>JAPPVO010000032.1:153103941-153357810 GCA_030407325.1 Camellia japonica | reverse complement strand
TGTAGTGAACTGGCCTAGACCAACAAACGTGACTGAAGTTCGAAGCTTTTTGGGATTGGCTGGTTATTATAGAAGATTTGTCAAAGACTTCTCCAAGATTGCCTTACCACTGACTCAGTTGACACAGAAGGGGACATCATTTGACTGGACTGACCCGAGGGAATCAGCATTCCAAGAATTGAAAACCAGACTTGTAACTGCACCGGTCCTTACTCTACCTTCAGGTACAGATGGTTACACTGTTTTTAGTGATGCTTCTCATAAGGGTTTGGGATGTGTTTTAATGCAGAATGGGAGAGTTATTGCTTATGCTTCCCGACAGTTGAGACCGCATGAAAAGAATTACCCAACCCATGATCTTGAACTTGCTGCAGTGGTTTTTGCATTGAAAATTTGGCGCCACTATTTGTATGGGGCGACATGTGAAGTATACACCGACCACAAGAGTTTGAAATACTTCTTCACCCAGAAAGAACTGAATATGAGACAGCGGAGATGGCTTGAACTGATCAAGGATTATGACCTACAGATTCTGTATCACCCGGGGAAAGCCAATACCGTTGCCGATGCTTTGAGCCGAAAATCGATTGGGAACATAGCTTGTTTGCTCACCGGGCAGAAAGAATTGCTTTGTGACATTGAAAAGTCTGAAATTGAAGTTGTCTTGAAGGAACAAGGTGGAACCTTAGCTGCCATTACTACTCAACCAGCATTGATTGAAGAAGTTAAAGAGAAACAGCAACTGGATGATTACTTAAAGAAAATCATCGAAGAGAGAGATTCAAAACCAAGACCGGGGTTTAAATTTGACAACAATGTACTAAAATTTCAAGACAGACTGTGTGTACCAAATGACACTGAATTGAAAAGAAGAGTCCTCCAAGAAGGCCACAGTTCGAAGTTTTCTATTCACCCGGGGAATACGAAAATGTATCAAGATCTGAAACAGAATTTCTGGTGGCCGGGAATGAAGAAAGAAATTGCCGACTTTGTGTCCAAGTGTCTTCATTGCCAACAGGTCAAAGCTGAACATCAACGACCTGCCGGATTACTGCAACCTTTGCCCATACCAGAATGGAAATGGGAGCATATCACGATGGATTTTATCGTTGGATTACCTCGCTCCAGGAAAGGTATGGATTCCATTTGGGTTATTGTTGATAGACTGACTAAATCTGCACACTTCTTACCTGTCAAGACAATCTATAATGCGGATAAATTGGCTGTTATCTATATTGATGAAATTGTTAGACTGCACGGAGTGCCTGTGTCTATTGTTTCTGACAGGGATTCGAAGTTTACATCGAGGTTCTGGCAAAGCCTACAGACTGCATTGGGTACTGAATTGAGGCTGAGTAGTGCCTATCATCCTCAGACAGATGGACAGTCAGAAAGGACCATCCAAACTTTAGAGGATCTACTGAGAATGTGTGTCCTTGATTTCCAAGGAAACTGGGAAAGTCATTTGCCATTGGCTGAATTCGCCTACAACAACAGCTACCATTCGAGTATTGGTATGGCGCCTTTCGAGGCATTGTATGGCAGGAAGTGTAGATCTCCAATTTGCTGGGCAGAAGTTGGAGATGGGCCGTTGCTTGGGCCCGAGATTGTATATGAAACGACTGAAAAGATCAAACTGATACAGCAGAGACTGAAAACCGCACAGAGTAGACAGAAAAGTTATGCGGATGTTAGAAGACGGGATAGAGAGTATGAAGTGGGTGATCACGTTTTGTAAAAGTGACACCAATGAAAGGCCAGACTCGTTTTGGAGTCAAAGGCAAGTTAGCGCCGCGATATGTCGGACCGTATGAGGTGATTGAGAAAATCAATCCGGTGGCGTATCAAGTTGCACTTCCTCCTGAAATGGAGCATATGCATAACGTCTTCCACATTTCGATGTTGAGAGACTATCTTCGAGATCCGTTTCATGTGATTGAGCCTACCCGTATCGTGTTTAGTGATGACTACACTTACGAGGAACGGCCTATACAGATTGTAAACCGACGGATCAAGAAACTGAGAAACAAGGAAATTCCGCTAGTGAAAGTAGACTGGCAGAATCATGGTGGTGTGTATGCCACTTGGGAAAGGGAAGATGACATGGCGAAAAGATATCCTGATTTGTTTCCACTGAATCCTGTTTTCTTCCAAACTGAAGGTAACTCGAGTTTAGAGGACTAAACTCCTTATAAGGAGGGGAGACTGTAACAACCCTCGTACTGATTACCGATAAGCCACTGAATTATATACTGATTACTGCTAAACTGAACCGAAAATGACTGATGATTGAATGAATTGAGTTACTGAATGAACCGATTGAAATTGGAACTGAATTTGAATAAGTTCATTTATTGAATTGCATGTTGCATCTGTTTGATTTGTTAATTATCTGTTTATGTTTATGTGTTTAAACTGCTAATTGAAGGCCTTATCGGCGGCCGAATGGAGAACCGTTTAGTGTTTTGTAATCGGTAGAATATTTGTGATTTAATGGTATAATTATCTGAAAATTGATTAGGAATGATTAAATTAGATTTAAATGAGTTAATTGCCAAGTTCAACTTATTTACTATAATGCCATTTTGAGTGGAGCTTTGTTCATTCTTGTTTGTAGTCTTGTAAATGTTTAATCAAAACATTTCATCAGCCCTCTCCCTTAGCTCCACCGAAATTAGAAGAGAATTAGAGAGAGAAAGTGAGGGTTTGGCTTGTTCTTGAGTTTTGGCTAGAAAGCTTGAAGATTTGGAGTGTAGATTTCATAACTTAGCTTCCTCACCTTGTAATTGAAACTCTAGGTAAGGAACTCATCTTCTTATTGTTGTCATTAAACTTGTTCTTGCATGATTCATGCTCCATTGTAGGATTAAACCATGATTTAGTCCATAAATGTTGAATTAGGACCCCATTGTTGCATGCATGTAAGAATTGATGAGTTTGAATTGATTTCATGGCAAAATGGTGCATGCATGTTCACATTTTTGTATAAGTCCATGTTTTCAGTTTGTTTTTCTAATTATTGAGCTCATTAGAGCAAGATTTGAACCTTGAATTTGGTTAAAAACCCATACATTGCATGTTTTGAAAGTGTTCTTGAAAATGGGTTTGAAAAATGATTTTAATTGACTCACCTTTGGCCCTTGCATGTGTTAATTGGCTTTTGAAACTTGTTATTCATTGTATTGGGTTGTATTTTCCAGAATTTGGGGCCAAGAGGTCGAGGTTTGAGTGTTTGAATGCTTAGTTCGAACTTGGGAGACAAATCTGGAAATTCCAGATTTGGCTTCCTCGCTCGAGCGAAGGATTCCTCGCTCGAGCGAGCCCTTTGGTTTTGCAAGCTCGCTCGAGCGAGCATCGAGCGTGGTATCGCGCGTAAAATTCGAGCATCCAGTACTTTTACTGTTCATCAGATCGCTCGAGCGAAGGATTGTTCGCTCGAGCGAAGCCTTTGATTTTGGAAGCTCGCTCGAGCGAAGGAAGGCTCGCTCGAGCGAGGAGCCTGTTTTCAGCAACTTTTGAAAAATGCCTTCCAACTGTATTTTTGCATCCTCATCCATTCTAGGCATTCTTAGGCCTAGTTTAAGACATCTTAATGAGGATTTAGACGTAGAACCACACCGAGGAAATTTAAGGATTCAATTATCATCCTTCCGACTGTTAAACTTGGTGTGCGTTCTATTTGTTAACTGTTTAGGGTTGGCGACTGGAGAGACGCGCTCTAGCACACTGTAGCCCAATCACTGTGAGTAACGATTGTATAAAGATATGTTCAAAATGGTCATCTTTTGAATACTGAACTGAACTGTTTACTGAACTGGAATTATTTACTGAATGAATGTATGTCCTTTATTTCTGAACTGTA
Organism: Camellia japonica; assembly: GCA_030407325.1. Classification (NCBI taxonomy): domain Eukaryota; kingdom Viridiplantae; phylum Streptophyta; class Magnoliopsida; order Ericales; family Theaceae; genus Camellia; species Camellia japonica. Next base: position 153,353,948 of record JAPPVO010000032.1, on the reverse strand, counting down.
CTGTGGCATCCTTAGCACTACTGTTACTGACTGTTACTGTTACAGAGATCTCTGTCGGTTCCCTTGTGGAACCATACTGTTTACTGAATAACTGGCCATCATTATTGTTCGGTCTTTTGACCTACTGTTACTGTTATGCTAATGGATGTACCACATATGACTGTTTATTGTACTGAACGACTGTAATACTGATTGAAATAATGAACTGTTTTCATTACTGTAAGGACATTACATTCTTAACCTCTTTATACATTATGTTATTCACTGGGCTTAGCTCACTGCTCATATATATATGTAGGTGTACAGGCACCGGACCAGAGCTAGAAGCGTCGGGGTTATTCCAGTTTTGTCAGCCAGCCTATGTGCCTCACTGTGAGGTTCCGCATTGCCGTGTTATGGCCTTGGGATTTTGTTTTAGTTTTTCCCGTCGGTCTCCTCACGTGTTGTATCACTGTATAGACTGTTTACTGTCTTACTGTACTGTTATTGGGGGATTAAGTCCCTGTACTGAATGTTTGTGTATGATTGTATAGACTGTACTGTTCTGAACCGTATGAATGCATGAAAAATGTTTTTGGCATACAGATTTTCACAGCTCAATGGACACTAGTTACTTACTGTATTGGCTTCCGCCAGGCCCTGAACTCTGTTATACTGTATTACTGTTAAGCAGGCCTTCGGTAATCACGGATTACTGGCCGGTTACGGTGCTAAACCCATAGGGCCGGGTTTGGGTCGTGACAGGTTTACTGTTGGAAAAGTGGATTATTTAGGTTGAAAGACCTTGGCGAAACCCTAAGGAGTACTAGGGCAGGGATTCTAGAAATCTAAGGGAGGTTTTGTTTCAATTCTTCTAGGTGTATGATTTCTAAGCAATTCCCAAACCTAAAATTTATGAAGATGAACAAGATTCGAAGGCAAAAATATGGAAACAAACCTGAAAAAATAGAAGAAAAATGTGATTCAAAAACTGATTCAAGGAAAAAAAGAACACAGATATGGCAAACACAGTGCTATGCATTCAAGAACACAGAAGAAATAGGAGCAAATTCAACACACTGACAAAATTCAAAACGCAAGTGAGCCAGTGGGAAAGAGTGCGAAAGTGTGGACACAGCATGTAAATAACTTTGAAATGAAAATAGAGCATGAAAAGACAAGGTCAAGAACATGAACAAATCAGGGTAAAAGACGTATGGAGTAGAGAGACTTAAGCATGGATACGAATTTAATGGCAAGCACAAATGTGAGTACAAATGCAAAATGTGGTGTATAAACAATTTAAAGAAGAAAAATATTCAAGAACAGAAAAAAACTGGAAGTAAAGAAAAAGAAATCAAGGACTTACAGAGTGAGGCTGAGGAAAGGATGTCGGATTCGTGTTCGTCGGAGTCAGATAAGGATCTTGATTTGTATGAAATGATGGAAAACTCGCCGGAAGGGTTGAATGGAGCAGTTGCAGAAAGCTTGAAAGCACCTCAATGGCGGTTTCAGAGAGAGATCTTAGAGAGAGAAAGTATAAAGCAAGAAGGAGATTGGAATGGCAAAAGTAAAAGGACGGAGAGAGAGGGGGGGATAGTTTTGTTAAAATGAGAAAATGCGGCAAAACATAATGAAATTGCCTTGGACGACGTGCCTGTCAGGCGGTGTAAGCAGCTTCGATGTGACTTGATTGTGCGTGACAGGTACAAACCAATTAGAAGAGGACACATGGAAGATACAATTGGGGCAATGGAGCGTGACAGCTCATGAGCAATAGAGATTCTTGGAATTCTTGGACTAGTGGGGGAATGACCTCGGCCAGCGAAGCGATCTCGGTTGAGATGATGATCTCAGTTGGGATGTTGAAAGAACTTGGTTCTTAATTCTTGGTTCTTGATGAAGTGGCCACATGAGTCCTTATTTCTTGGTGCCGGTGAGTCATGATCTTAGTAGGAGAAGTATATGTATAGGTTCCATCACCTCAGCTTGCCGCGGTAATAAAACCTAGGGGGCAGTTGTGGGGAAGTATTTTGTGAATGGCACTACGTGGCCGAGGTGGTTCCAAAGACGTCGGCTAAAGTGCCACATGGGTGAGTCATAGTTGCCGAGATGATCACAGTATCACCGAGATTCGGTGCAGTAATACTAGGATTATGAGATATCTGGATAGAGGACAAGAGTTTTAGATAAGAGGAGGCTCTTAGTCTGGATAAAGATAAGGTTCTTGAAGAGTTTATCTCTATCTAGCCGAGAGTTCAAGATGAGCACTAAGCTTGAGTCCTATAAAGTGAGATTTTTAAGGGACTAGGTAATTGCTGGTTATAAAGGTGACGCACCCCCGTGGGTCTAAGGTATGCTTTTATTTGTGACACTTTAATTTGTGTATTAAGTACTTGTGTGAGATCTTTAAGAGATTGATTGACTGATTTGATCGTCGGAGTGCCCCTGAGTGGACGAACCACCGCGCTATTCTCATTTTCTTGTTGATAGGTGGTTGGTTTCATCTATTCTGCCATGTGTTCTCTAGCTGAGTTCCCTGTTTGGTTGTATGGTCGGAAATCAACACCCATAATAAGGGAGTTTTTTTAAATCGTAAGGGGGGCGATCGCCTCCTTGTCTCCCTCCTAGGTCCATTCTTGGCATAGCCAAGATTGTTGCAATTGGAAAGGAGTACAATGTGATGAAATTATTGGCCTCGTTGTCAGGCTTGATGATCAGACATCGGTGACTATATATTTCAATCACATTTATTTTAAAAAAACTAGATGACAATTATAGTTTTAAGAGTAGCCATCTGTTTTTGTAGTACAAATGTTATTCAAACATATAATTATCGATATTTGATCATTTTAATTTTTTGCATAAATATTTTACTCAACGATTATTAAAAAGTGAACAATTCATATTACCGAAGTCGGCGCCAAAATAGACTCAAAAAATCCAAATGCTCTCTCAAATTGAAATGACCAACTTAAAAGAATCCAAACCCCTTTTTTTTTTCTTTTGTCCTTTTCTCTACACATTTGTTTTTTACAATTTATGAGGCTCGTTTCGAGTTCTATTTTGATGATCCAAATCGTTCAAATTTTAGAAAACATCGAGAAGAATATATTTATAAAAAATCAAGTAGGTTGGATATCGATGACTCGTTCATCAAATTATATTCATATTTAGTGTGTGTGTGTGCTTTGATGAAAAGGGTTATCAATATCCGATTAATTTAATTTTTTACAAGTATATTCTTCTCAATGTTTCCTAAAATTTAAACGATTCAGATTTATACAGGCCACACAATAGTCAGCAGTGACACCATGTCCACAATAACAAGACCATACATAAGATATAATGAATTCTACTATTTAAATGCAAGGGTAAATTACACTAATTTCTCCTAAGGTTTGGTGAAACTACAACAAATCTTATAAGTTTAACATAATTACACTAACATCATTTTAAATAAAGTTAAAATAACTGAAATTAATATAAATGATAGGTAGACATTGAAATAAAATGTTCAACTCCACATAAAATGAAGGAAAATATTTGAGACCATAAAAAATCTCCCACAATGATGTGATCTGACAAGTGTCAGTTTTTTATTAGTCATGCAATACTCAATTATGTGGGACCCACCACATTTGTCACATCATTGTAGATGCATTTGTGGATGTAAAATATAAGTCTCTAACATTGTTGTAAAATGAAACCCACACATTTAATACGTCTCTAAAAAAATATGAAAAATTTGTATTTGAAATTGTGTACATTTCAAATTTTATATCTATTATTGCTCTTACTACTTTTTCTCTCACTTTCATAGATAAGTAATCAACAGATATTGAGAAAAATGCACATTCGTCTGGATATTGAGAAGGAAGAAAATTCTTTCCTAACGCAGACTCACTGATCGGAGAACCTACTTAGGGTATGGTCACTAAGAACAAGGGGTGTCTGTTGTGCTCTTTTCATAGCAAGGTGTGCTGTGCATACAAAACGGCAGAGTTTTGACTCTTTATTTATTTTTATTTTTATTTTTTTTAATTTAGAGAGAGAGAGAGAGAGAGAGTTGTTGGTTTGAAACAAAACATAATAAAACTATTGATTATTATATTTTTAATGTTTCTAAAAATCAAACTAGTTATATTTCTTTTGACATTGATATTTATTAGAGTATAGCTACTTATATTATATTATTCACAAATAAATATAAGTCCTCTGCTATATATTTAGTATCTGGCCAAATTGTGCTCACCTCGAATAATCTCAAGACTTTGAATTAATTGGGGAGACTCAAATTAATTGATTGATTTTTCAACAAATCAATAAATAATATGTAATAATACACATCATTGTAAGTAAATTTAACAGTAATATTTTAAGGGTTTTATAATTTTTTTAATTGGTTGATTTTTTAACAAATCAATAAATAATATGTAATAATACACATTGTTGCAAGTAAATTTAAAAATAATATTTTAAGGGTTTTATAATTTTTTTAATTGGTTTGCCTAAATGAGAACAATATTGATATTATTATTATTATGATTTGAAAAAATAAAAAAAAAAAGGTATAGTTTGACCGTTGTAATAAAATAAATCATGAATTTTTAATTTTATCAATTTAAACGTTGCTATTTTGATTTATTTTCAATCTCAATCATTCGCTCATTTTTGTTGGGTAAAATTAACAAAAAAAATATTTTAGTTATTAAATATAATGTAGATATACATAAAATATTCAAAATATTATTTTTGCGTCAATTTACGTAACAAAAATAGTCAATGATTTAGATTAAAAATAAATCAAAATATTTAAATTTAAATAGATAAAATAAAATAAAAAAACTCACAATTTATTTTATTACAAAGGTCAAATTTTGAGATTTTTTTAAAATAATTTTCCCTCATTATTTTTGTTAATTTTGCTTAAAGCAATTTAAAGAAACCAACAGCAGCACACACACCAATATTAAAAAAAAAAAAAAAAAACGCACCAAAGTATGTATGCCCTTTTGGCACACGGCACTCCTGTTGTACATCAAGGACCATTTTCCCGGTCAGTAAACATGATTTTTATCTTTCAACAAAGTTGTATTCCAACAAACAAACATGACCTAAGGGCTGGGAGAGATCTAACGTGCCATGCACACCAAAGGTTAATAAGTAATTAATGACCCATTCTATATTTTGAATTCACATCCTTTCTATCACTTTTTTTATCCAATCATCATTTAACATTTGATTTAAAAATCACAAATTCAACAACTGGGTGATGGTTGAATAAACAAAGTGTTATAGAGGATCTTCTTTAAAATATTCCTTTTCCACCCTGCTGGAAATTGGGCTTTTAGTGGTGTTTAAAAAACACTACTAATTCCTTTTGTGGTGTTTAGTACCAAATGTCGAAGATGCGGCCGTTACTATAACTTTGTAACATTTTAAAAATGTCGTGATATTAATATAGGAGGCGTTTTAAAAAACGCCGCCAAATGTCCTACTATACACACGCTGATGTCACCAACGATATTTAGCGACATTTTGTTTCTCTTTTTTGAAATTGTGCTAATTTTATTTGATTTAATTTTAAAAAATACCTGTAATAAAACTAACATATAAAATATTAACTCCCATTCAAATACCTGTAATAAAACTAACATATAAAATAATAACTCCCATTCAAATAACAAATGAAGCATTAATTCAGTTTCTCATTTAATTAATATCCAATCACCATTACCCACAAAATAACATATCCAAATCCAAAAATCATGTTTCAACATTAACCACAAACTAACATATAACCAAAAATCATGTTTTAGCATAGAAGTTGTAGTCATCACTGGTCCACATGCGTGCATCAAAACATAAATTGCAATCAGATTCACCAAAATAAACACAAATTGAAGAATTTGTACCCAATACTTATAAACAGTACTTAAAACTTGAAGAAGCACTAACAAGAAGATTTTATCACATACCAAGAAGCACTACAAAAGGTGGGAGTAGAAACTACTCTTTTCGATGAACATTGTGCCACATCCTTACATTTCCTCTTCACCTCTTCCCAATTAAAATCCTTTTTTCCCTCCTTAAATCTCCATTCATATTTAGGCAAAGAAGTAGAGAAGCTAATGACCTAAGTTTGAGGACAAAAAATTGTGGCAAAACCAATGACCTTACATTCATCACATTTTTGAGATTTCCATGGCATCTCCACACATATCTCATATGGGTTACCATAGCCTAAATTTTATATGAAAAACTTTGGTATTTCTGAAGTAGCATTAACTTCAACACACCCTTGAGGCCACCCTTAGGTGCTTAGGCCCAGTAATTACCCAGTATATGTGACATGGGGAAGGGGGACTAGATGTTTTGGGGAATTAGTCCCAAACACCCTCATGAAAAAAAAAAAAAAAAAAAATCAATGCAATTTTGGAAAAATAAGCCTACTATGAACTTCAGCATACTCATCAAGGTACAAAGGTTTACCAATAACATTAGCCACATGACTCAGCCCATCATTTGTCCAAAGCTCTAGGGGAATTGTAACGCACTCAAAAAAAAAAAAAAAAAAAAACAGTAAGACAACCATTCATATAATCCATGAACACAGAAGAAATATTATACTTTCATTCATTAGAGTCTTCTTTACAACAGATATCACATGCATTACATTTTCATTGATGTTTATCTTGAAACTATAGCATGTAACTCTAACTTCTAATAACAAAGTAAATGCCCTACGGCCTTACATCTTTCCAAGCTATCACTTGGATACAACAAAAGAAGAGTTCAAACTCTCTTACAATTAAAGCCCTTGGCTTGAGTTTACATTTAACATCAAAAGAGAAACAAATTGACAAAATGGAGTCTTCAGCTTCTAAACCTCCCAAGCTAAGACCTTGGAGGTGGCATGTCACCTGTACTTGAAAATGGTGTCCCAAGTAGGATGAGCCAAAGCCCAATAGAGATATGCTAAACAAAATATGAGAATTAACTAAAACATTAGCGTCCGATAAATGTTTAACACATGTAAACCAACTTATACCATTTCCATAACCAATCAACACTTACATCATATTCGATCCAAATCAATTCATTGGCATAGCTCAATATTATCCAACAATTTAAAAATGAGACTACAACTCGTGTATCAACACTTCAATAACAAACATCATTCAACACTTCATTATCTTGCCATTTTACGGAACTACATTCGAGGGAACCGACACCCAACTATATATATGATTTCGGGACTTTCACCCTAGACACTCCGGCCAACTTAATTATCAATAGAGTCCATCTCCTATCTCCTCCCAAACAATGGAGTACCTCCCCTATCTCCTCCCAAACAATATACATATGCAATGTATTTAAACACGTTGTCATATACAATGACCAATTAAAACACATATTCAATGGTTTAATCCAACCGTATATTCAATGACATAATCCGATTGATTAGTTTCAATTCACCTAATCATCATGCAGTTTCTACAACAATCATGGCTATCCTTCACCGATAGCCCAAAACAGTTATTTCTAAATAGATAAATAAATCTATCAAACAGATAAATTATCAACTTTTCCATAGGTGAGTGATTTATCAATCCAACTACACCATTTAATCACAACTTTTCCCAACTTCATGATTCTCAAATCAATTTCATACTCCCACATTGATTTCATAATTTAAACCAATAATTAATTCAATTCAAATTAGGGCATGTTCCCCCTTTCTCAAATATTGCGCTCAAGGCCAAATTTTCCCTATTATACACAAATAACCTATTTTCAAGACCTCACACACATATAGAGCCCAAAAATAGAAAACCCCTCTTTTACTTTTTCAAACTCAAAACCCTAACTTCACCCAAACCAACCATTTATACAAAATGACCAATATTTATGTTAAAGCTCATAGTAATGAGTAGATTATCCCTATCTCAAATGGAGAAGCTCAAAGGAGAAGAAGAGAGAAACTCAAGGTGCTCCAAATCCACACTTTTTCTAATTAAAAGATAGCCCACGAGATGCTCTAGCTTTTTAACAAAGGGAGTAGGGTAGAAGAACTCTAGATCAAGAGTATTTGTAGAGAGAAGGGGTATTTTAGAGAGAGAGGTTGTTGATTTAGGGTTTTGGAAGAAAAAGAGGTTCAAAATGGTGTAAAAACACGCTGCTACGAACTGATATATGCGAGGCTCGCTCGAGCGACCAGACACAACAAAGACCTCGCTCGAGCGCAAGAAGCGTCGCTCGAGCGAACAATGCGAAGCTTCAGGTCTGCCACTCACGTAGACGTACGCTCGAGCGCAAGAGTGCTCGCTCGAGCGAAGGAACAAATAACACCAAGCTCGCTCGAGCGCAAGAAGGCTCGCTCGAGCGCAAGAAGGCTCGCTCGAGCGAAGAATACCAACCTTTAGGTCATACAGAGATGTAGACGAACGCTCAAGCGCAAGAGTGCTCGCTCGAGCGCAAAAAGCCTCGCTCGAGCGCAGAGACCAAAACCTGGACAACAACCGCTTGCACCAACTCACAACCAACCTGTTCCAAACTCGCCAACACATCCCAAAACTCAAATACAAGGAATTAAAGGATGGAAACAAGATACAGACAACGACATACAACCATTACACCCGAGTCCAGACACAATGAAAGTCGGGGAAAAACCTAGATCGCTATAACCTTCCCCCCTTAAAGAATTTCGTCCCCGAAATTTTTATACAAGTTTCAAAATTGTGATAGTTCTATTCTCAACATGATTATAATTCAACACTCACTATCATGACCCACCATCGGTCATTCCATCTCTTCTCAAGAGAACAATTTACAATATATAGCTCAATATACATTATCAACATGCATTCTTTCGAAATTCAACTAATTTCAATACACATATTTCATATCTCCATAACATATTCAATGTTAATAACATATTTGCATTTCTAAAACACATTCAACATATACAATGTTAAAGTAACTCCCATTTCCGAGACATATTCAACAATTACAATATTTCCAACATATGCTCAAACATTAACAAACAGGTCAGGATATTTATCTCGGATCTCCAATTCACGTTCCCAAGTGGCTTCCTCAACTCCATGATGTTTCCAAAATACTTTGACCAAGGGAATTGTCTTGCCTCGCAAGACTTGGTCCATCTATCCAAGACCCTCACCGGTCTCTCCTCATATGAGACATCCTCATCCACTCCTAAGTCGGTCCAATCTGACACATGCGATGGATCCGACTCATACTTCCGAAGCATACTAACATGAAACACGTCATGCACTCCGGAAAGTTGCGGCGGCAATGCTAAACGGTAGGAAACTTCCCCAATCCTCTCAAGGATCTCGAAAGGGCCAATAAATCGAGGGGACAACTTCCCACTCTTCCCAAACCTCATTAAACCCCGCCTAGGTGACATTTTCAGAAAGACGTGATCACCCATCTCGAATGACAAAGGCCTCCTCTCACGGTCAGCATAACTCTTTTGGCGACTTTGGGCTGTAACCAACCTCTTACGGATGAGTGCTACTTTCTCCGTCGTTTCCCGCACCAACTCCGGGCCCAACAAAGGTGCATCACCCACCTCAGCCCAACACACTGGAGATCTACACGGTCGGCCATACAAGGCCTCAAATGGTGCCATACCAATACTCGATTGGAAGCTGTTATTGTAGGCAAACTCCACTAAGGGTAGGTGTCTCTCCCACGACCCCTTAAAGTCAAGGACACAGCCTCGAAGCATATCCTCAAGGATCTGAATAGTTCGCTCGGACTGCCCGTCAGTCTAAGGATGGTAAGCCGTGCTAAAAGTCAGTCTAGTGCCCAAGGAACTCTGCAAACTCTGCCACAACCTAGTAGTAAAACGCGGGTCTCTATCTGAGACAATCGACACTGGAACCCCGTGCAACCTCACTATGTCCTGAATATACAAGTCGGCAAGGTAATCCACTGAATCTCTTACACGCATAGGAATAAAGTGCGCTGACTTATTCAACCGGTCAACTGCCACCCAAATGGCGTCACCACCCCGTTGAGTCCTCGAAAGACCCACGACAAAATCCATCGTGACGTGCTCCCATTTCCACTCGGCTATAGGTAAGGGTTGCAACAAACCCGCTGGCCTCTGATGCTCGGCCTTCATTTGCTGACAAGTAAGGCATTTTGACACAAACACCGCCACGTCCTTTTTCATACCCCTCCACCAAAACTTGCGACTCAAATCAAGATACATCTTTGTGCCTCTCGGATGCACCGCAAGGCGTGAATGGTGAAACTCTCGGAGTACTTCCTCTCGACAAGGTTCCCACATAAACAAGCGGTCTCGGTGCCTCACACTCAGGTTGGGATACACAGTCAAACCTTTCTCCATCTTCCCGCTGGAGATCTTCTCCCGGAGGGATTCTACCTTAAAGTCACCCTTCTGTGCTTCTAACACTCGATTCACAAGCGTAGGTTATGCAACTACAGAAAACAAGGCCGCAGACTCAACAAACTCACCCAAGTGCAAGTCAAACTCGCCAAGAGCGCCTAACATCTCCCATTCCCGGATAGCAATACAAGCTACATCACTAATGGACTTCCTACTTAGGGCATCGGCCACAACATTGCCTTTCCCGGATGATAATGCAATTCGAAGTCATAATCTTCTATGAACTCCATCCACCTTTTCTGTCTCAAATTCAAATCCTTCTGTGTAAACAGATACTTTAAACTCTTATGATCTGAGAACACCTCGAATCTCTCACCATAAAGATAATGCCTCCAAATCTTCAAGGCAAATATCATAGCTGCTAACTCTAGATCATGAGTAGGGTAGTTCCTTTCGTGTGTTTTCAATTGACGTGAGCCATAGGCTACTACTTTCCCCTCTTGCATTAGCACACAACCCAAACCCTCTCGTAAGGCATCACAATACACTGCATAACTCAAACCCCTCTCCGGAATAATCAAGACTGAAGCAGTGGTAAGTCTAACTTTAAGCTTTTGGAATGACTTTTCACAAGTCTCACTCCACACAAACTTGACCCATTTTCACGTCAATCTAGTTAAAGGCAAAGCTAGCCTAGAGAAATCCTTTACAAACCGACGGTAATACCCGGCTAATCCCAAGAAACTACAGATCTCAAAGACATTCTTAGATTGTGCCCAATCCTGCACTGCCTCCATCTTGGATGAATCTACAGTCACCCCTTCCCCGGATACCACGTGGCCTAAGAATTTAACCTCTCTTAGCCAGAACTCACACTTCCCAAACTTAGCATACAACTTATGGGCTCTAAGCAACTCAAGCACCACTTGCAAGTGTTTCTCGTGCTCCTCCTCAGAAGGTGAATAAATCAGAATGTCGTCCACAAAGACGACTACAAAGCGGTCTAAGAACTCTCGAAAAATCTGGTTCATCAGATCCATGAACACAACCAGTGCATTGGTAAGCCCAAAAGGCATCACCAGAAACTCATAATGACCATATCGCGTACAGAATGTCGTCTTCGGAATATCCTCTTCCCTGACCCTCAACTGATGGTAACCCAATCTCAGGTCTATCTTAGAGAAACAACGGGATCCCTTCAACTGATCAAACAAATCATCTATATGAGGCATAGGGTACTTATTTTTAACCGTAACCCGGTTCAACTTTCGGTAATCAATGCAAAGTCTCAAAGCCCCATCTTTCTTTTTAGCAAAGAGGGCCGGTACTCCCCAAGGCGAAGTACTAGGGCGAATAAAACCCTTATCTAGCAACTCTTGGAGTTGAATCTTCAACTCACTCAACTTGGCTGGGGCAAAACGATATGGTGCCATGGAAATCGGTGCCGTGCCAGGGACTAAGTCAATAGAGAACTCGATCTCTCGATGGGGTGGTAAACTAATAAGATCCTCGGGAAAGACGTCCGAGTACTCACAAACCACTATTGGCAACTCAGTCCGAGTCTCATCACACTCACTACTCATAAAGCTAGCAAGAAGACAACTAAGCTCACTCCACCCTCGCGGATCATACACCGGTGGTAAAACTCTACCAACCCGATGTCCCAAGAAATGAAAACAATCACCGCTCAAGGTACATACAGTAACCCTCTGACGGTAGCAATTATAACAACCCGGTATGACAATAACCAGTCCATACCCAATATCACATCAAAACCAAACATGTCCATCAATACAAAGGAAAATGGAAGCCGACGATCGGCGACCTCTATATCACAACCCCGATACCCTTGTTTCAAAACCATCTCGCCCCCAATAGGTGATACAACACAAATAGGAGATGCTAACTGTGCCAACTCCAACCCCAAAATAGATACAAATGCAGAAGATATAAAGGAATGGGATGCACCCGTATCAATTAACACATTAGCAACCGAGTTGCAAAACAAAAAGGTACCCTTCACTACTGATGGAGCCAGTACAAGATCCGGCGCTGTAATAGCATACACGCGCCCTATAGGTCTCTGATCTACCTGCTCACCTCTCGGAGCATAAGACTGCTGCACAGACTGAGCCGGAGAGGCTCCTTGATTGGCCCTCAATGCCTGAACTGACTGTGCTGGCTGGTAACTCTGTGTTTGTTTCGAACCAAACGCACCAAATGTGCCACCCAACTACGGGCAAAACCTCTTCAGGTGCCCTGCCTGCCCACACTGATAACAAGTGAGCAGCTGGCCTCTGCCCTGACTCTTGCCTTGAGAACGAGCTGAAGATGATGCTGCACGCTGCCCTCTTCCCCTTTACGGGCAAGCTGGAGACTTATGGCCCAACTGACCACATTTGTAACAGGTGATGTCTCCCTGACCGCCTCTCCCAGAACCCGAACTCGGTACTGGAAAGGTAGATCTCGAATGCACTCCCTGGGACTGCTGAGTGTTAGAACCCCTCTGCCTGTTACCGTCCCCTGGCTATCCTAACTCCTCCTAGAGCCCCTCATTCTCTCCTCCTCTGCATGCATAATGGTCTCAAGATGGGCTGCAGCCTCCACAAGGCGCCCATAGTCCCTAATCATGCGGCAACTCGAAACATGAGTCCGATCCTCAATCTCTTCTCGAACTCCAAACATCTACACTCCTCGGTCGCCACCAACTCCGGTGCAAACCTAGACAAACTAGTAAAAGTGGCTTCGAACTTCGCCAGTAGTGTATTCAGCTGCACCAACTTGGAGAATTGATCCATCAACTTCTCCCTCACTGTAGCAGGTAAGTATTTGTCCTGGAAAGCTTCAGCAAAAGCCTCCTAAGTCCCTCCAATACGCCCCCGCGCATATTTCCACCACTGACCCGCGTCTCCCTTCAGCTGGAAGGACGCCAAGGTCACTCTCAGACCTCCGTCTTCGATGCCAAGCATCTCAAACATCTTCGTCATCTGCTCAAGCCACTCATCAGCCTTCAATGGCTCCTTAGGGTCACCCAAAAACTCATCCGGATTTGATCGGAAGAACTCCCTCTTCAGAAAAGACGGCCCGGCCTCAGCTACTTGGGCCTAGACTTGATTCTCAGCCCTGAGAATGTCCATAGATTCCTCAATGCTTGGCCATTTCACGGGCTAAGGCGCCCATGGCCTGTTGACCTACTGGCTCAGCCACGTTGGCCTGACCAACTCCTTCCTCCTATGTCGGAATCTCATCCGGTATAGGCATCTCCTGCCTCCTAGGCCTACCACGCCTACCACCACGACCTCGTCCTGACATCCTAATAAAGGTAACAAAAGGATTAGCATATTCATAAATGTGCCGAAGCTAATCCACTCATGTGCTAATACGATGGACAACAATAATTCACTCCACTTAAGCACATAATCACATAAACACTTACAAATCTCATTTCCGAATAATTACCGTCCCGTGGCGTTACTAGAGTTCCAGTTAGAAACGGCAGTGATCAAGTGCCTTTCCAACAGGACTCCCAGAAACCCATAGACCCGATCAACATCCTAGAAACTAAATCCCATACCCATATAGTCACATAAACATGTTATCATATAAGAATATAACATTACATTTAAGTCTCTAACAAGCGAGACAAACCCATTGTGGTACTAACCACTTCCCACGTACCCAAAGTATTCAAACCCGGTACGCTCTGATACCAAGTTGTAACGCCCTAAAAAAAACAGTAAGACAACCATTCATATAATCCATGAGCACAGAAGAAATATTATACTTTATTCATCAGAGTCTTCTTTACAACAGATATCACATGCATTACATTTTCATTGATGTTTATCTTGAAACTATAGCATGTAACCCTAACTTCTAATAACAAAGTAAATGCCCTACGGGCTTACATCTTTCCAAGCTATCACTTGGAAACAACAAAAGAAGAGTTCAAACTCTCTTACAATTAAAACCCTCGGCTTAAGTTTACATTTAACATCAAAAGAGAAACAAATTGAAAAATGGAGTCTTCAGCTCCTAAACCTCCCAAGTTAAGACCTTGGAGGTGGCATGTCACCTGTACCTGAAAATGGTGTCCCACGTGGGGTGAGCCAAAGCCCAGTAGAGATATGCTAAACAAAATATGAGAATTAACTAAAACATTAGCATCCGATAAATGTTTAACACATGTAAACCAACTTATACCATTTCCATAACCAATCAACACTTACATCATATTTGATCCAAATCAATTCATTGGCATAGCTCAATATTATCCAACAGTTTAAAAATGAGACTACAACTCGTGTATCAACACTTCAATAACAAACATCATTCAACACTTCATTATCTTGCCATTTTACGGAACTACGTCCGAGGGAACCGACACCCAACTATATATATGATTTCAGGACTTTCACCTGGATACTCTAGCCAACTTAATTATCAATAAAGTCCATCCCCTATCTCCTCTCAAACAATATACATATGCAATGTATTTAAACACGTTGTCATATACAATGACCAATTAAAACACATATTCAATGGTTTAATCCAACTGTCATATTCAATGACATAATCCGATTGATTAGTTTCAATTCAGCTAATCATCATGCAGTTTCTACAACAATCATGGCTATCCTCCACCGATAGTCCAAAACAGTTATTTCTAAACAGATAAATAAATCTATCAAACAGATAAATTATCAACTTTTCCATAGGTGAGTGATTTATCAATCCAACTACACCATTTAATCACAACTTTTCCCAATTTCATGATTCTCAAATCAATTTCATACTCTCACATTGATTTCATAATTTAAACTAATAATTAATTCAATTCAAATTAGGGCACGTTCCCCCTTTCTCAAATATTGCACTTAAGGCCAAATTTTCCCCATTATACACAAGTAACCTATTTTCAAGACCTCACACACATATGGAGCCCAAAAATAGAAAACCCCTCTTTTACTTTTTCAAACTCAAAACCCTAACGTCAACCCAAACCAACCATTTATACAAAATGACCAATATTTATGTTAAAGCTCATAGTAATGAGTAGATTATCCCTACCTCAAATGGAGAAGCTCAAAGGAGAAGAAGAGAGCAACTCAAGGTGCTCCAAATCTACACTTTTTCGGATCAAAAGATAGCCCACGCGATGCTCTAGCTTTTTAACAAAGGGAGTAGGGTAGAAGAACTCTAGATCAAGAGTATTTGTAGAGAGAAGGGGTATTTTAGAGAGAGAGGTTGTTGATTTAGGGTTTTGGAAGAAAAAGAGGTTCAAAAATGGTGTAAAAACACGTTGCTGCGAACTGATATATGCGAGGCTCGCTCGAGCGAAGGACTTGTCGCTCGAGCGACCAGACACAACAAAGACCTTGCTCGAGCGCAAAAAGCGTCGCTCGAGCAAACAATGCGAAGCTTCAAGTCTGCCACTCACGCAGACGCACGCTCGAGCGCAAGAGTGCTCGCTCGAGCAAAGGAACAAATAACACCAAGCTCGCTCGAGCACAAGAAGGCTCACTCGAGCAAAGAATACCAACCTTTAGGTCATACAGAGACGCAGATGCACGTCGAGCGTAAGAGTGCTCGCTCAACCGAAGAGACATACCAAACAAGGCTGCTCGAGCGCAAGAAGCCTCGCTCGAGTGAAGAGACCAAAACCTGGACAACAACCACTTGCACCAACTCACAACCAACCTGTTCCAAACTTGCTCAACACATCCCAAAACTCAAATACAAGGAATGAAAGGATGGGAAAAAGATATAGACAACAACATACAACCACTAAACCCAAGTCCGGACACAATCAAAGTCGAGGAAAAACCTAGATCGCTATAGGAATATTATAGAATTTCATCGAAATGTGCACAAAAGAGAATTCACTCTTAGTCAAATGCATGTACAACTGCTATCTTCTCTCTAAAATTAGTCTACTTCCAAAATAAAATGGCCTAATTTCAAGAATTTTCCCGATATCTTCTTCATTTTTAATTTGAATATAAAGAAGCCATTGTCAAGAGAATTTTTATCCTCAGTGACACTGTTTTGTTTCAATTTTCAAACTATTGTCAACATATAAAGAACTATTTATTGTGAATTAACAAGCTCCCCAGGTGTAGCAGAATAAAGAATGTCACAATTGTAAACCAACTCTACTAGCATACTTATGCTCTATGTTCATGCACACGATTGCTATACTTCTTTACATATCTAGCCAACCTCCCAATCAGGGCATACTCAAGTTTCAAAGAACTAGTTCTTTGCTGGAACAGCCTCCAAACTTATGCTCCATTCACCTAGAAAAATATCTCAAATTAGACTTGGGATTACCTTGTAGGTTTATTCAATGAACTTCTTAAACACTTAAAATTATTCTCTAGACTTCAAATCCAGTTACTTATTGGCAAAGCTCTTCCATAGAAGTGTCACATTGAAACAAACATAAGCTTTTGCAAAATTAAGCAAGCTAAACATTAGTACCCATCTCTCTCCCAAAATATTAACACTTTGTTGTCACTTTCAACAATGACAAGAATATCTCCAACCTAAACAAACTCAAGGAATATATATATTCCCAGCTCCATTCTTCCCATGGATTTATGGCCCTATCACCCTAGTGGTGCTATACAACTTTTATTTTACATTTTTAAATACTCTCAATCATGGTGCTAGATAAACTTAAAACCCCTTGAGTTCACAGTTTAAAATCCAGAGTTTCCCATAAAACAGTTCAACAAATCCATAAGACAGTTCAACTAAACTTATGATGATGGATTGATTCACTTCATCTGCATGATCCATGATAAGAGTAAAGTGAGCAAAAAAAATTCTTTAGTAGCAAAGTATAAATAGATGAATATGAGCCCTATTTTTTATTCAAAATCCCTGCAAGTACTATTTAACTCACCTCTCATCATTTCGTTATAGGCAATATCTACTATAGCAAAAATATGAGGGTTGTCAAAAAGCTTCTCCCTGTAAGCTATGATAAAATCGTTTCCAAAACAATGGACATCTTTGAAGGGATTGATTGCTATTAAAACAGGTCCTGCTTTACTCTACAGGAAATAAGCACAAACATAGGTCAAATGAGAGGAAAAGGGAAACTCAATTTGATGGGAGGGAAATTAAGTATCACAATCATGCATACATAAATAATATCATGATAATATCTATACTGAAGGTTGTGAAGAATTGATGGCTCGTTCAAATAACTAAGTTGCTGATCCACAGCTTCCATTTCACAATGCTAAAATCACGACCCAAATATATTCATGTAAATACACGAACCAAAAAAAAAAAAAAATCACAGAATAGGAAAGTACACAAAACAAAATCAAAAAATGAATACATCAACAAAGATTGTCAATTTTCCATCTCAAAAAATACCCAAATTTAGTCACTAGTCACTAGTCACAACAGTAACAACTGAAACCCTAATTTCAGAACCAACAATGCCCTACAAATCAAATGAACATAAACCACGAACTAGTGATGTTAGTACTTTTACCTTGTTAGTTCTTCTTCTTCTTCTCTTTCTTTGAAAGGTGAACTTATATTTAATAAAAGCAAGTATTGTAATTAATAAAATATGGTATTTGTCAAAAAAGCTTTGATTAAATGATTGCTCACCTCTTGGGATGAAAATGCATGAGATTGTTGTTGATGTGACATTGGCCGAATAGTGGGATGACTACTAAGTGAATCCACAACCTATCATTCAATAAGAGGCTTAAGTTGTATATTAGCTCTAGGCAATTTAAAGTAATAACTAGTAAAATAATTAAAATACCTGCTGCCTATGTAATGGGTTTGAGGGTGCAACAACTGGATCAACGGGCACGCCTGCAGCTTGCAATTGAGATTCCAAAAACTAAATTCGTGACTGAAAATCTGTGCGTATAGCCTGAATTTTTTTCTCCATTACGTCATTCATCTTAACTCGAATTGCATTTGATAGCATTGAAGTTGCTCTTGAACTTGAGTTTGGAAGATACGATTCTGCTCTTATGACTGCCTATGTCCACCTCCAAAAACAACAGTAGGGGACAGTCCCAATCCAAATGTCCGAACATGGCCAGGTCGCTCTGGGTCCATAACTTGTGTGAAGATTTGCTCATGTAATGCTGTAGGGTCAGTAGAAGATCCTTCCATGTGCTCCGTTAACTCATTCATTTGAGTCTGCAAGTTTGAATTCAATAATTAGCCACTAATATAAATATAAATCATATTAATAGTCCAGAGATAAAGTAGTATCACATACCATAACCTCATTAACTGAATCACTATTTGGCATCCCATATTTCATGTATGCGGCCATCCACACCTGTGGCTGACTAGTAGGAACCCCATTGTTCTTTTTTGTCTCCTGTAAATGAAAGACAACTAATGGCAAAACAAGATTCAAATTACTGACCTCATACATTTTGAATAAAGCTTGATTTAGCTGGAAATGCATCAAAATAGAATTTCAAGAACCAGAGGCCCACAACCATGTCACAAAAGCCTAAGACTTACATGAACAGCAGTTTCCAGCACTTAGACAAAGTCTTTGACAAGAATCACAAAACAAATAACCCTTTAAAAACTAGATGTGAAAAGAAAAAAAATCCACAATTCACCCTCACAATTCATACACCGCATACAAACAGTGGATCACTCAAAACACAATTCACCAAGCTCAACAAAGAAAATCCACAACAAAAACCCTATAAATTAGAATATTGGAGGAGGACAAATTAGAATTCAGCAAACTTTGAGAGAATAATTATACCTCTAGTCGAACTACTGAGAAAGGCTTTCGGCCTGTTCTATGATGTAATGTCTTCTTCTTCCTGATTTTTCTATTCTTCTTGCTTGATTTCTGTCAAATATGAAATTTATTTAAGATGTTATAAAAAATTATCATATATAAACATTTTTTCACATAAATAAAATTGTATCGATGCACTTTTAGTGCCCCAATAATAGACCAAAGCCCGCCACTGATCCTCATGTACTCTATCTAGTCAATGAGTGATTAAGGCCGAATTGTACAACATTGAGGCCGTTAATTAGGATCTCTTAACTATACTTGCTTGTCAAACTGTATGTTTTATGTGTGTTTAATGTCAATTAGGTTGTACATAGTCGGAGCATAAAATGGGCAAAAAGATAGAATTTAGAGAGAAAACAGATTCCCGCACGTGCGTTAACTTTGTCCGCACATGCGTTGACTTTCCCGCACGTGCGTGGACTTTCTCGCACGTGCGTTGACTTTTCTGGGAAAATGAGCCTGATGTTTTAAACCTGTTTGAAAGACAGCAGAAGTATAAATAGGCAAGAAAAAGGCTGGATTAGGGTTCTGAAATTGATTTGCAAGGAAAGAGAGGCTAGGCTTTCAAGAGGTGATTTTCTCCAAAAAGCTTGAAGGACACTTCCATGGGGTCTTCTTCCTTATCTTCTTCCTCTTCTCACTCCTCCATGAGTGGCTAGTCTTCTTTTCTAGGGTTTTGAAGAAACCCTAGCCATGTAATTAGGTTTTCTTTTTGATTTTCAATTATGTAAAGGTTTGAACAATTGTATGGTGTTTTAGAAGTTTCATATATATATTTTCCATTATTTCTTCAAGTATTCGGCTTTCTATGATTGTTGAATGTTTTCCATACAAGAGTTTTCTATTCTTTGACATTCAAGGTATGAGACGAACCAAACTACGAAGGACGAGTCGTGTCACTATCCTAGTTTAGAGTGAACGATTTGTACTACTTGAGATGGTTCATGCCCGTACATTGAACATGATGATTTTCTTGTTAAATGTTTTGAACTTATAGTTGCAAAGCATTATTCCATTCGAACCATAACATAATTGATTTCAAATTGAAACCTAACCTTTCTGCATCATTCTTGAAGGGTTTGTATCCCATTGTTTTCACTCGACTTTTCCAATCTCTCCATTTCTTTCCAAATGAAGCCATTATTGTTCTCTTCATGGGTTCATTTACATCCGTATGAGCCTGCATTACAATTATAGACACTTGTAATATGCAATGTCAACTACACTTGTAATATGCATTTCATATGGGATAGAATTGCAACTAACACTGCATCTTTTCAACTTATTTCATATTAAATATCTATATATACCTTTATCTCCCTCCATATGTTGTCTTTGTTTTATTTTGGGACATAATGCCAAGTCGTAAAAGTGAGTGGTGCAAGACTCCCATCTCATGCCAAAACGCCCAAATGTGAAGCAAGGGATGTGTGTCCTTCAACTACTTGATTTAACTCATTTGAAACACCTTTTAAAACGCCATCTTCACTAGTACCCCATTGACCATGCACATATGTTGGACCCCTTGTCTGCTTTTGTGTGGCTTGACTTGAGCTAGGACCTACAAAACAATAGTAGTAAGCTTCATGTCACATACCAAACGCAGCAAGAGTAGAGAAATGGTAGTAGTCCTTCTGATTTTAATTTATCAGTAGTAGCTTTGTTTTGTTTCTAGAACAGAGTTGCTAGAGTTTTGTTTCTTCATTTGGCAGAAAGTAACATGGTTTTCTTATCTTTGTTTAGTCTCTTCCATCAGCTGTATGTTTCTTCATATTGGTCTGTCATTCGTATCATCAAAAAATAGAGTTACTAATAAATTGCAACTAAAGTAACCCTATATGTCCATAAAGACAACAAAATTTATAAAAAAAAGAAAAAAGAAAAAAAAGAATACATAGTTATATTTGTGAAGATGAAGTCACAAGAAAAGCTCATGATATCTGCACATCTACAACCTCAAAATGTGCAAATCATACCTTGGGGTGTTAAAATTAAGCAGGAACAAGCTGGCAATGCTTTACAATCAATTGAATAATTGAGTTTAGTCTTTGCCAAAATTCACCTTTAAAACACATTTCAAAATAATTTCATCTACAAAAGCAAAAGCAAAAAAATAAAAATAAGCAATAGGGGATCGAAGTCATTTTTGCAACTAAACTAATAATAGAAGAAAGAAAACTAATTAGGCATTTGCAACAAGCATTTTTGTATAGCTATACCACACATTATGCTTTTAATTATCCAAACTCAATTTTTTAAAAAATAACCATGCATTATGTATGATAGATAGGACTACAGATCTAACTCAAAAACACCATAAGAAAATATCAAGTAAAGTTTATACGTACTAGCTGAACAGAGCCATGTGATGTACTACCGCTACGTGATGTGGTAGGAAGACTGCCTGGTGGATGCCATGATGCCGGTGGATCGGGTATGACTCTTATCTTAAGTGTGGTATGAATCTCATCTGAACTAAAACTACTAGAGCTTGATTGCTCACTTTCACTAGAAGAATGGTCGGAGCTAGAACTCATAGATAATATCTATAAAAAAAAAACTACAAACATAAGGGTAAGGACATGATAATCTATAAATATATACTGCATTCAAAACAAAACAAGAGTACATGAAAGGTAAAAATGGCCATTTAAAGAAAGCTACAAAGGTATAAAAACAAAGATTTTATTAATATGAATATCCGTACAGAAAACACAAATGCAAAAGTGAATATGGGGCCAATTACAATATCATATCATTTCTTCGTCATCTTCAAATTGTGCCTCTGTCAATGCTTCAAGAGGTCCAATAGTTTCATCAACAGTTGTTCCATCAATACCTTGCCTAACCCAATCCTTTCGTGCTCCATCCAGACAAAATTGCATAGGCAGGAAAATCATTTATAGTCCACAATAACACAGCATGCATTCGGAACATCTGATTAGTTTCCGCATCATACGTGTCAACACCATTTTTCCACAATTCTTTCAATTCATCCACTACAAGGTGTAAGTAGACGTCAATGTTATTTCCAGGTGAAGAAGGACCATGGCTGAGCAATGTCATCATCATATGAGGTTGTTTCATGCACAACCATGGTGGAAAATTGTATGGCATCATAATAACTAGCCAACTGCTATGAGAGACATTCATTGCCTTGAATGGATTGAATCCATCCGCTGCTAAACCCAGCCTGACATTGCAAGGCTCACTTGCAAACTTGGGATACAAATTATCAAAAATTTTCCAGACAGGAGAGTCAGCGGGATGTCTCGTTTTGCCGTCATCAATTCGGCCCTCTGCATGCCATCTCATTAACGAAGATGTTTTGGATGACATAAACAATCTTTGAAGCCTTGGAATCAATGAAAAGTATCTAACAATCTTCTATGGAATTCTTTGTTGCTTTTTCTTAACATCATTCTCCTCCTTCTCAAACTGTTTATATCTAGGCATATGACACACTATGCAATCATCCATACTAGCTGTTTCCTTCCAATATAGTGAACAATCCCTTGGGCATGCATGTACCTTATGATAATCGAGGCCCAAGTCCCTAAGGAGTTTTATAGTTGCATAAAATGACTTTGGCAAAGTTTCACCCTTTGGGAACGAATCCTTCAAAAGCTCGAGCAATATCGTGAAAGACTTGTCACTCCATCCACTAAGGCACTTGATGTGCAATAACCGAACAATAAATGAGAGCATTGAAAACTTCTGACACTCAGGATACAACTCTCTTTCGGCCTCTTTCAATAAATTGAAGAATTTTTCGATTTTCTCATCTGGACCTTGTTTAATACCAGAACTTGTTGCCTCATAAATAAAGCTTGGTGGAGGAAGTCCAAATCCTTCGTATAGCATTTCATAAGTTTCATCACCATCGTTTGAATCAGTTTGCCTGACATTCACATTGTGTGGCACAGGTGACGACAAATTCTCTCCATGAAAAATCCAACTGGTGTAACTTGGAAGAAACCCGTTGATCATTAAATGTTCGCCTAGCAG
Source organism: Camellia japonica (assembly GCA_030407325.1). Taxonomy (NCBI): domain Eukaryota; kingdom Viridiplantae; phylum Streptophyta; class Magnoliopsida; order Ericales; family Theaceae; genus Camellia; species Camellia japonica. The sequence continues at coordinate 153,330,756 of JAPPVO010000032.1, read as the reverse complement.
GCCTTTCTCCACCAATTTGACATTACGACACCGTTTACATGGGCATGTGACTTCATTCAACAATGGCTTATTTTCGCATGCAAATTTAATAAATTCCTTAACCCCTTGTATGTATTCTGGGTGCAACCTATGCTGATTTATCCAACTTTTATCCATCTGATTCTGTCTTACACTACAAATGTCACTACCAAATCTTAACCTCAATTATGTACCTTATAATGCATGCAATATGACATCTTTCACCTTTAACTGGTCTCTAATATGTTGGTTCATCATACTTTCCCATTCAGGAATGCACAGTTTATATTGTAAAAAGCAGCTCATACCGCTCTGTTCATCTCTAACAAAATTTTGGCAGCATCTCCCCATGGTTCTCATAATACACGACATAGATTAGGTGTACTGCTATACCTGTCTAGTATGCACTCGGAGAACACAAGGAGTTGTTACACGAAATCTCTACGAGATGGACTATAAGCAGTAGAACTACTAATTACAATGCAGACTTGTGCTCCTGAACTGTCCAAACTGGACAATCCAAGAAGAGCTTCATCAAAGATGACTTGGTATCTCTAATGAAGATTCTTGGATGGGTCTAAGGCTATTTATGCATGCATGCACCATTATGATTGCATCCTGGTGGTGCAATCTAAATTAGTACTACCAAGCATACTAGAAGCATATTTAGTATGAAGCATATTAATGAAGAAACCAAAAGTTTCTACAATGCTCTTGATAGATTATGATAGATTCAAGAAATACATTGCTCTCTCTAATCAATCAATAATAGAATAATTTTGGCAGGAACTCATGGATGTGGGAAGTTCAAACCCACTACCCAAACCAATAAGTGTACCAAAGCTCGAATACTTCTGATGATGATGATGATTCAGAAAACACCAAAGAGCAGCCACCAAATGAGGAATCACACTCACAATCACAATCATAGTTATCCACGTTAATAACTGTGAAGAAAACTTGTTTGAATTGAAGACCAAACTTCACCATATAATACTACAAATCAAGACAAAGTTACATACAGGACAATTCTTTCACATGCTAGCTAGATGATTATTTATTTAGGGTCAAATAACCCTCCAAATGAAGTTAATTGTGTCCTACACTCTCTCAAATTATATTTTATACATAATTATATATATTTTTGGAAGAAATGGTTTCCAACTGTGTGTTTTTTTTTTAATGAATTTCTTAGCTTTCAGAGTTTGTGCTATACCAGTCCAAGTCCTTCACCAGTGAATTCTCATGACAAAAATATTTATTTCTCTCTCTATCACTCATCACTATCATGTCTCTTAAACCTCTCTTGATGAAATGACTACTACATTGTCTTTAGTGTGTTTAAAACTATAATTAATATCACGCCCTATATTATGGTTTGGACTTTGAATAAGAATAAATGCCTCCCGTTCAAACTACATATTCAAATATAAACTATAACTCTAAATCTTCCATCATGTTTATATTAGCTTCATGTAGATGATTTCTATGAAATCTTGAAAATGAAACTTTCTATTTATGTAGCATAAACATCAATTTTTTCAGCAAAGCAATTCAACATGGAGTAAATGACATCCTATTGTGAAATCAACATAATTAACATAATAATATAAGCTTGATAATTAACATAATAATATAAGCTCGTCTTCCTAATTCGCTGAGCTCTCCCAACTCCCTAATTTGTATTCAACCAAACACAACCTAATTTTAGGGAGCAAAGTCAAACAATCCCAAATAAATAATAATATAAATTAAATTGTAATGCAAAAATAGACATTGAGAAGAACCCTATGATCAGGCCACCTCGACTCAAATCAGCGAATTCCACAATTCCAAACAGAATCAACCAATCACACACGAATTCACAAAAATCAAAATCTATAACCACATTGATGACAGATCGAACACAATATAAACATAAATGAAATCACTGAGACCAATTACTGAAAGCACAATTTAGATCTCATAGTGCAGAGCAACACATCAGTGAAAAACACTTACTGAAACAGAGATGAAATCACTGAGACCAATTTTTCAAAACACTGATCTAGACCATAGAAGAAACAGAGATAAATCACAAACAGAACAACTAACCTCTAATCGAAGAAGACGAAGAGTTCCAAATCCACAGAGATAAATCACGGAGCTGTGCTCAAAATCGAACTTTGAAATCGCAATCCTGAGATGAATCACCGAACTGAAGAATAATTGAAGAAGAATCACTGAACTGAAGAAGAATCGAGAGAGATTTAAGTGAGAGAAAGACAGAACAACTAACCTCTGATCGAAGAAGACGAAGACTTCCAAATCCACAGAGATAAATCATGAAGCTGTGCTCAAAATCGAACTTCGAAATCGCAATCCTGAAATGAATCGCAGAACTGAAGAAGAATGAAGAAGAATCACTGAATTGAAGAAGAATCGAGAGAGATTTGAGTGAGATCAAGAGAGTGAGTGAGAGATTTGAGTGAGCGAGAAAGAGGCGGCGGTGCTCAAGATAGGGTTTTCAAAATAAAGGTTTGGAGAGACAGAGGTGGGTGTGAAGAGAGACATGATTTGGAGGCGCTTTTTAAATGTCTTCAATTAACAAAATGGTACCGTTTTACTTAATAACAACTGCGACGTTTAAAAAACGCCGTTAATTGTTAGAAACAGTGACGTTTAATAAAACGCCGCTAATTAAACGCCATTAAATCCCCAATTTCCTGTAGTGCCAACAAATAAATGTAACATATGTGCTCCGAAAAATTTAACTTCTTGTGTCGTAAGGTCCATGATTCAAAATTTGTCCTCAAAATGCTCATATTCCATTGCTCGTTGGGCTAGATTAGACTATTAATTTTCAATAGGGGACTATCCAATCCCACCTTCCACGGGATAAGTATTATTCCCACATATTATCTTTCACTACAAAAAATTAAGGTTTTAGAGACTAAAATTTAGAGATAAAATTATTTTTTAGGGACCAAATATTATTGTTACGAAAAGTATTATTATATTTTTAACAATGAAAATTGAACATTAGTGATGAATAATTATCCTTTTGGGACCAAATTTTGTCTCAAAAAATAAATCATTTTTAGACCAAATTATTTTGTCTCTAAAAATCTATTTATTAGTAACATTTTAAAAAATTTATCACTAAAAGCCTTTTTTTTACTTTTCGGAACGACCTTTTAGCGACTATCTTTATGACGATAGAAATTGATCCTTAAATGTCTTTTGCAACAAAATTTTCACTTTTAGAGACAAAAATTTAATTTCTAAAACTCTTATATGTTACTGTTTCCTCTATCATTTAACAATAAAAAATATTCCTTTAAATCAAACCACATTTTTTTATCTCACCTAACCAAACAATCTCGTGATATTTATAATATCATCTAATAATCCCATGACGAAAAATAAAATTAAAAATTTACAACTTGAAATATTACTTATACCCCTATTTCCTAATCCCAATCATAAACTAAACATGGTCGAAAATAATTATTTTTAAGTATATTTATGTTAGATGTATTTAAAAATTAAAAATTTTGCTTCAAATATTAAAAAAAATTCAAATTTTTTTTAAAAAAAAATGCAAAAAAATAAAAATAAAAAAACTCAAAAAGTGGATTCAAAATTTAGAAACCAAACAAGGTGATTTTTTTCAACAATCTAACATCTATCCTTGAGAGAGGGGCAAAGGAAGAAAGCAAGATCGAAAGTGAGTTGTGGAGTCTAATTTGTTGACGAGGTTGACGATGATGGATGTATTTCCTAATGGATTTAATTACACCATTTCTATTTTTTTTTTCTTCTATACATCTATATAATAAAGCACGATAATTTTTGAATTTGTCCTACACATATTTGTCCTACTAGGACATTTGGATGGCTTAGATCTATTCAAATTATAAAACAACGGCCGAGATATATTTTTCAAAAAATATCCTATATGTACATTTTCTATTTTCCCGCTTCTCTCTTTTACTTTTTCCTCACCCATCCTTCTATGATCCCATGATCCCGCCTTCCTCTCTTTTTTAAAATTTTTTTTTATTTTCTTCTATTTTTATTTTTTCTCTATTTGTTTATTATTTTTATTTTCTCCTTTTTGTTCACTTATTTTTATTCATATTATATGGAAAAGTCTGCGATCCCAGAATTAGGAGCCAGATTTTACTGTATGTAGTGGAGATTAAATTAATGAATTTTATAGTCCAAAAATTAAATAAATTTGAACAATTAATTATTATTTTTAAATATATTGAATACTTGATAGACTACATAAAATTAGCCCTCATATGAATCTTCAACATCCATTTAATAAAGCAATATGGCTTTTGAATTTATGCTATACACATTTGTCCTACTAGGACATTTAAACGGCTCAGATTTATTCAAATTATAAAACAACGGCTGAGATATATTTTTCAAAAAATATCCTACATGTACATTTTCTATTTTCCTGCTTCTCTCTCTTACTTTTTTCTTTTCTCACTCATCCTTCTATAATCTCATAATCCCACCTTCCTCTCACTTTTCTTTTTATTTTTTTATTTTCTCTCATTTTTATTTTTCTCTCTATTTGTTTTTTTTTTTATTTTCTCCTTTTTGCTCACTTATTTTTATTCATATTATATGGAAAAGTCTGCAATCCCAGAATTAAGAGCCAGATTTTACTGTATGTAGTGGAGATTATATTAATGAATTTTTTAATCCACAAATTAAATGAATTTGAACAATTAATTATTATTTTTAAATACATTAAATACCTTTTCATAAATTTAGACCTCATATGAATCTTCAACATCTATATAATAAAGCAGGATGATTTTGAATTTGTCCTACACACATTTGTCCTACTAGAACATTTGGACAGCTCAAATCTATTCAAATTATAAAACAACGGCTAAGATATATTTTTCAAAAAATATCCCACATGTACATTTTCTCATTTCCCGCTTCTCTCTTTCTTACTTTTTCCTTTTCTCACGCATCCTTCCATGATCCCACCTTCCTCTCTATTTTCTTTTTATTTTTTTTTATTTTCTCCCGTTTTTATTTTTCTCTCTATTTGTTTATTTTTTTTATTTTCTCTTTTTTGTTTAATATATTTTACACATATTTCTATACAATGTATGTATGCTCATAATACACTAGGACATTATGGATATACATACAATTTCTATATAATTATATAAGCAAAAGTAATATTGTATGTATGCCCGTGGAAATTATTTGTATGCTAGGCACATCTATCTATCTAGCCATATGTTATATAAGTAAAAGCGAGTTTTCGTAAGGAGTTTTATGAGAACTCCAAAATTTTATAATAAATTTGTAATTTTATCAAATTAAAAAATAAATTTAAATAGTATTGAGATTACAATTATATTATAATCCTAACATTATTTACACCGTGCCTAAAGGCACGGACATGCGCTAGTTATTTAATATTTGAGGATTGCTATATATTATCTATTTTTTCTTATATTATTTGTCTTTATTATTTTTTAGTAATTGTTTCCAAATAAACAACTAATCATAAATATTCACACAAAAAAAAGTTCTACAAAACGGTATACGTAATTTTCCTCTTAATGTTTTTGTACAAATAATTTGGGCTGTGGCTTGCTTCTAGTTTACCATCTGGATTGGAGGATCCAGTCCGGCCCATTGGGCCCACTTTTGAATCCCTTTTCGATAATCCAAACCGTTCATATTTTAGTATTTGTTGAGTACATCATCTCTATAAAAAATCACATCGATCGAATAACGGATACTACATATTCGGATCACTTTTTTATGAACCGCTAATTTTCTGACCGTCTTTTTTTTCTTCATACAAAAGTGATCTGACTATATAGTATCCGTAATCCGATTGACTTGACTTTTTACAGAGTTAATATATTTGATAAATTCTAAAATGTGAATAGTTTGAATCATAAAAAAAAACCCAAAAATGAGTCCAATGAGCCAAACTGGACTGGACTCTCTCAGAACTGAACTGGAGATAGTCCAGACTGAATAATTTTACTCTTTGTTTTATAGCGGCCGTGATCTATGGGTGATAAAATATCTATTTCTTGCTTGAGCACGAAAAAAAAAACAATATATATATATATTGCAGCTAGTGGATTGGTACTATTACTAATAAGTACTTCTTTGCTATTTTTGAGTTTTGAGGGTGTTCTTTGAATTTTTTTTTTGTTTTTTATTATTATTATTTATTATTATTATTTTTTTTTTTTTTTTTTTTTTTTTTTTTTTGGGGAGAAAACATTTTCTTCTTCTTTGAACTTTTCATTTCAAGGTAAGATGCTTTTTTTTATTAGGTGTGATTCTTGAGTTCGAGTCTTACTATTGTAAATGTAACTTCATTTTTCCTTTTTTCCTCCTACTGATTGTTAAAAATTTTAAATAAAAAAAAAAATCAATTACCATTTAAGAATTTTCCTTCAATTTTTATTTGAAAGAAAAAAAAATTGAAAGAAAAGAGAAAGAAATTTTGCAATGTCGTAACTCTTAAGTCATTGATGAAGTTGATTGATGTTTATGGATGATCTCACATGGGTGTCTCGTCTTTCAGCATTGCAATACCTTGACATGAGTAGAGTGAATCTCAGTGAAGCGCACAATTTGCACAAGGTACTAAACGTGCTTCCTTCTTTACTAGAGTTGCGTTTGTCATATTGTGGACTTGATAATAGTCATTTACCTCATATGTATGTGAACTCTACAGTTTCTAATGTTCACTACCTAGATCTTGGTCATAATTCATTTGAAGGTGAATTTCCGAGTCACCTCAGTAACATGACTTCTTTAAGAGTCCTTGATCTTTCGTTCAATTATTTTAATTCTTCTATTCCTCTCTATCTTGAAAACCTTAAGAGCCTTGAACATCTCAATCTTGGCTCCAATCAATTTAACCACATTGGTGGGTTTCTGAGGCTCTTGTCAAATCATTGCAGCACTGTTGGAAAATCTACTTTTAGCAGCGTTTAAAAAACGCCGCTATAGGTACTAAAAACGTCGCTAATTCTTTTTGTGACGTTTAGTACCAAACGCCAACAACGCAGCCATCGCTATAGCTTTATGACGTTTGAAAAATGTCGTTATATTAATATAGGCGGCGTTTTTAAAACCGCCGCCAAATGTCCTACCCTAACGGTAGAATGGCGTCACTATGATATTTAGCGACGTTTTTGAAATACTGTCATATCTTCTTTTCTTTTTCTTTTTTTAAATCTGACCATTAGATTTAAGGTTTAGGTGGCATTTTGAGAAACGCTGTGATATCCTTTTTTTTTTTTTTTGAAATTATGCTAATTTTATGTGATTGAATTAAAAAAATACCTGTAATAAAACTAAATAACACTAATATGAAATAATAACTCTCATTCAAATAGCAAATGCAGCATTGATTCACTTTCTCATTCAATTTAATATCGAATCACTATTACCCACAAAATAACATACCCACAAATGATGTTTTAACATTACCCACAAAATAACATATCCAAAAATTGAATTCACAATTCTCAACCAACAAATTACTACTTTGTATACAAAGCCAAAAGATAAGAAGAAAGTGAACCAAAATACCCAACCCCCCAGTCAAATCAGAGGAAAAAAAAGAAAAAAGAAGAGAAATACGAATCCAAAGGAAAGCCCCCACCTATCCTTCATTGTCATTCTGAATCGCTCTCTATGTTGCTTCCCATGGCCTTCAATCCTCTCGGTCTCTGTCAATCATAAAACATAATAATAATAATAATAATAATAAAAAAAGCCGATAAAAGAACATAAAAGAATGAATTTTGATCAAACAAGGAATGCTCATTCATTAATGCAAAATTTATAGTTATGTATTGACTAAATTTTTCAGACATTTGAACAAAGAAGAATAAATAAATTAAGGATGAAATCAAATAGGAACACTTGTACCACCCATGACAAAAAGGAGGTTGAGGTTGAAGTTGAGGTTGAGAAATATAGACATCATAACCCTAAATACAACTAATATACACAAAATGAAATATGAAATAAAAACAAATGAGATAATGCATTTTTCTAAAAAATTGAACACAAATTAAATTTACCTGAATATAATTAATATCCATGGCAAAAGGAGATTGAGATCCACTTTGAAGCATATTGTTGTCAGTCAAGCATGCCAAAGAATTCAATAAAGAACCAAAAAAGGAGTACACAGTTAAAATCAAAATAAAAATTTACATAAAGAGTGGTTCAGCAAAAATTATAATAAACAATCAATGGAAAGAGGCAAAATATAAATTTTTTACATTGCCCATATGTGTACATTAATCATAAGATGGCCATCAAATATGCTTATGATAATCATTAACACCTGTAAAGATTTGATGAACAAATAAAAAGAGTCTAAAAATTGCTTATGAATTCAAGAAAGCCCCAAAACACAGAATAAAAATGGCCAAAGTCATCACCATAGCCGACAATGCAAACCAACTATTTCAACTGTAAATAAGAAACATCCAATACTCAGATATAAACCATTCATTATTACCAAAACAAAAAACCAGATTTGTCTTGTATAAGAAAAATGTGGAAGAAGAAAAATTAGTATCAAGTGGGTCTGCTTGAATCAAAGGGAAAAATAATCCAAATCAAAGACTCATTTGAAATGGGTTATCTTTTCTTACTACCTTTTCTTTGAAGGATGCCCTATGGAAGTAGTGCAACTTTGGGACAAGGGAGACTCCAGTCTTATAAAGGAAGGGGAGCAGGGTGGGTGGCCCATCCTTGGGAGGGCCTCGGTGTTCTAGATGCTGCAATGATATAGAGGTTTGTGGCAAAGTTAGACAAAGTTTGGGAGGAATTGGGGAGGTTTGTCTTGGCATTAGGTCCATTAGAGTAGTTCATATCAAATAAAATTTTTACTCAAATTTGAGTAAAATTTTGAGCAAGGGTCAGAGATGACAAATACACATATACACAGTTTTTTTCAGTGTAATAGACAAGATAACCAAAACGACGTCTATATAGTTGTTGGCCATGGAGTTTCAATAGGCTCAGCTTAGAACCTAGTCATTACCAACCATAATTATTCTAATCAAGATTCCATATCTATTAGCAATTAGTCCAAAGCAAGGTTGTGTTACTAAATAGCAATACAATAATAATAACTTAAAAATAAATATGTTGTTGGAAAAGGTAGGTTTCCAAGGCTTTGAGCACACACAAAGCTGAAGTCAGTCAATTAATATTAACAAGATACACTGCAAAACTTGCTTTTTCAAACTTCATGAAATTTTTATGGATTTTCAATCTCAAGATGGCAAAATAAAAGACTTTTAATTGATGTGAGAGAATAATTATACCTCCACTCAAACTACTGAGAAATGCTTTCGGCTTGTTCTATGATGTAATGTCTTCTTCTTCCAGATTTTTCTATTCTTCTTGCTTGATTTCTATCGAAATAGCCCATTGCAAGCCCAATCCATTTCCTTTGTGGGTCTTTGTAACGAGCAGCAAGGTGATAGTACAAGCAACCAGCACAGTGAACTGCAAACATAGTTACCTATGCAGACAGCAGCAGACTGTTAAGATCAATAATCTTCAAGAAGTCCCTCTATTTTGTGGAACCAAATATTTCTTACAGAAACTTACACATAGAAGTTTTGCACATCAAACCCAAAAATAGCTGAAGTTCCTATCTTTCTCCAATCTGTGGTAACATAATATTTATAAACAACAATAATAATAATAATATAATAATAATAATAATAAAAAATAGACAAGAACAAAAACAAAAGGAGGCTTTCAAATCCACTGATTAATACAAATAGATAGCATAATCCATAAATGCAAGCAACAACAATAAGTACACTGATAGCAATAATGAGGACATACACTACAGGAAAATTGAGATTTATCGGCGTTTGTAAAACGCCGCAATAGGCCCAAAAAACGCCGCAAAAATATAAAGTGACGTTTACAAAATTCGTCGCAGATGTGGCCACCGTCATATCTTTGTGGCATTTTAAAAACGCCACTGATTCTTAACCTTTGTTAACAGTGTTCGTTAGAAGGGTTAACTATGACGTAATCATGACGATATTTTGCGACGTTTTTATGAAAACGCCACCTTTTCTCTTTTTTTTTTTTTAAAAAAAAATCATAATTAATTATGTTTTTACTTTTGTTCAAAGCAAACCTATTATCCATCACCATTTTCAAAATATATACCATAATGTGAGTCAATATCCATTTTTCAATTTTCCACAACTTATAAATAAAAAAAACCCTTAAAACACAATATGTTAACTCAATACAAAAAAAATAAAAATAAAAATAAAAATTACTAATACTTTTACATTTTAATAATTAAAAAAAAATATGGAATGTGCTCTCCAAACTTTGAAAATAACTTCATCTTCTAGTCATCCAATCCTCTTCAGCAAAATGATGATACATACCTGAATCATCGTTCCATTCTTTGTCATTCTTAAGATCATAAAAGCTTTTTTACTGTAATCAAAAGGAAAAAAAAGACAAACTCAATCTGATTAGAAAGAAGTTAGAGGCAGATAAAAAGTAGACTTGATAGTTGGATTCTTACAGCAGCCATTGACTATCAACCCAAAAATATCAGCCATTGAGAATGCCATTATCAGTTGAAGACTAAAAAATGATGATCTTAAAAATGCTATTGCACAAAAATGGTTCGTCATGCAACCCAGTAAGTAAATTTGCAAAATCTATCACTAACCCATTTGCAACCTAGCAATTAATATATATATATATATATATATATATATGCATTATCCATCATTAACCCATTTCCCTCAACGTCAAGCACAACAAAGCATCACTAAACATCTAACATAAATAAATTTATAACTGCAAAAATACACAATCTCATTGTATGCATAAGTAATCAGACAATATAGTTCTAAAATAAGGGCTCAATGCGTGATAACCTAAGAGAAAGAATTCAATAATAGTTTAAAACTGGCAAATGTACACTATTCTACCACAATGCAGCAAAGGATCTCATTGATTGATTGTAGATAATATTTGGTGAACAAAAATGTAACATGGAGAACTAAGTGATGAGCATAGTAGAGAACTCACTGCAAGCGCTCTGCTGCATTATATATGTCCATGGTTTTTGTACTTGTGTCATCAATTTTCAGATAACATCTCCAGACAAAATGCCAGCCTTGTGTGAACATTGAGTCCTATGGCCACGACACTGCCATATCTGAAAATGGTAAGTGTGGGAGCCGAATAAGTAGAAGAGTCGGAAGCCGCGTACCCCAGAAATTAGATATTATTCGGCTACATATTGCGTAACTAGGACACCGAATGCGTTAGTAAAGCCGAATAGACGGAGGTCAGTAGCTCCGAATAAATATAAGGTGAATGGGATAAAAGTAGGCTCAGGCCCCGAGGCCCAAAAAGACAGTATAAATACGAGAACCACAAATTTAGAAAGGTATGTAAGAATCACTCCACTTAACTTAGACAAAAAGCTATCTTGAGTGTCTGAACTAACTTGTCCGTCGGAGTGCTAATCCTGGCATCCCCGACCGAAGTGTGTATCTTTTCAGGTGACTAGCTGAGGATCACCAGCGTCTCCCAGGATCAGAAGAGTATTTCAAAATCACTTCTCCACAATTGGTGCCGTCTGTGGGAATACTTGTAGACGTCCCCGAACGCCCCGGGAGGGTTAAGTCCCGTTCTGTTCATATTGGGGTCACTACAGTTCAAGGACTCAAATGTTACGGTTCTTAATCTTGAACCAAAGAGTCCAAATCCAGCAAATCGTTTTGAGAAAACAGATTTTTGAAAGAAGTGCCAAACGTGGACTGCTTTGCCAAATACAGAGTCGCCACCTAAATGTTTTTTTTATGAGAAATTTAGGAAACCCTGACTCGGTGCCAAAGGCCACGTGTCCGTCATCACCAAAGTTGCCTCGGCTCGGGAACTTGGGTACGATTGGGGAAGGTCACTTCGTGAGCACCCCCGCTCGCCCGGTCAAAGACCGGCTTCTACTAACCATGATATCTGTTTTTGAAAACATTGTATGTTCTTATTCCGGTTATTAGCCTAGGTTACTATGTGATGCGCACAGCATACAAGTATAGACTGGATCACCTGAGTTGGAACAAAACACTTCATGTTTGTTTGTTTGAGAATGGTTTGATAGTGCTACCCGCAGGTAGGCTAAGACATGGATTTGCCACCCTCGGGTGGGCTTTAGAAAACATGATTTTGCCACTATCTAGTGGGCTTAAAACAAATAATCAATGCATTGTCCCAATTCAAATAACCCAACCTTCACCCACAGGCATTCAAGGCAGTTATATCACATAAGCACATAGCCTCATGGCAAGCATGCTATTTATGGCAGCACTCACACGCGTGCAAGGATGCTAAAGCATAAAACTCACCAAGTACTCCGAGTCAAAACAGAAACTAATTAGAAATCAATGCATGATCCTAGTTATATAGAAATGCCTAATGCAACACATGCAAAAATGCAACTATAGCAGGCTCGGCTATTCTAAACATGGCATATGAGATGCAACAGCTATCAAGTATTCAACTTGGAATTGAAATACAGATGCAGTTTGTATGATGCGCCGAGCCCGGTGCGTGCAAAACAGATGAATGATGCAAACATGCTGTCATACTGTATGCTAATTGAAATATGCCCTATATCTAACCACCGTAAGCGGGTAAATAAAAGGAAAGAAAGACGTGGGGTTGGAAGACATGCATCACACTCACCCACACTTATTACAATTATGCCCTCGCGCAGAGGGTCCGAATAAATAATACAGTCCGAAATGAAAGAATAATACAGTCCGAAATATGCAGTCCGAATAATATACAAATTCCTAATTAATTAACAAATTAACTAAGAAAAACTGTAAACTGGCATGCAAGCCAGGGGCTGCCTCACTTCCGCTGAATGATGTATGCTGGGCTGCCTTTTCGGAAATCCACTGGGATGCCCCAATTAACCTCTGTTTGCAATGTTCCTCGAAATGCGTGCCAAGCCCAGAAAGACTGCTGATTCTTGATGTGCTGCAACAGAGAGCAGGAAAGGGGCATAGCAATGTATTTCACAAATATATGCATGCCTCGATCCTCGTGCCACCAATCACGCATCTCGATGCATGATGGCCGATGAGCCGATTTGCACAACTCAATATAGGATGAATGCAAGTGAATGCTACAACAAAACCTAACTCCATCATGGGTAATCCGGAGTGTCGGTGACTTGGGAATTGAGACACGTTCCGTTACTCGGAGTGCGGAACGAACCTCGTTTCCCGTGCCCGGGCTAACTCTTATCCCGAACACGATGCGATATGCATGACATGCATGAAATGCAACTAATATATAATCCTAACATACACATTGTTATGGAATGGCATACACGCTACACGAGGTAATACACAACCGGGCATACACAATGCTATGGATGAAATGGCATACGCAATGCAATAATGGGCTTACACTAATGTAGACGTCCCCGAATTATAGCAAAATTACACCCGATGCCCGAAATGCAATGTTATGCACCCGAAATGGCCTACAGCTATGCCAAACATGCACAATATGGACACGACATGTAAATACAGATGCTAGGCAGCCCCTAAAATAGCATTTTTACAGTACAAAGAATAGCCAAACAACAATCACAAGTATGGAAAAAATAGCATGCAAAAATGGGGGAAAAGAGGGGAATAATGAAGCAAATGATATATACAATGCTCAAACTGAAAAATACAGTTCTACAACATTAAAGAGGGACCAAAAATATGCACATCTTCAGTAGATGACATCCCTCGATTCAGTATGAAAACATGGTAAAAATGCTATGCAAGAATGAGGATATATGAGGCTATAACATGAAGTACCCCAAACATCCATCAAATCAGAAAAGACCCTCAATGGAATATGTCAAGAAGATCAAAATATGAATATTTCTAGTTCTGATGATGACCGAAAACAGAAGCTAGATAAGCTCAAAAAGGCATGCAAAAATGGGGTCAAAGAGAGATATGAAGGCAAGTATAACATGGAGACCCCAAACAAAGTTGATCCCTTCTACAATATTGTATAGGGACACAAAATAAGCTCATTCACAGTTCATGGCATGTTCCAAAACAGACTGCATGTAGATCAAATAAATCATGCAAGTTTACGGTAATTTGAAGGAATTATTAAGCAAATGAATGATAGAGAGGCCAAACAGGGTTGATCTCTTCTACAATATTGAAGAGGGGCTCAAAATAAGCCCACTCACAGTTTACCTCATGCTCGAAATCAGATCACTCATAGGCCTAATATTTCATGCAAAATATTGACATAGAAGATGCTATTGAAGTAAGTGTGCCATAGAGGGCTCAAACAGGGTTGAGCCCTTAATCAAAGATCAAAATGAGCTCAAAAGGGGACCACTTTCAGTAGGGGTCGAAGCTCAACACAATATGCAAATAGGGTTAAGAAAGGAAGCAAGAAAATGGTACAAAAGAGGGATTTGAGATTTACCCTTGAAGACAAGACTTTTGCTACCTCTTTGCTTGATGAAAGTTGCTTCTAAACCCCCCAAGAACTCCTCCTTGCTGCTGGAAATGAAGTGGTGTTGGTGAGGCTTGGTATTGATGAACAAATGAGGCTAACACTTGAAAGTTTTTCAAGGTTTTGGGGATGAAAATGGAGGCAAAGGGAGATGAAGTCTTGAGAGAAAATTTTCTAACCCTAACAAAAAAGAGGGTCAGCCCCTTAAATGGACCAAAAAGGGGTGTAAAAGGGGAGGGAAATGCACCCAAGCTTTCCCTCCCAAAATATCCCCCGGAGGGCTGAGATATTTTGAAAAACAGCTGGACAGCTGTAAAGTGGTCAAAAGGGGGAAGCAGGCCGGCCAGGTGCTTTTCTTGAAGATGGCCGGCCGGCCACCCCACTGGTCGGCCAGCCACTCCCATGGCGGCCGGCCATGGCCAAAAATGAAAACAACAATTAATGGCCGGCCACCAATTTTTGGTGTCCTCCCAGGTGTGTAGAACAAGGTCCCATGGTTGGAATTTGGCAACTCTGAAACAGGAGACACAACATTCAACTTGAAAGAGAGGCTCAAAAAAGAAAATCATAATTACTGGCCGGCCATCATTTTTTAGGGTCCTCCCATGTGCCCTCATCACAAATATGTGGTTTTGGTTGGAAGAAAATGGCCCTAGGGTATTCAACATTAGCCCGAAAATGAGCAAAACGGGCGCCGGAAGAGCATAACTGGTTTTCTGAGATAATTGCTGGCCTCCTACCCTCCAGTGATCTTCCTGGTGCTAAAACAGAGGTACCTGCCAAAATTGAACAAAAACTAATGCAAAATGAATGCTCGGGGCCCAAATCGCACAGTTCGGGGTTCGAAAACCGGCCGTAGGCACCGAAAGTGGTATTCGGCCACGAAGTGGGTATCTGAGACCCCAGTGTTCCTCGTTATGAAGAAACAGAGGTACCTGCCAAGAATGAACGAAAATCGATGCAAAATGAATGCTCGGGGGCCAAACCGCGAGGTTCGGGACCCGAAAACCGGCTGTAAGCACCGAAAGTGGCATTCAGCTACGAAGTGGGTATCTGAGACCCCAGTGTCCCTCGTTATGAAGAAACAGAGGTACCTGCCAAGAATGAACGAAAACCGATGCAAAATGAATGCTCGGGGGCCAAACCGCGAGGTTCGGGGCCCGAAAACCGGCTGTAAGCACCGAAAGTGGCATTCAGCCACGAAGTGGGTATCTAAGACCCCAGTGTCCCTCGGTATGACAAAACAGAGGTACCTGCCAAAAACCGGAGAAATCGGAGATGGTCGGCGGTCCCGAACCGAGGCACACGGCCTGACGGCTCCGAAAACCGGGAACCGGGCTCCGAAATGGGCAAAATGGCCTACGGCCATGAAATGTAGCCCACGGCCACCGAGAAATAGTCTACAGGACTACTCCCTTCCCTCAGGAAAGAAAACAGAGAAAATCGAGTCTGGTTCGCAAACCGAGACAAGGCACAGAGGAGGATTCGGAAGTTCGGAGGCAGGGCGCACGGCCGCGACTCTGAGACTTCTGAATGAGCACAGTATGCAACATCACCGAGCGCTCAATCGGTGACGTCTGAGTCTTAAGGTCAGTCAAAAATGGGGTGTCTACAGTTGCCCCTCTTTGACAGAACTCGAAGTCAAGAAGTGACGGGAGTGAATGTCAAAGCCTAGAGACGACCCATTTTTGACAAGGCCGAAGACTTAGACAATCACACAAGATGAACAGAATGTGTGTGCCCGCAGGCGTGCCCGCAGGCAAGGGGCAAAATGCAAAGTGATAGGCGCGGAGCCGGGTGATCATGCAAGTGCAGCAAGCTGTAATGAAGCAAGTATTGACAAATAGATGCAACAGTTTTAAGCAAGAATGCAAAGCAACAACTACATTTCATGCAGTTAGGAATGCGGAGAATCATTCAATTCTCGTCGCGTCTCACATGGAGAAGATACGATACCTGCGCGATTCGTCTGGTCGCACCAGCCTCAAATGAACCGTACATACAATATCGTGCCTGCAAAAGAGAGAAATTCAACAAGAACAATATGCTAACAACATATATTCAATGTGATGCTTGTAATTCCAAAAGTCTGACACACGCAGTGTCGGCGGGGTGAACACCTCGCAATGCGAGAAAAGATAATGCGTGACAACGCATGTTCAAGCATAGAGGCATGGTACATCAAGAAAACATGCATGACAATGCAAAATACTTATGAGAATGCAAGTTACATGAAAAACAATGCAAAACGAGCATAAATCAGGGCGCCCGTTTGTTGCGAAACAACGAGCTGGAAAATGCGCATTTCGGTGAAGGTAACTTGATCGCGGCCTCTGATTCACCTCCCGGAGAGGTTACAACATGTTTGAAAAGGATACACCTTGATTTTGATGAATAATGATGAGACACATGTCAGAAATTGCAGCTGAAGTTCCGGCGGAGCAATTTGGCGCCAGAAAGTGCACTTTTCTTGATCTTTTTCGGGTCCCGGGAACTCCGATCTTCTTCAAAATTTGCAGAGAGGTAGGGGAGGGGGTGGGGAACACCACCGGCCAGGTGGTTGCCCTTGGGAAGGCCACCGGCCAGGGGCAAAAAAGGAAATGGCCGGCCAGCCAGGAAAGGTGGCCGGCCGGCCACTGCCCAAAAGCAGGGGCATTTTGGTCATTTCGGTTATTTCTATATATACACACCTCCACTCAATCCGAAATCACTCCCCCAAGTGTGAAATTCTCTCCTCTTGCTTCCCAAGCCATTCTCTCTTTCAAATCTGCATTTTATACGCGCTTTTCGGCCTTCCACGCAAGTTGTTTCCGCGAAATCTTTCAGTTTTAAGCACTTTGAGCCTACTAAATTTTGATTTCGGACTTCTTTTCTCGTTCACCACTTGAGGTAAGTTTGTCTCAATATTTGGAAAATTTTCCGGGAGTTGACTTTTGTTGACTTTTCGTTCCCCGAGAGTTGACTTTTGTTGACTTTTTCAATTTTGGCTCATTTTTCTCATTTTTTGCTCCTTTTGCAGATTCTTCAAAATGGCGGGCCATTTTCCTTACGGTGGAGGTCTTCGGGTGCCGGAGATGATTTTGACATTATGGCATTGCCCCGAGGGTCCGGCCTTTTATTCCGATCGATACGCTCTGCCGGCACATAGGCTTCCGCGGGCAGTTTTCCGTCACTTCACCGAGTTCAACGATCGGGTACCCGGGGATCTTCTTTTGCGAGAGCCGGAGCAGCACCTCTCTCACGGGGCACGAGAGGTATTTTACTTCATTTGCTGTATTATATAATTTTTTTGCATTTTGTAGCTTTGCCATGCTTGAACACACAGTTGTAGCACGTAGTTAAAACACTTGAATTGTTGAACACACGGCTCACTGACTGATAGATTGAACACACAGCCCAAAAACACATATTTACTGAACACGCAGGCCCAGATAGAAATAAAGTGAACACGCCGCCNGTCGGCCGAGTTTTCAAGCGCAAGCGCCGATTAGTCTGTGCCTCAGCCAGCCCGCGAGTTAGGCCCATTCGGCTTCCCAAGCTCGTGCCCTGGCTAAGGCAAGGGCAGATTTACTTTATTAATCCGATCGGCCAAATACCTAAGCTAAGCAGCCGATCTAATCATAACCGAAAGCAATATCATTCATCAGCATTTTCCTTAGCCAGTTGAGTACAACTCATGAAATTTTTTATATATACTCAAGTTACGAAACAAAAAGCTACAAGCCCGATTTTATATATACTCATGAAAAGTTACTCATGACTGTAGCAACAGATGAAAAATACTAAATAAAAAACTGTAAAAATACATTCGACATCCTAAAAACTGTTAGTTGGCCGGATCAGCCATCGGAATCAAACTCCAATGGCTCAACATCCACTTGCTCATATGGTATTGGTATAATCAACGAAGTGTTAGCAACAGCAAGGGCTTTGTGCCAGCCATGTTTGAACCCCCGATTTTCAAACTTGGGGACTTGGTTGACGTACTCGGCGAGTCCAGCGTTCTTCCCGGCCTCGAATACTTTGGAAGACTCCGAGTCAGCTGCTTCCTTCGCCGCCTTCATTTCAGCCAACCCAGCCTCCAGTTCGGAGATCACTTTCTGGGCCAATCTGAGCGCATCTTCGCTCGATTCCGCCTTTTTCTCGGCATCCGATCTCAATTGATCCGTGCTACGAGCCCTGTCCACCTCGGCGTCGGCCCTAGAGGCTTCCTTGTTCGCCTTCAAAGCCTCAACCTCGACCCTTCTCCTCTGGCCTTCAAGTTCCTTCCGCAAACGACCAATCTCTTTGACGGCGTCGCGATGGCGACGACCCATATCGGCTATCCATCTGACGCTCTGCAAAACAAGAATTTAAAGCCATAACTTCAACAATATTTGGATACAGTGAAGCTAAGTTCGAATGTACCAAAAGTGCCGATTGGGCGGCTAGTGCTGTCGCATTCAGATCCGTTTCCACTCGGAAAGCCTCCTTGTCAGACGGCAACGACACGGACGTAGCCAAGCTGAATGCGACTTCTGGATCTTTAAGCGCCGAAGCATCAGAAGAAATCGGCATGTCTCTTATCATCGGCTTAATGAGAAAAGGAACGATCGCGTCCGATCCCTCTAATCGAGGACGTTTGCCGCCATGTTCTTTTGAGCCGGGCTTAAACTCGGCAAGGCGTTTTTCTGCCTCAACTTCTTGGCCGGTCTACACGGTTAAAGCAGATTCGGCATTCCGATTTTCCGCCGTTTCTACCTCAACAACATGCACGGACTCCGATTCGCTAACAGGCAGGGAGAATTGAGATTCGGTGGTGGGTGGTACTTCGGACGGAAGGGCCTCCGCTCTTCGCCGCGCGACCAACCTTTCCGCATTCGCCTTCCTGGCAAGTTTTGTCAGGCTTAACCCGGCCATGTCTTCGGGGTCTATGGCGGGAATATCCTCCCAGCCGTGAACAACGCCGTCAGCAGAGATCCCCTCGGCCCGAAGTGGATGGGGGATCGGCCGAATTCAATGCCCTTGCAGACTCGGTCTCGAACTGATCTGATTCATAACATTAGCTACATCCCGCTCCGAATCAGACCCTTCAAAACCAACCAGCCTCAGTTTTTGAAGTCGGACAAAATAAGAGCAATAAGAGAATCCTCACCCTCCGGAACAGGGATATTTTCTGCTGCTGAGAAGGTCGTATATGTCGGCTTGTAACGAAGCAGAATATGTGCCGACCTCCCTTGTTTCTGAAGACTTCTACGGCCGAAATATTTGAGCGCGACTTCGATATCCGAAAGAACGGCGCCGTCAGTTGAAGACAAAACTTTCTTCAAATTGCTCCCTGCACAAGCCAAGCCGTCACATTTCAAAGAAGAGGCTTTACAAAAAAAAAAAAGAAGAAAAAAAACGGGAAGGCAATCAGCCACCTTGCTCGCCCCTCCGTCTAGGAATAGGGTCGACGTGATCCTCTCCTTCGCTAAATTCCCAGTTACCCTGGACAACGACCATGACATCATCAACTCGTATTCCAGAACTGGAAAGCATAGTAATCAGCTGATGGTCGATATCCTTGGCCCTAAGGAAGAAACGTCCGTGCCGACCAGAAGACTTAGCCAAGGCATAACAATGCCGGATGACTGGAATGCCAAGGTTAATTCTTAGGCGACGGTTGAGCGCTATAACCCCCATTATGATTCTAAAGAAATTTACATTAGGTTGGGAAGGGATTAAACCCCAGTAGCGAAGCACAGCCCTAAGAAACGGGTGAAGGGGGAAACGGACTCCGCCCTCTGCAATTGACAAAAGAGGAAAGACAATCGTGGATTCATCCTCCCTCTCCATATCAAGAGTGCCGTCTGCCACAAGCGACAGACGGACATCGTCAGGAATGGAGAAATGGCGTTTAAAGCCAGCGATTCGATCTGACGATAGGAGGTCTTTTAAATGTTTCGCCATACCCTACAGTTTATGAGAATATGCCAAGGAAGGAACAAACCAGAAAGAGTCTTCAAAGCAAGGGAGGAGAGAACTTACAAAGGACGAAGGGGATATCGGAAAACAGAGTTGCGGGGACTATCCAAAAGGCAATCCAGCAATGAGCGTCATGAAATACATACTTGAAAGGACGTCAAAATTTTAAATCGCAATAAATAGACACGTGCGTGAAGGGGGGAAGTCGACACGACAACAGAAAGGGGTGTGCTTAGATACCCGCATGACGATGAGACCAATCGCCGAATTTTGGCTCTGACTTTTCGAAACTCAAAACCAAGCACTCCAGCCAACTGTCGTTGGTGAAGTGCTTGGGGGGCAATTGTGGGAGCCGAATAAGTAGAAGAGTCGGAAGACGCGTACCCCAGAAATTAGATATTATTCGGCTACATATTGCGTAACTAGGACGCCGAATGCGTTAGTAAAGCCGAATAGACGGAGGTCAGTAGCTCCGAATAAATATAAGGTGAATGGGATAAAAGTAGGCTCAGGCCCCGAGGCCCAAAAAGCAAGTATAAATACGAGAACCACAAATTTAGAAAGGTATGTAAGAATCACTCCACTTAACTTAGACAAGAAGCTATCTTGAGTGTCTGAACTAACTTGTCCGTCGGAGTGCTAATCCCAGCATCCCCGACCGGAGTGTGTATCTTTTTAGGTGACTAGCTGAGGATCACCAGCATCTCCCAAGATCAGAAGAGTATTTCCAAACCACTTCTCCACAGTAAGGACTGTGATTGTGTTGCTCTAAGATTCTTGATTCTTTGAAATGTGTAGCAGTGTTTTAGTATTTTGCAGTAAGTAATAACAGGAAGATTAGGCAAATGACGGACACGAAAGTGACTAAAAAACAAAACATGTCGATAAATACAATAAATGCATTTTATCATGTATGTTGGGTCAGGAGATTGAAGAAGTTCGACGATCAAAACAATGTGATTCTGAGGTTGGTGACAATTTTTAGGACATAACTAACCAATTGCATCATTCAAATCTAAAACATATTCCTTTTTTTTTTTTTTGTTCCTGATAAATTTAAATTTTGTGATCAGGTTAGCAAAGATTCATCCAAATTGCATTTGTTTTGTTGATTACAACAGATATCAGAATTTGTGTCTAGCACTAATCTTTAATAAGAATTCATAACAAATCGTTAAAAAGTTTTTAAAAAAATTGCATTAAAGATGAGCATCTTACACATTTATTAAGATGGCTGCTTCCATCACTATGTCCTGTAGCAGATTGAAAACAGAAGTTTCATGAATACATGACCAGATAATGATGGGCAGTTTCGTTACAATCTTGAAGCACTTTGAGAAATTATATTGGTTCAAAACACACACACACATTGTTCTTCAATGCAAGAATATCAAGAACCCTAACCTCCAAAAAAAATTCAGAATCAATATTAATCAATATCGAGAATATGAAGAAACCCATCGCCAATTGCTCGTAATACCATAATCAACAAGCCTTAATTACCACTAAGCATTTCTTGATAACATCATGAAAGAAAAAAACCCTCAAAATTGGAACAACTTAAACAACAAAGACATGCAAATCTTGCAAGTTTATATTGGAATTATGATTGTTCTGTTATTATTAACACGCACAGTAAAACTGATGCATAATTCAAAGCAACCAAAGCACAACAAAAAAGAGAGAGAGTGATCATACATTGGAAACTAACTGGTCGGTGAATGCAAGGGTGGTACTGCATTGGCGGCAGAGGTAGTTACGGACACCTGGTTCTTGAAACATCTTCAAACAGCTTCGGAAGCACCAACTCTTCAGCCAGAGCAAGTAATCAAATTCAAGAAAGTTATTATTGGGATTATGAAGAAATAAACAGTTTGAATTTTAGAATGAATACAAAATAGAGCATGGTTGGACTAAAATGCGAAGTTGAATTGATAGATAGGTTGAGTAAGAACTGAGGAATTTAAGTAGCTCTCAATGGGATTTGTAAAGCCAGAAGTATATATAGATAGATAGGCTAAGCAAGAACTAAGGTTAGAGAGAGAGAGAGAGAGAGAGAGAGAGAGAGAGAGAGAGAGAGATAAATAAAAACTTGAACGTGCATAGATTGAAATATTTCACACACAAACAAAATTCAACTATATAATATATTTCCATTCACATTTCAACATTTTAACTTGCAGTAGAAGAGCAAAAAGGCTGGCCTCTATGAGGACTTAATGCTTACATTTACTACAGTAGTGGGCTATTAGAGGAGATCCGCAGTTGTAACAAAAAGAATGTCCGCATCTGTGATCATCCACAAAACAAAATATACACATATAAGTAAGCAAATGATTGGGAGTAAAAAATAAATAAACTAAAGAGACATGCTTGCTAAAAAAGATCAATCAAACACTACAAATGATTTTTATGTTCTCAACTTGAAGACCAAGATCATATGACATAGGAAGTAGAAATGCAGGAAAAAAAAAATGAAAAAGTTCAGATATGTTGACCTTAAAATGCTTATGCTAGCATTTTCTTTTCTTTTCTCGTTGTATCTAAAACAATGAAGGTAAATAAATAAATAAATAAATAAAGCTAAATTACCATTAGGCAAGTCCCGCCATGAACGTCACAGACAGGGTACTCGTGTGGGCAGCAGCTAGAGTGATCATCACAGCAGGTAGCAGACTCAAGGGCGCAGCATCCCCAACCAAAGCAGTAGCTACCGTATTGATAGACACAACAACATGTGGTTCCTGCAGGGCAATTGTAATAATCATCGCAGACTGTCGGGGGTTTTACTGGGGTAGGAGGAGATGGACCGGGATTAGGAGGGTTGGGACCGGTCTTAATGGGGTATGAGGCCATTTGAGCAATCCCACACTTGCTACCAACGGAATTGATGTTGTGCTCCAACCTTATATACCCGTTTTCTCCCCAGTTTGGACCCCAAGAGTTCCTCACAGCCCAGTAATCTACACCATCTTCTGTACCATATCCAACAGCAACAACACCGTGGTCAAGGTTTGTCCCACAGTGTCCAGTAAATACACCCTGAAAAGAATTAAAAGGGAAAAATCAAGTTGTATTTGAAAAAATAATAACAATAGCAATAGAATTGTTTGTTTTAGCTTGTTAAGAAGTTAGTTAGCATCCATCCAATTTTCATCTGTAGTCATATAAGAGCTTAAATGTGTCTAGTTTATTATTATTTACAAGTTTTGTATTATATACATACAGTTATCATTTCTTTAGATGAATTTCCAATCATGTCTTGTTAAGGAGAGAATTACTCTACAAAGAGAAACTAAAAGATTTCAAGGATGAAGTCATTACTGATTCATAAAGTTGGAAAGCTCTACCCCCGGCTTCAATGGCAACACTAACAGGTTGATGGGCAACAGCCTTCTTCAACGCCTTCTCGTCATTTTCTGGAATATCTTCGTATCCATCAATGCTAACAACTCGTACATTTTTCTGAAAGAAGCATTTAAGATACAAATGCTAGTTTAATTAAAGCACAAGAAGGATGTTTTTCTTTTCTTTTTCTAGAGTTTGATTTATATGAAACATACCCGGTTCTGGTCACATGTGCCATCAACAGCTCAGTAAGGGTAATCTTCCTCGGTATCAATGCCACCATTGTTAATGATGAACTGAAAGCCATAGTCCATGAGACCTCCATTACACCCCGTATTATAAGCTTTGTTGCAAAGTTCTTGTTCTGACAACTGGATCAGATCTCCTGTGACAATCTGATTTATACCTTCCACAGCACCAATTGTTGAGAACGCCCAGCAACTCCCTTCATGATTCCTACTAGTAAAAGAAAAGATTTGGTATTTTCTTAAGAGAGGGCTTATAATATCATGGCCTTTTGGAACTTGAAAGTACTGTTGAAGACAGAAAATTGAAACTAAACCATCAAAAAGGACAGCATGAGCGAAGCAATTGAAAACAATTAAACCAAGATCAATACTTCATTTCAATATTAAGAGCATAACGTATCTGATTCATGAACAAACACATGTTTTTCCCTTCAAAGTCATGAGAAAAACTTCCATAAATTAGAAGTTTCATCAAGAACAAAATGTACATACAGTCATATATACATACATATTCTTAAAAAATCATCTAAACTAAGCTCCCAAAATGCTAATAATCTTCAACCACAGACAATAGAAGAAAAATAAATTGAACATGAAATCACACAACAGACCAATCTCAACAGAATTGATGTGGTAGAAAGAAGAAGATAGTTTTATTTTGCTGGGTACAAAATATTTTATTTTGCTGTGGTAGAAAGAACATGAAATATTAAAAAGAGTACAATTCGACTGAAAAGAGGCCAGATCGAAGAGCGAGGAAGATAGTAAATCACGTATTTGAGATCAGATCTGAGAGAGAGAGAAAGAGAGAGAGGACAAGACCAGAGGGGCGGTAGCGACGGGAGGACTAACCTTAGGAGGAGCTTTGCCCTTTGATCCATAAATTAGAATCCCTTCGCTACCATAACAACTCGATTACCAGAAACCCCGTATTCATGATCTCGTCTTCTCCTCTTGCTTCAATTCGACCAGTCTCAGTCCCGATCCCTGTCTCGATCCCGATCCATGATCTCGATCCTTTTTCACTCCTTGGGCTCGTAACCTCGCGTTCGTGCAACTCAATCTGTCTATCTTCCTCTGTAAAATTATCAGAATCAGAATCAAGAAAAACAAAAAATAGTCAAGAAATTTTAACATCGAACCTGATGAATCTCTCAAGGAGCACGAGGAGAGAGAGAAAACCCTAGATCTAGGATGGACAGAGAAAACGATAGAAAGAGAATGATAGAGACGGAAAGAGAAATGGAGACAGAGCATAGTGTAACGCGTGCTTATAAGAGGATAACGCGTGTTTTTAATTTAACTTTACGCCTTCCACAGCGTTGGTCAAAAAATGTTGTCTAAAAAACGTGGTTATAGGCAACTTTTGTTGTAGTGATAGATTGAGGAAAAGGTCACTGGTCCTTGCGATATTGTAATCACCTTTAAAATATGTGGAAGATAAGGTGAATGAAGATATGCAGCTTTTCTATGTTCCATTGAACAACTTCCCATGGTAGTAAATAAATAGCCCAAGATGTTCTCATTGTTCATATTTGGCAATTAAAGAAATTGTACCCCCCTTAGCAACACAACTATGACATGCACTTTTGTCTACAACAAAATTAAATGACATAGTTGATATATGATTTTTGAAGTCATTGTTCACAATGCAACAATAATAAAGAAAAGTTATTATAAAAATGAGTTCTATTTGAGTCATAAACTAAATGGATTCACAAGATACTGAAATAATGTATGAAAATTAAAATAAAATCATGTCTTGGGATAAACAATGTGATAATCATACAAGGAATGAATCACTTAGAAATTCTTCGATAAGTCAAAACCAAATCCATGGAGAGGAGATGTCCATACTTGACAAAAATTTATCTAGATGCACCACATATGATTTAGAGGCATTGATTTTAACTGGTGATTGATTCACCAGTCATTTATCGAATTGGCTGGGACAACTTAAGCATCTGAAAGACCTTGATCTTTCAGGTAACTCATTTAATGGTTCGATTCCAGAATATTTGGGAAGATTGTCATACTTCCAGAATTTAGTCCTTGGTGGTAGTCTGTTGACTGGGGATATCCCACCATCACTAGGGAACTTGTCAACCTTGAGAGTTTTAGATCTTTCTTCCTAATGATACTAAGTGCTCCAGATGGAACGGGTCAGATTGATCCACATTTTCCAAACCGTTGCCCAAGTGTCGAGCTCGCAGAGAGACATGCACAAGAATTCAACGAGAATGGGGAGTCCCCTAGTGAACCCTCCGACGATCTAGTTAGAGAAGAAAGAGGGTTATGGCATGTAGAGGTAGGATGGTAATGAGAACTCAACCTTTTCTTCGTCTTAGAGGCCTGCTTATATCCTTTGCTCATCATTTCCTTGTCCACTCCGAGCCGTCATGTTGGCCGAAAGTCTATGTTCTAGCTTGCCTTGTTCATGGTGAGGTTGTTCTGTTCCGACGTGAAGGGTTATCGTAATAAATGCTGCAGGGGAACTCATTAATGGCTGATATGTGATGCAATAACTTTGCAGGATCTTTGTCTGCTGATGTGGCTGGTTATTCACTTGCCAAGTGTTTAGATGTTATTGGTGCTTGGTATAACGTTGGGTTCCAAGAATGTTGAGCTTTAGTATTTGAGTCATGGATTGGGCCTTAAGTGGTGGGCCATATCCTTAATGGGCTTACCCATGTCAGTAGTACCCCATTCCCAAGTGCAACTTCAGTCCAACGAAGGGAATAAGAAAGAAAACAAGGGTTGTGAGGGTGGCCGAGTGGAGGGACTGACCATGAGGAGGGCCGACCGCGAAGGGTGGTCGAGTGGAGGGACCGACCCTGAGGAGGGTCAATCGCGAGTGGTGGCCGAGTGGAAGGACCGACCATGAGGAGGGCCGACCGCGAAGGGTGGTCGAGTGGAGGGACCGACCGTGAGGAGGGTCAACCGCGAGTGGTGGCCGAGTGGAGGGACCGACCATGAGAAGGGCTGACTGCGAAGGGTAGCCGAGTGGAGGGACCGACCATGAGGAGGGTCGACTGCGAATGGTGGCCGAGTAGAGGGACCGACCATGAGAAGGGCGACCGCGAAGGGTGGCCGAGTGGAGGGACCGACCATGAGGAGGGCCGACCGCAAAGGGTGGCCGAGTGGAGGGACCGACCATGAGGAGGGCCGACCGCGAAGGGTGGCCGAGTGGGGGGGACCGACCATGAGGACGGCCGACCGCGAAGGGTGGCCGAGTGGAGGGACCAACCATGAGGAGGGCCGACCGCGAAGGGTGGCCGAGTGGAGGGACCGACCATGAAGAGGGCCGACCGCGAATGGTGGCCGAGTGAGAGGGGGAATTGGCGGTGTGCGGGGCTCAAGGAACAGCGGGGCACTTGGTGAAGTGAAGTGGAATGGACAGGGAAGGGGAAGGGGAAGGGAGTAGTGGATCGTCGGCGAACTCGTGGCATAGTCTTTAATGGAGGAGGTGACGCGTTGGTAAGAAGTGAAGGGACAAGGTAATATAGGGCAGTGAAAAGGCAAGGGCAGGAGGTTTTCAAAATTCTTCAAACTGGCAAAGTTTAATCTTGACCCTTGGAATATAGGCAAACCGTGGGCATTTGGAGTTATTCGTTTTACCTAACTTATCGCCAAAAACCAACACATCCCTGAGGTGAACTCATTTGTCTCGTGTGACACACCTTTGCAACACTTTGCGAACTTCCTTGTGCCAGCATCCAAAGCAATACATAGATACGTAGGAGAAATGGCCCGAGAGGAAGTGCCAGCTGCCAGGCTTGACTCGTGGGGCGATGACGACGCGGTGGAATTGGCGGAACAGTATCGGGTGGAGCAAAGGGAAGGGATGGGAGGGGAGCTAGTCAAGCGGTGCGGACTCGCCCGATGACGATGATTGCGGCCGCGAGGCCTATTAGCCAAGTGGAGTCAGACCACTGGCACACCAAGCCAAACAAATCCATGTTTACAGCGGAGGAGTTGGAGGGGGTACGGAGGAAGTACCAGATTCCCGCGGAAATAGGGTTGAGGCTGCCCACGTCCAAGGAGAGGGCGTCGGATGTACAGTCGGACGAGTGCAGCCTATACGAGGAGGTGCTGCGGGGGGGTCTGAGGTTACCCCTCCCACAAATTGTAGTGGACGTGCTCAACAGATTAGAAGTGGCACCCGGGCAGCTGATGCCAAATGCCTGGAAGATAGTGATGGCCTGTGCGAGCGCTTGGGCGCAGGCAACCGGAGGGGCGGCCATGACGGTAGAGGAATTCTTCTCGTGTTACAAGGCCTCCAGTCAACAAGAGATGTGGGTGACCTTGCAGGCTGTGGCGGACCGGGGTCTAGTGGCGGGCTTGCTATCTTCGGTGAAGGGGTGGAGACCGAGATGGTTCTTCGTGTCAGCGAACGGTGGAAAAGGAGTTCGCACAACATGGAAGGTCCCCACAAAATCAGTTGAGCTGAAGTTGGATATGGCGGCTGAAGACCGAGTGAAGAAGGTGAGGGAGTGGAGGGAGGAGAAGGTGATGAAGTGGGAGGAGCTAGTTCTTCCTTCGACGTTGTTTTCCCTAAACTTGGGACCGCAACCATCGGAGGAGGATCCGGCGATGGAGGAACTGGAGGTATGTAGGAAGGCAGAAGAGGAGGAGGAGGAGGAGGAGGAGAGGAGATTGTTCGCCAGAGCGGACAAATACAATGAGGCACAATTGAGGCCTACCCCAAAGCTGGTGATGAGGGAGCGGGTCCGACCGCGTCCCAAGCCACTGGGCGACAAAGACTTAGCTAGCTTTGCCCCACTGCCGCCCCCAGTAGACTCGTTGAAGGAGAGGGGTAAGCAGGAGGTAGAGGCGGTTGTGAAGAAGCCAATGAAGAAGATAGGGGGTGTAGAGGGGGTGAAAGAGGCCCCTACCTTAAAAAAGATGAAGGTTGGGAGCGATGGTGCCTCTTCGGTGGAAGAGATGAAGGAGGGAATGGTAGAGGCGGCGCCAGAGGAGGCGAAGGAGACCGCCCAAGTGGCGAAGGAAGATGAAGGTCCGAGTGCCCAAGTACCGAAAGAACACTTGGGCCCAACTGCCCCTATGGCGACGACGGTGGTATCTGCACCAGAAGGAACCACCAGCCTCAGTGAAGGGAAGGCTGGATCGGCAAGCAAAAGATGAGTGCCACGCTGGTAACCGCGTTGTACCACGCGCGTACGCTGGCAGGTCGCTCGGCAGAAGGGAAGGAAGCCAGGGTCGTAGCCAATCGCCTGGTTGGAGTTGTGAAAGATGCGGCTGTATGGTCACTAGCGCGATTGACAGAGGCTGACCTCCTGAAGGGGTTCTGTTAAGCCCAGATAGAGGCAATGACCCTGGCGACTGCCCTAACGAACAAAGGAGTGCGCTCGAAGATGGAGATAGAGCCGCTGAGGGCCCAGCTGGAAGAGGCAAAGGTACAGCTGCACAAGCTAAGGGTGAAGGAAGGCCGCTCGGAGTGCGTGCGCCAAGGGGCTAGAATATGCGCAAAGGGCGAAGAGCATGGAGGTGTTGGCGCTGGTGCAGAACTACTCAGCGGACCGAGCTAGTGCCAAGCTCCTCGCAACCAAGTCAGAGCTGGAGGCGGAGCGCCGCAAGGCGATATCGTTAAAGTTCGAGTTGGCGGGCGAAAAGAGGAAACTAGAGGAGTTCCAGAGAGCCTGCACCACTACCCACGAAAGATGGGAGGAGGCCATGGCCAACAACGAAGATCTGGTTAAGGACAAGGATGAGGCTGATAGTCGGATTGCGGCATTGGAGAAGGAACTGGCAGAGGAAAGGGCGAAGTTGGCATCTGAGAGGGCGGCATACCCCGACCTGTGTATGGCGGCAATGGAGCAATTCAAGGGGTCCGCCGACTTCCAGATGGCCATAGATGCCGCGATCGCGAGCAACCTGGCTAAGGAAGGTAGTGGGGGGGCTGGGCCGTCGGGAGCAGCCGCTAGAGATAGAAGCGAAGAGGAAGTTATCCAGAGCTTCCAGCGGCCTGACTTCTACAAGCATGAAATGAGCGAGTTCTGGGACAGCGGTTGGATGACCTTCAAACATAAGGCGCAGGAGCTGTTCCTAGACGTGGATTTCAACTTGGTGAATGTGGGTGAAGACGACGTCGCCCAGACCCCCCTAGACAAAGGTATTGAAGAGGAGGACCTTGCCTCTATTGAAGAGGAGTGAACTGTGTAACTGAGTGTAAAAATTTGACTTGTGTCATTTTGTTTTGTGTTTGTTGTGTTTTTTGTGTGTAATTTCTGTAGCAAATTGTACGTAACTGTAAGTTTGTAAATAAAATAACGAGTTTTCCTTTGTATTATTGTTGTCCTTATTTCTTGTGAGTTGTAAATTTGGAAATAATGAAAATGGCATAGCAGAATTCAATGAAAAATGGGTGTGAAATTAAGACTTGCGCGTAGATTGTGATGTATAAAGTTTAAAAATGAACAGCCAGCCTAACTTGTGAGAAAACCATGATGCAAAAATCGTTAAAAATGGGCATACATGAAAATGTTAAAGAATGAAAAATGAAAGACTGGCTTGGACGACCATGGACCTGAATTTTAACTATATTGAAAATGTAAAATTAAAAATGTAAAAAATGTTAAAAGATTTCGTAGTATGGGCCTGGATTTTGACTAAGTATGGCCACCACGCTGTAACATTAAATTACGAAAATGGACTGGCCGAATTCTTCATTTGAGTTCTGACTAAGGCTGGGAAGACCCTTCATCTGGTTGAACTCTTTATGCTCAGTCCGACCGACCGCCACTCGGTCTGGTTGAGCTCTTTGTGCTCAGTTTGGCTGAGGCTTTAATTAACTCAGTCTGGCTGAGGCTTTAACTAACTTAGTCTGGCTGAGCTTTTCGTGCTCAGTCTAGCTAAGGCTTTAATTAACTCAGTTTGACTGAGCTCTTCGTGCTTAGTCTGGTTCAGGCTTTAGTAAACTCAGTCTGGTTGAGCTCTTCGTGCTCAGTCTAGCTGAGGCTTTAATTAACTCAGTCTGGCTGAGCTCTTTGTGCTCAGTCTGGCTGAGGCTTTACTTAACTCAGTCCGGCTGAGCTCTTTGTGCTCGGTCTGGCTGAGGCTTTAACTAACTCAGTCTGGCTGAGCTCTTCGTGCTCAGTCTGGCTAAGGCTTTAGTTAACTCAGTCTGGCTGAGCTCTTCGTGCATTGAGTAACAAGTCGTTATTGAAGTACAGTGCAGATAATGAAGATATAAAGTCATTTGCATTTAAGGCATGGCCTATTGATCACAAGTTCATGCCATGTATAGAAAGGACAAAATGAACAAGCATGTAGATCGTCAAAAAAACATACAACAATTGACCAATACAAAAGTAGGAGACGCTAATTTACTAGAAATAACGCTTTAAGTGCTCGGCGTTCCATGGATGGGGGAGGTCTCTACCTTCCATGTCTTGGAGTCGGTAGGTGCCTGGGCGAGGTCTGGCTTTAACGACGTAAGTCCTTTCCCATTTGGCGGCTAGCTTGCCCTCAGCGGGATTTTTGGTGGCGAGAGTCCCCTTGCGCAAGACTAGGTCCCTAACTGTGAACTCCCTTGGTCGAACTTTACAGTTGTAGTGTGTTCTCATTTTTTGTTGATATGAGCCCGTCTGACAGCAGCTGTCACTCGGAGCTCTTCAATTAGGTCTAAGTCGGCCCGACGCAAGTCTTCTGTTAGTTCGGGATTTGGGTGCAGAACCCTCGGGGTTGGCAGCAATAAATTTCCACTGGGATGACCGCCTTAGCGCCGTATGTTAAGTGAAAGGGGGTCTCCCCAATAGGGGTTCGGGCGGTAGTGCGATAGGCCCAGAGTACATTTGGCAGTTCCTCAGCCCAGAGTCCTTTGGTGGCTTCCAACTTAGTTTTGATGATCTTCAAGAGAGAGCGGTTGGTGACCTCGACTTGCCCGTTGGCTTGGGGATGGCCTGGGGAGGGGATGGCTTGGGGAAGAGAAGCACAGCTGAATGTGGAGCTCTACACAAAATTTCATGAACTTGGCATTGTCGAATTGCTTGCTGTTGTCTGAGACGATGGCTTGGGGGATTCCAAATCGGCATACGATTGACTGCCAAATAAATTTGGTTGTGTTCCGTTCGGTGATTGTGGCGAGGGGTTCCGCTTCCACCCATTTGGTGAAGTAATCAATGGCGACCACAGCGAACTTGGTTTGGCCCCTACTACTGGGCAATGGACCAACTAAGTCAATGCCCCACTTGGCGAATGGGTACGGATTGCTGAGTATAATCAGTTCTGTCGGCAGAGCATGGGGGATGTTGGCAAAACGCTGGCATTTATCGCACTTAAGCATGAACTCAGTGGCATCTTGGTTGAGAGCAGGCCAGAAATAGCCGGTGCGGAGTATTTTATGGGCCAGTGACCTGGCACCCGAATGATTACCACATACGCCCTCATGGACTTCCCTCATCACATAGGTCGCTTGGGAATGACCGAGACACCTGAGGTATGGGCGTGAAAATCCGCGTATGTACAAGAGGCTGCTGATGAGGATGTAATTGGACGACCGGGCTCTGACTTTGGCAGCCTGCGGTTTGTCACCGGGTAACTCCCCACTTGTCAAAAATAGAAGGATGTCCGCTGCCCATGGGATAGGTTCATTTTGGAGGAAGTGGACCTCCTGCTGGGTTGGCGAAGTAGCTGGGTGGGTCAGGTATTCAAGGTTGGGTGGGTCAGTATTCAAGGCAAACTCCATGGCTGAGGTCCGACTAGTCAGCCGAGGCTAATTGAGTCATTTCATCTGCCTTAAAGTTTTCTGACCGAGGGATGTGTTTGATATGGAAAGTGTTGAAAAGGCGAACAAGGAGGAGTGCAATATCCCTATAGGCTCGCATGGCGTCGTCCTGGCATCGAATTCCCCCGTGATTTCTCCGACGATCAGTTGGGAATCATTGAACACTCGGATGTGGCTTACACCAATGTCTCTGGCTAGGCGAAGACCTGCTATCAGGGCCTCATATTCGGCCTCATTATTGCTTGCGTCAAACAAGAAGCGGAGAGCACACTTGAAATAACCACCTTCGGGGGCGGTGAGGATGAGACCAGCTCCACTGCCTTCTTTGCGGGATAACCCATCGACATTGAAGGTCCAAGAGTGGGGGTCTTTTGCCTCAGTGTTGAATTGCCTAGGTGGTAGAGCCTTGGTGGGAGTGGGATTAGTGAATTCCAGGATAAAATTGGCGACAGCCTGTCCTTTGATCACTGTTCGAGGTCGGTAGGAGATTTCAAATTGGCTGAGCTCGATTGACCATTGCATAAGTCTAGCGGACAACTCTGGTTGTTGCATTATCTTCTTCAAAGGTTGGTCAGTGAGGACCACTATGAAGTGAGCTTGGAAGTAAGGTCGGAGTCGTCTTGAGGCTATGACCAAGGCCAAGGCCATTTTTTCCAGCAATGGGTAGTTCTGTTCTGCTCCCTTGAGAGCCCGGCTAATGTAATAAATCAGACACTGTACTGAGCCGTCCTCCCTGATGAGGGCCGCACTGACTGCGGTGCTCGATACGGCTAAGTAGAGAAAAAGGGGCTCACCTGTAAGCGCCTGAGAGAGTAGAGGGGTTGGCCATGCACTGCTTTAATTGTTGGAAGGCCTCTTCGGATTCAGTCATCCACTCAAAAGCCTGCCGAAGGACTTTAAAAAAGGGAAGGCACTTGTCCGTTGCGCGGGAAATAAAACGGTTGAGGGCGACGACTCTACCAGTAAGCCTTTGAACCTCTTTAACTGTTCTAGGTGACTGCATTTCTATCAGGGCCTTGATCTTTTCGAGGTTAGCCTCGATACCCAGTTGACTGACTATGAATCCCAAGAACTTCCCAGACCCAATGCCGAAGGCATATTTCTCCGGATTGAGCTTCATTTGATATTTACGTAAGGTTTCGAAAGTCTCTTGCAGGTCTGCCAAATGATCAGAGGAGAGTTTGCTCTTGACAAGCATGTCATCGACGTAGACTTCCATTTTCCGACCTATCTGATGGTGAAAAACAACATTAACCAACGTTGGTAAGTGGCTTCGGCGTTTTTCAATCCGAAGGGCATAACACGATAGTGGTAAGTTCCTCTGTCCGTGATGAAGAGGTGTGTTTCTGGTCAGTCGGGTGCATTAGAATTTGATTGTAGCCAAAGAAGGCATCCATGAAACTAAGCATCTGGTGTCTGGCCGTGGCGTCGACAAGTAGATCAATGCGGGGGAGGGGATAGCTGTCTTTGGGGCAAGCCCGATTGAGATCGGAATAGTCAACGCAGAGTCGCCATTTACCGTTGTTTTTTTAGACCAGGACCACATTTGACAGCCATCTGTGGTAGTCTACATTCTGGACGAACCGTGCTTCCAGTAGTTTATCTACTTTAGAAGCAATAAGAGTATTGCGCTCTAGGTGAAAGATACGCTGCTTCTGGCGGAAGGGTCGGAAATGGGGCTCGATGCTGAGACGATGAATGATGAAGGAGGGATCGATACCCGGTATGTTGGAATGGGTCTAGGCAAACACATCATTGTGCTCGGTTAGGAGGGTTGTAAGGTCGGCCTTGGCTTGGGGGGATAGCTGTCTACTGATCTTGGCTGTTTCTGTTGGGTTGGTAGGGTCGATGGGGACTTCAACAAGTTCTTCCACTGGTTTCCCTCTAATTAACTCATCTTCGTCTCTGACGTCGAGTCCTTCGATGATCATAGTCTCCTTCAGCTTGACCTCTTTGAGTGAAGCGATGTAGCATTCTCTAGCCACAGTCTGCTCCCCCCTCACAGTGCCAACTTCGAGATCGGTAAGGAATTTCATGGCCAGATGGTACGTGGAAGTGACAGCTTGAAAAGTGTTAAGGGCGGTGCGGCCGAGATAATGTTATTAGCAGAGGGACAGTTGACGACGAGGAAGGTGAGCAACTTAGTGGTCCACCGTGGATATTCTCCAATGGTGATGGGAAAATCGATGGAGCCTATAGAGGTCACCCGATCTCCAGTGAAGCCGACCAGTAGGGTTTAAAGAGGGAACAAACTTTCTTCTCCGACTTTGAGCTGGCGATAGGCGTTTAGGAAGATGATGTCTGAAGAGCTACCGTTGTCGACAAGCACTCATCTGACTTTGTAATTGGACAGGAGAGCTGAGATGACGAGGGGGTCGTCATGGGGGTAACGGATGCCTGTGCAATCGGTCTCCGTAAAGGTGATGGGCTCCATCCACTGCTTCGGGTGTTTGAAGGGGCGGTCCAATGTCACGACCTCCTTATCGGCGCCATGCCGATTTTTTCTAAGTTCTACTCGTTGGGCCGAACGGGATGGTCCACCATATGCCAGCCCACCGGCAATAACTCTGATCTCTCCAACTGGGGAGGCAGGGTTGCCTTGTGCTCGGGGTTGCTGTGGGGGTCGATCATTGCCTTGGTTAGGTTGGGTGGGTCGTCGAGGAGGGTGTGTTGGTGGTTGTTTCTGGTAGGTTCGGTCTTTGGCGGTTGGTGAGGGCGGGCCATCGTGAACCGACTGAGATGCCCCTGGCGTATCAAGCTCTCGACCTGGTCTTTAAGGTTAACACACTCCTCGGTATTGTGGTTGTGGTTCTAATGGAAACGGCAGTACTTGGACTGGTCTCGCCGCGTGGAAGGAGACCGCGATAGTTGTGGCCATTTCAGGGGATAATCTCGTTGGATTTGGTTCAAGACTTGTTCCATGGAGGAATTGAGAGGAGTGTACCGTTCGAACCAGCCGGGCGGTCAGACAGGTGCCGACTGGTCGGCTCGGGAGGGTCGGTCAGTATACTGAGGTGTTTGTTGTGTGTACTGGGTGATTCTGGTTTCAGAGTCCTTTCTTTTCTCGTTAAGGGTAGGGTTTTTGGTTGTGGAGTCTTGTCGAGCGGCTAGGGAATCTTCGGCATTCATGTATTTTTGGGCTTTGGAGAGGAGGGTTGCCATGGAAGTTGGAGGGTTCTTGGAGAGGGAGAACAGGAAATCAGATAACTGTAGACCGGCCATGAAAGCCGTGAGAATGACCTTGTCATCGTTTTCCGCCACCTGCAAGGCTTCGATGTTGAAGCGGGTGACGAAGCTGCACAGCGACTCCCCCTCCGTCTGACAGATGTTGAGGAGTTGGGTTACCGAACGCCGCTGGCGCTGGGCACCGATGAAGTGGCTGAGAAAGAAGTCACTTAGGTGCTGAAAAGTAGAGACAGAGTTCGTCGGCAGCTGACTAAACCACAGTTGGGCCGACCCCTTAAGCGTTACGGGAGAAGCCCGACACATGATCTCATCAGGGAATGCATGGAGGATGATGAGGGTCCTGTAAGTCTCCAAGTGATCTACTGGGTCTGTTGTACCGTCGAAAGAGTCGATCGAGGGCATTTTGAACTTAGGAGGTAGGGGTTTGTCCCTGATAGAGGCAACGAATGGTGAGTTGGCTGTGGTAGAGGGTTTATTTTGTATGTTCTGCATGACTCCTTGAAGCTGGAGTTTCATGGCTCGGAGTTTTGCATCCCAAAGAGGAGCGTTGTCTCCACCGAATGCAACGGAGGCTGGACGCTACTGGCCTCTCCCTCGGGGGTAGGTCCTTGGACCAATGGATGTAGGGCCCGAGGTGACGGGTTCAGGTCTTGGAGAGGGAGTCGAAAGCCATCCAAGTTGGATGGGTGGGATTGTTGGATGGGATGGCTCGGGCTCGTTCTCGGTTAGGTGGGATATCTTGAGGTGGTGGAGGAGGCATAGGAAGGTCTCTTTGAAGCAAAGCATTGATCAGGGCTTGGTTTTGTTCAGCTAAGCAGTTAATGCTGTTGGTGAGTTCTGTGAAATACGGCGGTGGGTTGTTTGGGTTAGGAGGGTCAGCTTGGGGGTCGGCAACATCGTATTGAGAAGCCATGGATCTAGTTATGACCATCCACCTTGGTGGGTGGCAGGTAGGGATTACCAGGAACGGGTCTCCGGCAACAATGAGCATAATTGCCACACGGAACGAAAAGCTTCCCACAGACGGCGCCAACTGATGATACTGAGTGCTCCAGATGGGACGGGTCGGATTAATACACGCTTCCCAAACCGTTGCCCAAGTGTCGAGCTCGCAGAGAGACCTGCACAAGAGTTCAACGGGGAATGGGGAGTCCCCCAGTGAACCCTCCGACGATCTAGTTAGAGAAGAAAGAGGGTTATGGCATGTAGAGGTAGGCTGGTAATAGAGAACTTAACCTTTTCTTCGTCTTAGAGGCTTGCTTATAGCCTTTGCTCATCATTTCCTTGTCCACTCCGAGCCGTCATGTTGGCCGAAAGTCTACATTCTAGCTTGCCTTGTTCATGGTGAGGCTGTTCTATTCCGACGTGAAGGGTTATCGTAATAAATGCTGCAAGGGAACTCATTAATGGCTGATGTGTGGTGCAATAACTTTGCAGGATCTTTGTCTGCTGATGTGGCTGGTTCTTCACTTGCCAAGTGTTTAGATGTTATTGGTGCTTGGTGTAACGTTGGGTTCTAAGAATGTTGAGCTTTAGTATTTGAGTCATGGATTGGGCCTTAAGTGTTGGGCCATATCCTTAACGGGCTTACCCATGTCACTTCTAATCAGTTAAATGGGGCCATTCCTATTTCTATTGGACAACTATCAAACCTCAAGACCTTAGATCTCTCTTTTAATTCCCTAGAAGGTGTAGTCACTGAAGCTCATGTTGCCAACCTCTCAATGTTAGAAGAATTGGCGATAGGTTCTGAATTCTTGACATTGAAGTTGAGATCTGAATGGATACCTCCTTTTCAATTGGAAATCATTTCACTCTGGACTTGCAAATTGGGGACTCAATTTCCTCAATGGCTTCAAACACAAAAGAAACTTTTTTATCTGGATCTTGTCAATACGACCATATCAGGAACCCTACCTGAATGGCTTCATGACATGAATCTCTTGGTATTGGGTCTCCCTAACAACCATATCAGTGGACCAATTCCAAACCTTTCTTTGACTTTAGTCATAGTTGATCTCTCCAATAACTTCATTTCAGGACCTCTTCCTCAAAATATTGGAGATATGGTTACTTTGTCATCTTTGTATCTGGTTGGTAATTTGATAAATGGTTCTATTCCAAAGTCATTCTGCAAAATTCTAAATTTGGTATATCTCTGTCTTTCCAAAAATATGTTATCTGGAAATCTTCCTCATTGTTTGGGGGAACTCTCCAACCTATCCATTTTGAAATTTTCATCTAACAAACTTTCAGGGGCTATTTCTGTTGGAAAAATGGTTTGGGAACCATTAATAGTTGAATGAGAAATTGACTCCAAAATGCACCATTTGAGAATGGTTTTAAGACAATAGTTATTTAATGTAAAATTTGATTTTATTTAAATAAATTCGTTAATTTTTTGGGTTAAATTTGAACATGATTCGATTCAGAATTCGAATTCTTTTGAAAGAACAATCATGTCTTTTCTGGTTGCACATTTTCATGAAAAAGAGGTGACTCTTTTGAGAAGTCACCATGACCATTCGAAGAGGCACCAATTCATCTATATAAATAGACCCCCATTGCATGCATTTTAAAATGGAAATTCATCTTGTGTTTCTTTTCTTCTGCACTCTGTTTTTTCTGTAAGAGAATTCTGCACAGTAAGGTTCGCCAGACTTGTCGTGGTAGTGCTTCTTCTGCAAGGTTCGATCGTTGTATCTTGGGAGACGAACGTCCAATAAAAACTCGTGAGCATCGTAGCGAGGGACGAATTTGTCTTAAGGAAATTGTTAGGTTTTTATTGTTGGCAACCCCGTTTGACAAAACTCCTTTAAGTTGTAATTTTATTCGCATTTTTATTTCAGTGAGGCTATGAGTTTATTAGATGCGAATCCAACCCGAATCGAGCCTTGCAGAGAAGTTTGTGATGTCAATGCTTTCAAGATTGTCAGCTCGCGGCCGAAGCAAAATTCAAAATTGCATTCAAAATTGCATATCAGCCGTTGCTCGCTCGAGCCAAGGAGTTCTCGCTCGAGCTAAGACTTTCTCGCTCGAGCCAAGGAATGCTCGCTCGAGCCAAGGATTGCGTCCATACAAAAACCTGAAGAAGTGTATTCCTCGCTCGAGCCAAGAATCCGTCGCTCGAGCCAAGGCACTAGTAGAAATCATGAAAAATACACTCCTCGCTCGAGCCAGGAAAGCTTCGCTCGAGCGAGCCTCAGAATCCGGATTTCTCAAGGAGTTTGTTTTCTTCCCAATCTTGGATTACTTTTGGTTCTCTATAAATACTTGGTTTTCTCCCAAAACTAAGTACTTGATTGAAGTCCTCCAGATCTTCTTTTTGGTTCTTAAAGGTTTATATCTGGGGATATTTTGATTTTTTTCTTTGATGTTTTATTAAGTATTCAACTCATGGTTTAAAGAGAGTACATCAAAGATTTGTTTGTTATACACAAAAGAGAGAGTTGTTCTTCAGTTGTGAATTCTGAAGAATTCTAGCCTGAAGCTTTGGTGGAATCCGGAGTGGCTCATCAGAAAGACAATTCCGTGCTGAAGATAGGGTTGGAAGAGGCACATAGAGGTTGGTTCAATTAGGCGTTGTGAATTCGCTAGATAATTGAGAGTATACCTGTGTAATTCCTTTGAATCTTCTTAGTGGATTGTTCTTGTGGCAGTTGGCCGTGGTTTTTTATCACAATTGGAAGGTGTCCAATTGTGGTTTTTCCACGTAAAATCTTTGTGTCTCTTTCTCTTGATTGTTTGATTGGGATTGTTATATTTTGCTTAAAATTGGTACATAATCACAAATCAACATCTAGGAGGTTTCTAGATTTTTCAGAAATTGTGTCCAACACAAGCATCGATCAAATTGTTTTTCGTTTCTAGATTTTTTCAATCTGTTTGTAAGTTATCTACTTCTCTGTAAGTATTTTTGGTTCTCGGTGTATGGTTTGATTTGGTTTAACCCAAACAATTTACGTTATATTCAGCTTATATTTTTTATATTATTTGGGAATATATTTGGTGCAAGTATTGCATGTTACAACTGTACACATAAAATTTATTCTAACAATCTTAAGACAAATTCGGTTGTTTTGTTTATGCAGAACTATTATTCTTCTATATTTCCTTGATTTATTTAAACTTGTTTGTATCCAAAATTTAATCTGTTTCTGCATAATCTCAATATTTTATTCTCAGTAGAATTTAATTTTGAAACTGTTTAAATTGGTTGGTGGACATTATAGAGTCTTCTTTACTTTTATTGTTTAGTAAGAGCAGAATTCTCTAGCAAATATGTTTTGCACTTCCTATAACAATCCATGTCGGTTATGTGCATCTTTCATCCATGCTCCTTCCCTGTGTGGGTTCTTCCTTGATATCAGTATTGATTTATATATTAATAGAATCTTTTTTTGTTTTGAGTATATATTACAAGAATAAGACATTCATTTGGTTTTCTAGAACATTGAGACTAACGTTCTATCATTTTGATTATGACCATTAAGTCATATTGAGTATGTATGCCACATCAATTAACTTTATTTAATGAATAATAATGTTTTTGAGAAAATACATATTGTTAGTTTTCTTTTTCAAATTTTGTTGCATATGTATATATGGAATTTTTGACTAAACAGGATATGTTTATGGTTTTTGGGTTAATCTTAAATTTTAAATTTTTAATTAAATCGTTTTGGTTGATTTTCTAAGAATAGAAATTTCAAGAGTTTAACTTAAATTTTTTAAATATGTTAAATCAATGTGCACTTTTCAATATGATTTTCTTACCCAAATCTGTATTTAAGTCAAATTCTATTTTATGTTATATTGTTATTGCAGTATTGTGTTTGGTTATAGTTGCTGGTTCTGGTTTAAATACAATGATATTATTGGATAATTTTCAATACATATTTTTATTCTGTATTTTTTGATTTGGACTTTTCCTGGGTAATCTGTTGTATGTCAGAATTTATTTTAGACATACTTCGTTTATAGGTTTGTGTATATAGTTTCAGTTTCGATTCTAGACAGAATAGTTTCTGTTTGTATACAAATTTGTATTATTTTGTTGCACTCTATTTGCTTTTGAAATTTTGTAGACAAAATTTGAAATTATACGGTTTTGAATTTTTTTACAGTGTTCTGTATTATATTTTTACAAGGAAGAGACTCAATCCATTCTGATTTATACAAAATTCTAATTTCTATGTCATAATCAATTTTCGGTTCAGCCATTTTTTTATTGTGATGAAACGGTATTAGTATGCAACTTTACACAAGCACCATATTTTTTGGGTTCCAAATAAATCACTTACTGTTTAAAACTTTCTACAACACTTGTTTTGCGTTATATATATATATAATATATCTACATTGTTAAGTCCCTTACAAAGCCATGACATGTGTCTCTAACTTTATATGAACAATGTATAAAGCCACATAAGGGAAGTAATGGTGTAACAGTTAGTTTGCCTTATAAACAGTAGGCAATACTTTATACACACGAAGAAGTGACTTTTTTCAGAATTAAAAAAAATAATAATAATTTTGACTGATTTTATTTCAGTGCTATATCTAGGATTTAAATAAAATTTTGTTCAAAAGTTCATAAAATTTTTAATTACTTTTTGATACCAATGGATCTCTTTTGAAATATTATGTGTAATTTGATTGTAGTAGTAATATTCTTGTAATATCAAAGCAATCATTAACACTGGAAAATTTAAACATGATGATTTAAATAGTGGTGTCATTCCATTTAATTGGAAGTAGATTGAGGAATTTTTTGTGTTGATTATTATTTTGTTAATAATCAATTGAAAGTTATTTTAAAGTAACTTTGAGTTTTGTGACATAAATTGTCATCAATCATTATTTTACTTGTGTAGTAGAATTTGTTTGACCATGAACCATAATATTAATGTGGGAGTTTATCTCTTGAATTAGAAGAGATAATACAATTTACTTTTGTCACACATATTTTTGTGACAGTGACACTTGTTCGTAAATGAGTCATGTTGTTTGTGCTAATTTATATATTATCACAAATGTGGGGGAGAGAAGTAGAATTGTTTGCTAATCATGATTCATGACAAGTTACCCACAGAAACTCGAACAAAAAATACTCAAAATTAAGAGTTTGAATCTTAATTTGGAGACACAAGTATTTCTCTTTGTTTGGTTCTTAGGCAAAATCTTTATGAAAATATGATTTTATCTAAGCATTAATTCTGACTTGTGTAGTCATAATTATTCTATTCATACATTTGATTTAGAAATTTGTTATTCAAGCACACTATAGTCAATAAGTGATAAATGTTATATTCTGATTTATATCATAATTGTGGAGGTATATTGATATTCTTGTATGGTAATATCTTAATAAGAAAATTAATTTTTCTTAAAGTACTTAAAATGTGGGGATGCTTGGAGGATTTTACCAAAGTAACAGTTCCGATAGTAGGTCCACAAAGAATCTCAATTCTTTCTATAGGACAAAGTTAGAAGCATAAATGGTTTCATTAACTCTTAAGGAACACCTCTATGTTTCACGATAAGTCTTGATGTAATCAAAGACTTAATACCGTAGGACATTTGCTTTCAATTGTGAATATTGTCTAAGGATAATATAGTGGATCCACGAACTACTCAATGATATATAATTGAGAAGGTCAAACAAAAAAATAACGGCCGCTAAACAAAAGGTTTGACCAGAAAGCAAATGAGGGAAAGTTCATCGAGGGGAATGTGATTAAAGCCTATTACATAAGAGTCATCATAATGGTAACCCTACTTAAATGGTTGGAAATCCGAAGAACTAAGTTCAAAGGGACAACTAAGTTATGTGTGGCTCACCAGAAATCACTAAGGGAGTTTATCTCATATCCATTCCTATGATGAGAGTGATATCTGCAACATGTGTT
This sequence comes from Camellia japonica, assembly GCA_030407325.1. Lineage (NCBI taxonomy): Eukaryota > Viridiplantae > Streptophyta > Magnoliopsida > Ericales > Theaceae > Camellia > Camellia japonica. The sequence goes on along the minus strand of JAPPVO010000032.1, from coordinate 153,287,782 downwards.
GTATGTAAGGGACTTAGGGTAAGCTATACTTTTAATGATCACTTATATCTTGAAAAACCTAGAGGGGTATCTTTCAAGAGGAGTATTTAATAGACTCGAAATAAAGATCACCTATATGAGTGTAAAGGGGCCGCTTCTATGAGAATTGATAAGGCTAAATTCTCTAAAGCACTCGCAAAATACCAAGATCTGCCCAAGGCCAAAATGGGCACAACCGTGAGAACTAAGCTGTGTCGAAAGATATTCTGTGTGAATTCTATTGTCTTGGCTTACACAAACGGATAAATAGTTCAAGGCATCACGTCCACTGATTAACTAGTAAGTCCGATAGTCTTTCACTAAGGAAGGTTCAAAGCCAAAAGCTACGTATCCCCATTCAGAATATTTCCAATTGAATTCTCTTTGAGTTTGCATTGTGTCTTGCATATTTTCGTCATTTCATTCATGTGGGGGATTGTTGCAAAAATGGTTTGGAAACCATTAATAGTTGAATGAGAAATTGACTCCAAAATGCACCATTTGAGAATTGTTTTAAGACAATATTTATTTAATGTAAAATTTGATTTTATTTAAATAAATTCGTTAATTTTTTTGGGTTAAATTTGAACATGATTCGATTCAGAATTCGAATTCTTTTGAAAGAACAATCGTGTCTTTTCTGGTTGCACATTTTCATGAAAAAGAGGTGACTCTTTTGAAAAGTCACCATGACCATTCGAAGAGGCACCAATTCATCTATATAAACAGACCCCCATTGCATTCATTTTAAAATGGAAATTCATCTTCTCTGTCTTTTCTGTAAGAGAATTCTGCACAATAAGGTTCGGCAGACTTGTCGTGGTAGTGCTTCTTCTGCAAGGTTCGATCGCTGTATCCTGGGAGACAAACGTCTAATAAAAACTCGTGAACACCGTAGTGAGGGACAAATTTGTCTTAAGGAAATTGTGTCCAACACAAGCCTCGATCAAATTGTTTTTTGTTTCTAGGATTTTCCAATCTGTTTGTAAGTTATCTACTTCTCTGTAAGTATTTTTGGTTCTCGATAGATGGTTTGGTTTGGTTTAACCCAAACAATTTACATTATATTCAACTTATATTTTTTATATAATTTGGTAATATATTTGGTGCAAGTATTGCATGTTACAACTGTAAACATAAGATTTATTCTAACGATTCCAAACTCTATCGGACATTTGACTATTCTCCTAGGGTTATATTTGAACAACAATAATCTTTATGGAGAGTTTCCTTCCACTTTGGGAAATTGCAGAAGTTTGGCATATTTGAATCTTGGTGAGAATGGATTCAATGGAAACATACCTAGATGGATTGGAGAATTTAAAGGCTTGGCCATTTTGAGATTGCATAAGAATATGTTCAATGGCAGTATTCCTTCGTAGTTATGCCAATTGCCTCAACTCCAAATCATGGACCTTGCAGATAATAATTTAGAAGAAACCATCCCTCGTTGTTTTGGCAATCTCAATGGCATGATTTCAAATGAAACTAGTATAAAATATAATTTAGGAGCACGGTTGGATGAGAACATAAGGCAAGTCATGAAACGAAATGAACTTGATTACACCACTGCACTATTGTATGTTGCCAACATGGACCTTTCAAGGAATAATCTAATTGGAACGATCCCTGAAGAACTAATGCTTCTTTCTGGTTTGCTCGGCCTTAATTTATCACATAATAATCTGACAGGAAGGATCCCTAAGAATATTAGTGGCTTAAAGTCATTGGAATCTCTTGATTTCTCTAGCAACCAACTTTCAAGCACAATTCCAGACAGCATGTCTGCTTTGAATTTTTTGAGCCACTTGAACCTATCATACAACAACTTCTCCAGACATATTTCAATTGGAAAGCAACTCCAAACTCTTGATGATCCTTCTATTTACATTGGCAACGATGAACTCTGTGGAGCTTCGCTACCAAAGAAATGCCCAGGTGATGAACATTCGCAATCTCCGACAATTTTAATCCCAATTCATATAGAAAAACATGAAAGAGATGAAGTTGAAATGGTATGGTTTTACTTGGTCATAATGAGTGGTTATGCCACAGGGCTATGGGGATTTATCGGAGTTTTGTTGTTGAAGAAGAAATGGAGACATGCTTATTTTTAGTTTGTGGCTATGACCAAAGACAATGTACTTGTTGCGATAACAGTGAGAATGGCTCGATGGCTCGGATGAATAAGTAGATTTTCAAATAAAAACCAAATGGTTACCATGTATCTGTTTGGTAGGTAGACCTATGTATCTTTCTCCTCTTCTCTATCTTTCTATGTTGTATGTGTAAGTGGGGTGGTGACTATGCAGTTTTCAATTTAAGTATTGTTATTCAAGTTTAAAAGTTAGACTTACTTTCTAAATTAATGATGTGTCAAAAAGATGATTTGTTGATAATTAAACAAATCATCTTTTTGACACATCACTAGGTCTAGAAAGTGGGTCTAAAAGATGGACTCATATACCATTTTCCTTTCATTTTATACTTGTAGATCTTGTTTTTGTTTTTCTTATATTTGTTTGGAGTTTTTTCTTTGTTGTTTTGAGAGTTTCTTTGCAATAATAATATATGCTAGATTTGATCTTTATTGTAATTGTAATTCAGTAAATTTCATTATAACATGAAACATGGTTTGAAAAAAGGAAAAAAAAAATAGTGAACTATGTAGCCTTAAATTTATTTTGTCATTGGATTCACTCCAGGTAATTGTATTCCATAACACACCTCTCTCTCGGTACATGTGTGTTTTGTATAGCATTTAGGATTGTGATCCTCTCTTTTATTGTTTGTCTATTTATTATTTAGGAAAATTATCAATACCACCTAGGAGTGGGCGCAGATCAGTTGCGGCCACAGAACCTCCAATCCGTCATCCGTCCGCCAGATTAGCGAATTGGAGAAAATCAATCTGCATCCGTCCGCCAATCCGGCAGATGTGGATTGAGCAGATGAGCAGATTGGCAGATTAACGGATGAATGCAAATCGATTTGGCAGTTTAAAATTTTATAAATTTTCAACATAATTCAACTTGTACTTCCTCCAAAATATATATATATATATATATATATTACAGTCACTAACTTGAAAAAGTATTACAATCACTGCATATCTCATCCAAAGACAGAAACTCTGAAACTTTAGAATATTACAATCACTGCATGCATCATCCACATATTACAATCACAGCATGCCTCATCCACATAAAGTATTACAATCTGTGGTTCTTAAAATATAAAAACAATTCAAACCACCAAAACTATGAACAGAACAGTAGTAGAGATTGTATGCCTTTATATTGTTACATTTATATCTATTTTTGAAAACAAAAACCAACCAGCATATATCATCTTCTTTTATTTATTATTTTTAGAGTTAGATTTAAAAATTAAAAAATATAGATAAATAATACATTCATTTTTTTCAATTCAAAAAATATATTCAAGTTGAAAACTCTTTTTCAACAGAATATTTTAACTCTTTTTCAATTGAAAATACAAATAGAATATCTAAACAAATTAAAAACACAAAGTCTTACAAATTACTAGAGGTGCTTGCGGTTTGGTGATTCGGTTGCAGCCAAAAAAACCTCAAATCCGCCATCCGTCCAAAACTAGACGGATTTGAAAAAATCAATCTGCAACCGTCCACTCGTCATCACGCATCCGTCCAAAATGCGACGGATCAGTTTGGTTCAGTTGGTTTGGGCGAATCGGTATATCCGCTACTCACCCCTAATACCACATTTCGATATTTATTTAAAATATAAATTATTCTTTGTGATTTTATAAATTACATTTCTTTTTTTAATAGCATAACAAATGACTAATTTTTATTAATAAATCATCAAGGTAATTAATAATTTTTAATGATGTCAAAAATATATTTCAATTAACAATTCAAGTAATTTTATTGTTGTAAAGAAGAGTTGTTAGAAATTTTATTTTCTTTATAAATTTTATTAAATTAAAAATTATGATGAAAGTATTTATAATTTTCAAAACCACAACAGGTAATCCGTATTTTAAACAAATATTAGAAGTGTATTTACAATTTATCCAAATTATTTCATATCAAAAGTGAATCATCACGTTAATATATTTATTACATTTTTTTTATATTTTTGTAATTTAATTATATGAATGTAAATGTGAATAAAATATTGCTCTCTTCAATCGAAAATGCAAGATCAACTCTTGCATTGCAAATCTAGAGTCTTCTCCAAACCCCCTCCGCCATCTCCATTTCCTAACTGGAAGAACCGTGGTACGAAATTTGTAAATTTTATCATCATTTAATTATAATAATTTTTTTTTTCCAAAAACTTGATTTGTGAAAATTATTTTTTTTTAAATTTAATAAGTAAACAGAAAAACTAGAGACAACGAATTTGGATTTTTATTTTTATTTTTTAAATGAGGTGGGTTTTTCTCAACTTGTGTTTTAATAAAAAAAAATTTGTGATCTTATTTCTGTGGCACATGGAAGAGCTGATAAGTAAATTTTTTAAATTACTAGTCGTGTGAACTTTTAATTTCGGAAGAGTCTGCATGGGGATGAATCTCGATTCCGGAGAGCTTCTTGCTGTCAAACAGGTCGATTCTTGTGTGCTTATTATGTTCAGTTTCTCTTTTTGCTGAGTTTGATTTTTGAGTTAATTTTTGTTTTATTGATGGGTTATTGATTGTTCAGGTGTTGATTGCATCAAACGGTGTTTCGAAGGAGAAAGCACAGGTTGGATCAAATGCTATTGTTATATAGACAGTTCCTTATATACATTAATTAAAGCATTGGATCATTGTTAGGTTTAGGTTGGATCAAATGCTATTGTTATATATACCAGTTCCTTCTATACATTAATTGAAGCATTTCATCATTGGTAGGTTTTCTTTTGCGTGCATCAATTACTTTTCCTAATATATGTGTAGACGCGCTCCCGGGAACTCTCCGATATCCGCGCTTCTTGTGAAGGCGCGAATCTCGTTTTGTTCTGAGCTACTACAGTTTAGACTCAATGTCACAGTTCTGAATTTGATCTCACAAAGTGCAATGCAAGACCGATAAATCACCAAAGAGTCCAAATTCGGCAAATCGTTTTGGAAAACTGATTTTTAAGAAAGAAGTGTCAAACATGGACTGCTTTGCCAAATACAGAGTCGCCACCTAAATATTTTATTTGGGGGGAATTTAGGAAACCCTGACTCGTGCCTAAGGCCACGTGTCCGTCATCACCAAAGTTGCCTCGGCTCGGGAACTTGGGTACGATTGGGGAAGGTCATCTATGAGCACCCCCACTCGCCCGATCAAATTTCGGCCTGTACTAAGTATGATATCTTGTTTTTGAAAACACATGTGTTCTTATTCCGGTTAATTAGCTAATCTTACTATGTGATGCGCACAACACACAAGTATAGACTAGATCGCCTAATTTGGAACAAAACATTGCATATCCATTTGTTTGGAAAATGGTTTGAAGTTTGCTACTCGTAAGTAGGCTAAAATACGGATTTGATGAATTGTTCCAATTCAAGTAATCCAACCTTCACCCACAGGCATTCAGGCAGTTATATCGATTAAGCAAATAGCCTCATGGCAAGCATGCTATCATGGCAACACTCACACACATGCAGTATGCTAAAGCGTAAACACTCACAGTGTACTCCGAGCCAAAACAGAAACTAGTTAGTAATCAATGCATGATCCTGGTTCATGTTAAGATGACTAATGCAACACATGCAAAATGCAACTAGAAATAGGCTCGGCTATTCTAAAATGGCATGTGAGATGCAGCAATTGATAATCATGTATTCAAATTGGAATCGAAATATGATGCAGTTAGTATGATGCACCGAGCCCGGTGCATGCAATATAGATGAATGGATGTACGCATGCAAAGCATAAGGATGCTAATTGAAAATATGCCCTAGAACTAACCATTGTATGCGGTTAAGTAAAAGGGAGAAAGACGTGGGGTTGAAAGACATTCACACACGCACGCACACTTATTACAAAATTCGCCCTCTCGACAGAGGGTCCGAATAAATAATACATGCCAACTAATTAACTAACTAACAAGCTAATTAATTATTACATAACCAAATGAATAACTAGCTACAACTAATTATTACAAAACTTAATTAATTAACAAATTAACTAATTAAATTACAAAACCAAATGCTAACTAACAAGTAAGGAAAACAGTAAATAATGTTGTTCCAGCTCTGGTTGGGGGAGACGGGATGCATGCTCGGTTCTTGTCCCGAAAAACCTTCCGGTTGCTCTCTTGAGGCTCTGTTTGCAGGGTGTCTTTGAGAACTTGCTGCTGGATTTTACCAAAAATATGCTGGGGAGTGCATCAGTGGCCTGCCGGCCATGGGAAGCTGCTGCCGACCATACTGCCGGCCAAGAATGCACACTGTCGGCCATCAACAAGAGGGTGCCGGCCACTGATGTGCTGGGACACCAAGCCTTGAAGTCCAACTTCGAAACCAGCAACCTCAGGGGTTAAAAACTCACTTTCAGAGCTCAAGTAACATTCCCAAGAACCTCAGTCCAAAGGTGGTGGTGTGTCTCTATATGTTGTAGTGCAAAAGTGCAAGAAAAATGGACTTTAAGGCACAAAACCAACAACAATATAGAGAGAGAGTAAGAAATATAGAGAGAGAGATACAACTCTTCTAAAAATGGCTGACCCTCTGATAGAGAGGGAGAGCCTCTCCTTATATAGAAGGGAGCAATGCAAAGCTTGTTGAATAAGCTTGGCAAGAGCTTCATCCCTCCATACACGTGTATGGAAGGGAAAGGAGTGAAAACCAACTGGCTCAAAAGATCTGGCGTGAAACCTGCTGAGACAAGGGTTCTGCCGGCCATCAGTGGTGGCCAGCAGTGGCTCATTGATGGCCGGCAGCAACAAAGGCATGGCCAGCAGGGCCAAAAGGTGGTCGGCAGTGCACCAAGAGAAACATTCTGAAAAGACCAAGTCATGGTCCAAGAATGGAGCAGAAAGGATACAGGGTTTGGAAAGCTCAAACTTGTGACATTCCGCCGCGAAAGTCGAATACCCGACGAGCAATCAAACTTGTGGCTGGATGTACCTGCAAGCACAACCGAGTCTTGAGGACGGTCAAAAATGGGGTGTCTACAATATGTTAAGATGATATTATTTGGTCTTAATCTTCTATCTTGTTGCTCAAAATTTGTTTTCTAAGGTTACATCAAATGCAATATTCAAAATTAGTAACTACCTGCATTGCAGAGCAGTACTCCATCATCATCATCATCATTATTGTTATCATGCAATGCATTGCGTTGCGTGGACAATTTAGAGCATTCAAACCCTAGATTTCTTCGATATATTCTATTTCTTTGGATTTACCGTTTTAATTCTTAAAGTTTTCCTCCTTCTTGTTTGAATGAATACATCAATCAATCTTTAAACATTATGCTTAACAGGATATTGGGATAGTTCGTGATGGGCTATATCAATTTATTTTATTTTATTTTATTATCCTGTTGTTATCAACAAAAAGGTTTTATTATACATCAATGGGATTTTGGGATTTCATGGACTAGACAATTGAAATAATCTCAAGTAAAGAATTCGTGAAATTTTTTGTTGTGAAGTAATCTTGCTTCACTATAATAATAAAATAAAACAATTTCCACCAGCCTAAGAGTAGAAGTATGGAGGCTAAGGCTGAAATCAAGATTTTCAAAGATGGTTGGCTGCCACCGTTTGAACTTTGTTGCCTTAGCTGTATTTGCATTTAATGGTTTTACATTGTCTAGTTTATCTATAAATAGCTAATGCATCAGAATGATAAGTGTGTGGGAGAAAAAATAAAAGAGAGAAGATTGTAGTTCATGCTCTGTTTCTTTTTCAAAATTACTTGAGTGAATTTAAGTAAAGTTTGGTTCAATGTTAATCCTCTCATTATGAATCACCAACAGTGGTTTGCATCACATTGCCACCAACAGTGGTATCAGAGCACCAGGAGGGCCTGTTTTTTCAAAAAAACAAAAAAGCATCGTTTCAAATTTTGCCCAGAAATCAAAGTTGTTGAAATCAACTTTTGATCACACCAGTGTGTAGGTCTTATCGAGACGATCACACTGCAAAAAATCACATTGAAAATTGAGTCCCACAAAGCCCGCACGCGCCCTACGCGCCTTCTGACGTCGTCGCCACGCGCAGAAACGTGCCCACGCGCCTCCACGCGTCTTCTTAGCCCGAATTGCAGAGTCCGACCCGTTTGACGTACGATCCAATCCATTAGCCCGGATCCGGACCCGTATCCAAGAGCTAACGTCATTGCTGACGTCATCTGAACTGTTAAGCTGAGCCGAGCCACAAGCCGAGCTAAGCCTTCGAGCTGAGCCGAGCCGCAGCAGAGCCGAGCCACCAAGCCACAGACGAGCCCACGCCATTGACATCACGCTGACGTCATCTAATCTGGAAAATTATCCGGTGCTTCTTAGAAGTCCCAGATTCCGCCAATCTGAGCCGTTCAATTATTTTTTGCTATATCTAAGCCATTTGAAGTCCGTTTTTGGTGATCAATAGTGCTCTTCAACTATTTGGAATATTCCGGACACATCTGTACTATCAGAATTTGTAAATTCTATTCTAAAAATTTGTAAATTTTTAAAGTCAACCAATGGCCAACATAAATAATCTTTCAACCCCAGTTTCCAAAACTCAACAAGGAGAACTATGAAAATTGGAGTATTCAAATGCAAGTCCTACTAGCCTCACAAGATTTGTGGGAGTTAGTGGATCGAGAATATGACGAGCCAGCTACTCTCGAAGATGAAGGAAATTTAAATGACGCTCAGAAGACGGCGTTAAAAGATTCAAGGAAGAGAGATAAAAAGGCCTTGTATTTGCTCTATCAAGGCATTGATGAGTCAAGCTTTGAGAAGATTTCAGTAGCAACAACCTCTAAAGAGGCATGGAGTATTCTTCGCAATTCACACCGTAGAATTGAGAAGACGATCAAAGTTCGACTCCAGGTGTTACGTGGCGAATTCGATAGATGCTTGCACATGAATGAGAATGGTCAATTTCTAAGTACTTCAACAGAACATTGACCATTGTTAATCAGATGAGGAAGATATGGAGAGAAGATGGAATCTTTTCAAGTGATAGAGAAGATTCTCCAATCACTCAGTCCCAAGTTCGAGCACGTGGTTGTAGCAATAGAAGAGTCAAGGATCTCAGTGCCATGACCACGAGAGCTGATGGGCACACTTGAGATTCATGAACAAAGGGATCAACAAGAAGACTCCCTCAAGTTCTCTAGAGCAAGCTCTTCAATCAAAGCTGTCTTTTAGAGATGATAAAAACGAGCAAGGGGAGACATTACAAAGAAGCCAAGGAAGAGGCCATGGTTACAATAACCGAAGTTCTGGTTTTCGAGGAAGAGGCAGAAGAGGTCCAGTTAGAGAAAGAAGAAGTAAACCGCACTTTGCTCCAAGAGGAAGAGGAGGTGGTTACAACAACCGACCAGGATTTGACAAAAGCAATGTTCAGTGATACCATTGCCACAAGTTCGGGCATTACAGCAATGAATGCTGGAGTAGAGTAACAACAGAAGCTAGGGAGCAAGTAAATTTTGCCGAGCAGGAAACAAACAAAGTCGAACCTACAGTCTTGTTTGTCCACCATGGAGATACTGAAAATCAAAACAATATTTGGTATCCAGATTCGGGAGCCAGTAATCACATGTGTGGTAAAAGATAGTTGTTCGTTGAGCTTGACGAGACTATACAAGCACAAGTCTCATTTGATGATTCTTCAAAGACTCCAGTGAAAGGAAAAGGTAATACTCTGATCAAGCTCAAGAATGGAGATCATGATTATATCTCCAATGTTTATTATGTTCCTGTCATGAAGAAAAACATTTTGAGTATGGGACAACTCCTAGAGAAAGGATACGACATCAACATGAAAAATTGTCATCTTACCATCAAAGACAATCATGGTAATTTGATCGCTCGGGTGAGAATGTCCAAGAATCGGATGCTTCCATTGAACATCCAACATGATGCTGCGAAGTGTTTAGTGCCATCATCAAAGACAAAGACTGGCTATGGCATTTGAGATTTGAACATCTCAACTTTGGAAGTTTGAAGCTGTTGTCAAGCAAGAATATGGTGAAAGGACTTCCTCATATTGCTCATACTAATGAAGTCTGTGAAAGCTGCATTCTTGGCAAGCATCACAGAACTAGCTTTGCCAAAGAAATGAAGTGGAGAGTAACAAAGCCGCTGGAGCTAGTGCACACTAATGTGTGTGGTCCATTGAATCCAATGTCAAATGGACAGAATATATTTTCTCACCTTCATTGATGATTATAGTCAGAAGATGTGAGTGTATTTTCTTAAAACAAAGTCGGAAGTGTTCAGTATCTTCAAAGAATTCAAAGCTTTTGTAGAAAAGCAAAGTGGCTACTACATCAAGACATTGCGGTCAGATCAAGGTGGAGAGTATACATCAGATGCTTTCGAGAATTATTGCAAAGAGCATGGAGTCAAGCATCAAACAACACCATCCTACACGCCACATCTGAATGGTGTTGCTGAAAGGAAAAATCACACAATCTTAGATATGGCAAAGAGCATGCTGAAAGGAAAAGGATTGCCCAAGCAATTTTGGGTTGAAGCCGTATCATGTGCTGTGTATCTACTAAATAGATGCCCAACTAGGAGCCTTCACTCTATGACTCCAGAAGAGGCTTGGAGTTCACATAAGCCAGGTGTCAACCATCTTAGAATATTTGGGTGTGTTGCATACACCAAGATTCCAGAAGCAAGAAGAACCAAGCTCGATGATAAGGGAGAAAAATGTATCATTGTCGGATATGGTGGCAGAACAATGGGATACAAGTTGTATAATCCCATTACTAGAAAGGTGATCATGAGTAGAGATGTGATATTTGAAGAAGAAGAAACTTGGAACTGAAATCAAGATGAAGTTGTTAAAGATGCAGAACTCATTCTTGAAGATGAAACATCAAAAGCTCCGGTTGAAATCACAAGAGAAGTTCAAGATGAGCCACAAACTCCTCCACATAGAATACCGGCACCTAGATCGCTAGTTTCTTACAGAAGTGATGCATCATCATCATCATCAGATGATAGTTTTTTCAAACAACCAAGACCAATGAGAAATTTGCAGGAGATACATGAAACTACAGAAGAAGCAAATCTGAATTTATTCTGCCTACTTGCAGATAGCAATCCACTTACTTTCTCAGAAGTCATCCAAGAAAATAAATGGAAGAAAGCAATGGATGAAGAAATTCATGCCATTGAGAAAAATGACACATGGAAGCTTACTAGTCTACCGAAGGGGCACAAACCGATTGGAGTGAAATGAGTATACAAGACAAAGAGAAATGCGCAAGGCAAAGTGCAACGCTATAAGGCAAGATTAGTGGCAAAATGTTACAAGCAGAGAGCTGGAATTGATTATGGAGAGGTGTTTGCTCCAGTTGCCCGGTTAGAGACTATCAGGCTAATGATTTCTTTGGCTACCCAGCACAAATGGCAGATCTATCAACTTGATGTGAAATCTGCATTTCTTAATGGTTTTCTTGAAGAAGAAATCTATATTGAACAACCTTCAGGGTATGTTCAGAATGGGCATGAAGACAAAGTGTACAAATTGAAGAAAGCACTTTATGGATTGAAGCAAGCTTCGCGTGCATGGAATACTAGAATTGATCAGTATTTTTATGATAATGGTTTTGAAAAATGTCCATATGAGCACGCACTATATTTGAAGAAGGAAGCTGATGGAAGCATGTTGCTTGCTTGTCTTTATGTTGATGATTTAATTTTCACCGAAAACAACCCAGCCATGTTCAAAGAATTTAAAAGAAGCATGGTCCAAGAATTTGAAATGACAGATATTGGATTGATGGCTCATTTTCTCGACATTGAAGTGGCACAAAGAAAAGATGGAATTTTTATTTCCCAAAGTGGCTATGCCAAGGAGATTCTCAAGAGATATGGAAAGGAGAATTGCAATCCAGTGAACACTCATGTAGACAGTGGAGTGGAGCTCAAAAAAGGTACAAAGGCAGGTGATGTGGATCCAACTTATTTCAAGAGCTTAGTTGGAAGTCTTCGCTATCTTACTTGCACCAGGCCAGACATACTCTATGGAGTAAGACTGATTAGCAGATATATGGAAACACCGGATCAGTCACACCTGTATGTAGCAAAGAGAATTCTTCGCTACATCAAAGGTACAATCGATGATGGTTTATTCTATAAACCAACTGATAATTTCAGTCTTGTTGGCTATTCAGATAGTGACTGGGGACGTGACTTAGATGAGCGGAAGAGTACTACTGGGTTTGCTTTCTTTATAGGAAATACAGTTTTCACTTGGTCGTCCAAGAAGCAAGCTATTGTGACACTGTCAACTTGCAAAGCTGAGTATGTTGCAGCCAACTTAGCTGTGTGTCATGCAATTTGGTTAAGAAATGTGCTGAAGCATTTAGGATTTCCACAAGAAAATCCTACTGAGATCTATGTTGATAATCGCTCAGCAATTGCATTAACAAAAAACCCAGTTCATCATGAAAGAAGTAAGCATATTGACACCCACTATCATTTCATCTGAGAGCATGTGAAAAATAAAGAGGTGGAATTATTTCCTTGCAAATCTCAATATCAGCTTGAAGATAGTTTCACAAAGCCATTGAAAAATGATCTGTTCAACAGAATGAAGATGATGCTCGGGATGAAGCAGCCTGGAGAATCAAGATTAAGGGGGGATGTTGTGAAGTAATCTTACTTCACTATAATAATAAAATAAAACAATTTCCATCGGCCTAAGAGTAGAAATATGGAGGCTAAGGCTGAAATCAAGATTTTCAAAGATAGTTGGCTGCCACCGTTTGAACTTTGTTGCCTTAGCTGTATTTGCATTTAATGGTTTTACATTGTCTAGTTTATATATAAATAGCTAATGTATTAGAATGATAAGTGTGTGGGAGAAAAAAATAAAAGAGAGAATATTGTAGTTCATGCTCTATTTCTTTTTCAGAATTACTTGAGTGAATTTAAGTAAAGTTTGGTTCAATGTTAATCCTCTCATTGTGAATCACCAACAGTGAGTTGCACCCCACTCCCACCAACATTTTTTCTTTAAACACAAAACTATGTGGAAACTATTTGGTTTTTAGGAATTTGTAATGTAATGAAAAATAGTTAAATGATTTTGTGTTAAACTATTTGGTTTTTCTTTAGCAAACAATATGAAGGTTTTCTTTTTTCACTAAAAGCAATCTAAATTCTAAAGGGCTTTATTGCTGTGGTGGATTTTAAGATTAGAAGCATTATTTGAAGAGAAAAGGGTTGTGTGTGTAAATGGGTGTGATTGTAGATTGTTGATGAGGGAGTGGTTGATAGACCTTGAAGAGGGGGCTATATATGTGTTCAAAGCTAAATGTGTTGAAGCTAAATCCATTTTGGAATGGAGTTTGGTTTTGTGCAGTTAACTCATAATGACAGAGTCATGAGTTAAAAATAATTGTGGAATAATAGCCTAATCCAGATACAGGGATTAGTAAAGAAGAAACTTTCATTCACCAGATACTACTTTTGAAAGGGGTTTCATTTTGTTTGATCATGACAAAAACAGGAGTTTAAAGTGATGGTTGAATAGTTGGAACTAGATTAAATGTAAATAACAATAACCACCACCACTGTCGCCTGCATTTCAGGAATAGGTTGGATGTCCATCTCCTAATTGAAGAATATATATAATTACATGTGCCACATTTTAAAACCTTACTGATATACATATCTATATTCTGTGATAATTGACAAGCTTAAAGACTCCATTGGGATTGCAAACAATTTACTGAAGAATATATAATGTAAGATGAATTGTGCAGGTATGTCTAGTCTATTTCTTGGGATTTTGAGGAATGCCATTTTTTAGTAGTATTTGAGAACTGTTTGATATTATCACTAACTTCAAAGTCTCTTTGGACCTGGGTAATTTTTGGATTATAGAAAACATTGTATTGTTGCTGATGCTGTTGATAGGACCTATTCTACTGATTATGTTTTTTCATCTTCCCCCAAGTCAAAATACAACGATACTGATTCATTAATGTTTTGGGACTTCATTATAGAATGCAAAGTCGTAGCTGCTATTAACAGCTTCAAGTTAACTAATATTGAATCAAGAATAACTCACTCCTTTGTCCGTAGTTTGTTCATTGCTGAACATTAAACTGGTTTTTGCAGCCAAAATACATCGATGGTGGTGGGCGCGGGTCGGTTGCGGCCACGGAACCTCCAATCCGCCATCCGTCCGCCAGATTAGTGGATTGGAGAAAATCAATCCGCATCCGTCTGCCAATCCGGCAGATGTGGATTGAGCGGTTTGGCGGTTTGGCGGATGGATGCGAATCGGTTTGGCGGTTTAAGATTTTATAAATTTTCAACATAATTCAACTTGTGTACTTCCTCAAAAAAAAAAAAAAAAAGTATTACAGTCAATGACTTAAAAAACTATTACAATCACTGTATGTCTCATCCAAAAAAAGAAAGTTTGAAACTTTAGAATATCACAATCACTGCATGGCTCATTCACATATTACAACCACAGCATGATTCACATAAAATATTACAATCTGTGGTTCTCAAAATATAATAACAATTCAAACCACCAAAACCATGAATAGGGCAGTAGTAGAGATTGTATGTCTCTGTATTGTTACATCTATATATGTTTTTGAAAACAAAAACCAACCAGCATATATCATATTTATTATTTTTAGAATTAAATTTAAAAATCAAAAAATATAGATAAATAATATGTTTATTTTTTTCAATTCAAAAAATATATTCAAGTTAAAAACTTTTTTTCAATAAAATATTTAAATTCTTTTTCAATTGAAAACACAAACAAAATATTTAAACAAATTGAAAATATAAAGTCTTATAAATTATTAAGGATGCTCGCGGTTTGGCGGTTCGGTTGCGGCCAAAGGAATCTCAAATCCGCCATCCGTCCGCCAAATTGGCGGATTGGAGAAAATCAATCCGCAACCGTCCGCTCGTCATCACGCATCCGTCCAAAATGCGGCAGATCGGTTCGATTCGGTCGGTTTTGGCGGATCAGTATATCCGCTGCTCACCCCATTGGTAACTCAAACCAGAGGCCTAATTTGAGACCAGAATCTATTCACTTTGATGGTACTGTACTTATTCATTCTCCCCCCCCCCCAAATCCATGATTGTCTATAATCCAATCTGTTGATCAGATCGCATGGCGGTTTAACTTTTATGTCTACTGCAGCAGCTCCTTTTGGGGTGAAGTCCAATGTCTGGAAGGCACAGCAGAATGGAGGGCTCGGTGGAAGGAAGGCGCTTAACGATATATCTATCTCGGGGAGGCCTTCCACACTTCAGACATCAAAGAGGAACAACCCAAAGAATGTGATCTCTATTGGAGAAGATATTGGCCCCTCTGAAATGACATCTTTTGGAGGAAAAAAGAAATGTTTCGAAGGCTCCAAAGAATGCAAAAGCTGGTGGCAGAAAAGCACTCAGTGACCTCACAAACTCTGGGAAACATCCACATTAGGAATCAAAGAAGAGTCAGGATAAGAAGTTGACTGTTGTTGCAGAAGAACAAATTCTTCCCTTTGATGTTTCAGAGGAACAATTTCTGCATAATCATCAGGAATGCATCAAGGCACAGAGGAATGCCAAAACCATTGACAGGGATTATTTTCGGAAGCTATTGGACTAGATAAGGGTACTCAAAAGTTGATTCTTGTATCACGAATCTTTGATGTCCTTTATTCTTCTGAGAAACCTACTAACATTTATTTGCCTTCATAAATAGATGGTTACTCAATGCAGTTAGGCTCTCCACTGTCAGGGAAATTGAAGGTTGGTACACATTTTGATCTCGCTTCATAAATGTTCATGCTGTTCTTTTTGGGTTTTCATGATTCGGGTATTCAATATCAACACAATGATATACTATTTTCTTCTTCTTTTTTTGTTAACAAACGAACTTAAATGGGTATCAAAAACCAAACCAAACTTGGTGATGTGTACATAACGCAACTTGAGTTGTAAAGTTTTCTGGTATGCATAGGCAAGTAAATAAAATTATTAATAAGTTTTATTTTGTTCACAAGATTATTATTGGATCCTATAAATTTATTACGGACACTAAGGCCTCCTACTTTTAGTAACTTTGAAACATACTACTTTTTTAGTAACTTTTTGATTTTTTAGCTAAAATATGATGTAAAAAAAACTAGTATGTTTGGGATGACTTTTTGGCTTTTTACGAAAAGATGTGTAAAAAGTAGAGAGAAAAAGAAATCTTTAATTTTTTTGACATAAGTTGTTGGCTTTTTAATTTTTTTAATAATTTTTTGACTAAAAAAGCTACTTGCCAAAAGAGGCCTAAGTTTTTATTTTTTTTAATAAAATATTTTGAAAAAGTTCAGTTCCTTATGATGGTGAATTCTATATCAATTTTATGCCTCACATTTGATATGAACAAAAAATTTATAAGCAATTTTAATTTACTTAAATAATATTTTTTTAATTGTATAAATTAAAAATATTATATTAATCAAAACCTTAAACAACAATTGAATCGGAAGAACTCTAGCATGAAATTCGTTATTTTCTATTATTTGAAATTGTGATTTTATTATTATTTTTTTTAGGGTAAATTATCAATAGATCCTAATAATTAGATTTAATTTTCAACAAGTCTTATTGAAAATAAGTCGTAATAAAATCGTTGTTAAAAATTAATTTTTTTGATGATTTTTTGCATGTCACTAAAATTTGACAATTAATGACTTTTTTTTGTTTACAAATTGTCGCTGAAAGTTGAAAATTAGTGAAGATTTCTTATGACGATTTTTTTAATCTGTCATTAAAATTTATAATTAGTAACATTTTTTGTGACAAAATTTTCAAATTGTCGCTAAAAATTAACAATTAGTGACTTTTTATAATAGTGTTTGATAAAAAACGCCATTAATTTTCACATAACTTATTGGATAATAAATCCACATATTAAAATTTACACGGAAGTCTCAATTTTTCTTATAAAAAACAAATTTTCATTAGAGTCATTTTTTGATAAATCTTCTTTTTAAGTGTTTTATTCCATCTAATCTATCTGTTTTTTTACTATTCCATCAAGTCATGTTCAATGTAATACAGCCAAATCACCCTTCTAGTTTTTTGTACATGTTTCCATTTTGAAACTAATACAATAAAAAATAACAAGTTTCTCATTTCATGGAAAAAAATCCCTCCCTTATTCTATGGACAAAATGCCTCTCTCATTCTAAGGAGAAAATATCTCTCTCATTCTACGAAGAAAATCTCAAATTATGAACTTTCAACTTTTTTATAATGTGAAAATTTTAAAAATAACGCAATAAAAAATCTAAACGAAAATCAAAATACAATGTGAATGTTCACAGTAAACAACAAATATACAACTAATTTTTTAAAAAAATAAAACACATACTAAAGTACAATGTGATGTACAATAAATAACAAACATACAACTAACCTTTGAAAAACACAATACTCATACACAAATATAATATGAATATTTACAGTTTACAATTAACCTTAAAAAAATAAACTCATACCAATGTGAACATTTACACTGCAACGTGAAAATATAAAACAACATTGAAAAAAGTAAAATCGACTATTTCGATTTTTCAATGGTAACAAAAATGATTGTTCAACCAACAAGCATAGTAACAAAAATAACAAACATAAAACTAAGTTTTGAAAAAATAAAATTCATACCAAAATACAATGTGAATGTTCATTATTTATAATTAACATACAACTAGCCTTAAAAAAATTTAAAAAAAATAAAAAAACTCATACCAACGTGAACATTTACACTGTAATGTGAAAACATAAAACAAAATTGAAAAAAAAAAGTGAAAATCGACTATTTTAATTGTTCGATGGTAACAAAAATGATTGTTTAACCAACAAGCATGTAACAATACAACTAACTTTTGAAAAAAACTTTTAAAAAAATTCATACCAAAATACAATGTAAATATTCATAATTTAGAATTAACATACTAGTCTTTAAAAAAAAAAAAAAAAACTAAATTTATACCAATGTGAACATTCACACTACAACATGAAAACATGAAACAAAATTAAAAGAAAAAAAAAATCGACTATTCCGATTGTTTAATGATAACAAAAAATGATTATTCAAGCAACGAGTATAGTAACAAATAATATACAAAAAATCATCAAACAATATACAAAAAATATTAAATAGTTCATATATATTTACGTACTTTTTTAGAAAAATCTGTATATAATCAATGCGGACATAATACCAGTGAATAAACTACACAATAACGGTGGCTATACAAATTGACAAAGAGACTTCGGTTTATGTGTAACAATGGCAAAAAAATAATTGTTCATCGTCAGTTTACCATCATCTCTGTGTACAACTAATTTTCTCTTCCAAATATTTTTCCATGGTAGGACCTTAATGCAAAATAACGGTGAAGGAAGATCCTTAATTAAGTGAATCCCTCACATTGAGGCAAAAAAAAGAAAAAAAAATACTAAGAATAATAATATTCCATATTCTATATACAATGTTTTATATATTCCACAAATAAAATATATCTAATAATTGATATTCTCTCTCCTAAATATATAGTATAATAGATATATTATAATAAAAGTATATAAGAGTAAAATAGTCCACACAATAATTCTAATATCAAAAAAGGACCTATTAGAATATAAGTCTCAATATATGAGATTTGATGGAACATTAGAAATTTTATGTACTTATTGGGCTAAGTCTACTAAGGGGTTGTTTAGTATGTGCTAAAGTAGCACATTTTTTTATCTTTTTATCTTATTTAGGTCATATCATCTATTATTTGGGCCACATTACACATCTTTTCGTAAAAAGTCAAAAAATATATTTATTTAGATCATCCTAAATTACCCCTAAATGGGATTTATAAATAAATCCCCCTTTTTATTATAATCCCATCAATAGAGGTTGGGGCTCAGTGGGTGTAACTTGAGAATCGGGGTTGTGCTTTCGAGGTCTCAGATTCAACTTTCACTATGTGCTAAGGGTGGACATTTGTTGGGTTGGGTTGGGCCGATACTACAGAATAAGAGACTTTGTATTTGCCCAAGTTTGGCCCAGTCCTAACATTGGGTCCCTACATTTACCCAAGCCCAATCCAAAAAATAATTATAAATTTCAAGTCCATCCATCAAGCTATATGTTTAAAAAAATTAAAATATTTCATAATTAAATTCAATCACATATTATATTTTTTAAATAAATATACTGATATCATTATAAATTAAAAGATTTTGTATATAAATTGAAAGATTTCTTAAATAAATTCAAGAGCAAATTACACCGGTGGTCCCTATATTTTACCCTTGTGTCATTTTGGTCCTTACACTTTTAATTAACTCGATTTTGACCCTAAATTTTATATTTTAAGTCAATTTGGTCCAATTGAGAATATCATTAGTGTTTTTTAAGAAAAATTATCACTAAATTGGTTGAGGTTAACTCACTGAATTTGATAAGTTTATAATTTTGCACTTAAAAATATGGCACATGACACTTATGTGCATATTTTTCATTAAAAAAAAGGCTCAAAATTGAATCAATTAAAATTATAAGGACTAAAATGACACAAGGACCAAAGTATAGAGATTACCGTCATAATTTGCCCTAAATTCAATCAAATATTACGACAAATGTGAGTTTCAATAAAATCAATAAAGAAAAAGTCTACATCTAAGAAAAAATATATATTTTAATATATTACAATTAATTAATTAATTTAATAACGGGCCGAGCTGGACTGAGTTAAAAATAGAAATCCCAAGCCCAACCCATTAATATATCGGGCTAAAAATATTGGCCCAACCTAGCCCTATCAGCTAAAACAATCTTCTCAAACCCTACAAAAAAAAAATATATATATTTGGGTCGGGTCGGGCTAGTTGGGCGGGCCAATGCCTACACCTACTATGTGCTATCAACTCCTTAGGGCTACATCTGCAGGATTAGTCGAGATGTTCGTAAGCTAGTCTGGACACTCGGTCATCAAAAAAAACAAATAAATCTATCCAAAATAATATTGTGGTGAATTCATATATTTCTTGATGGGTGAGATAATTGAACTATCTTATACTTATATTTTTGTTCACGAAAAATTATTTAATTTTAAATAATTAAAATATTTTTATTAAAATTATTTATGGAACTCTTGGTTTACATTTCAATGAGAATTTAATTTTGAATAATTAAAATATTTTTAGTAAAAAATTTAAAATAAATAAAACTATTTATGAAATTCTTGGTTTACATTTCAATGCGAATGGTAAAATTGAAATAAAATATGCTATTTTGTAGAATTAAACTTTTGGGGAATAATTTATAAAAAAAAAAATAAGATTTGTTGTTTGATAAAGCTGAAAACTAAAGACTAAAAATTAAGTATTAAGAACTAAATTCTGATTTTTTTAAAGTTAAAAAGTTGTTTAATGAAAATTCAAGTGCTAAACTAAAAATAATTTGTTTTATACGTATAAGATTAAATTTAAAATTTTTATTTTTAAATGGTATATTTCAATTTTTATATTGTAATGGTGGTAATAGTGATGGTAGTAGCATTGGTGGTGGTAGTAGTAGTGGTTGCAATAGTGGTGGTAGTAAAATAATGATAGTACTTATGGCAACAATGACAATGGTGTTGAAAGTGGTGATAGTAGTGGTAGCGTGGTGGTGGTAATGGCATGATGGCGATGGTGGTACGTAATGGTGGTGGTGGCATAGTGGTGATAGTGGTGGTGGTGGTGGTGATGATGGTGATAGCGAAGGTGGTGGTGGTAGTGGTAGTGGTATTGGTGACAGTGGCATGTGGTTGTAGTGGTGGTAGCGATAGTGGTGCTGGTTGTAGTGGTGGTGCTGGTGGTGAGTTTATAATAGTGTATATATATACCTATGTTTAGTAGCTATAAATTCAGTCAGAATTAAGTAAGTTTCATACGACTTAAATTTTCATAAATTTTAACTTACATTTTAAGAGGTGCTTAAAGTGATCTCAATTATAGTTAGTTAATATATTCAGACTTAATTGATTATCACTTAATATATTCAGTTTTAAGCATTGAATTATGTTAATTGTCCATATTGAAATTTAATAGAACTCAATGGTGATTTTCAAAACAAAATAAGAATTATTGATAATTTTTCCTTCAATTTTTGCCATACATTTTATTCACTTCACATTTTTATGTTATGTTTCTATGTCAATTATGTCACTCTTTGTTTTATTTATTTAAATTTAAATAAATAGATAAATAACATACACACAATCATGTAGCGAGGGACTGCGATAATTTTCTTATTATTTTCACGTTACCTTAATTCTATACTTATAAATAGATGAAGAGGTGCCTCTTTTGCGGAAGAGAATTGTATTGTTTTCTGATCATATTGAAACTGTAGCAGCCATGGATGTAGCCTTATTCTGAGTTGAACTACGTAAATCCTTGTGCTTATGTGTGTTTTTTATTTGTTTAATTCGTTTTATCTTTCTTATTTATTATTTCGTGTCTTACCGATCTTTATTAGAAAGAGTCAATTCGTAACAAAATGAGATGTCACATATACGATTTTTGCACAGCTTGATGCACAATGAGGGGTGCATCCACAAAATTCCCTATGTATCATTTTTATAGAATTAAGAGAAAATTATTTGCTCTTTAATAATTTTAAATTTTGTTTACGACCTATTGAGATACCATGTGCTGTTCACATGCCCGTTGATCTGGAGGGGCACAATGGTCCATACATTAGTTCTCTTTCATCATTTCTTCTTCCTTTTCCTTTTTCTTTTTTTTTTTTTCCTTTTTTTTTTCAATTGCCCACTGTCATCATTTTTTTCTTCTCGTATTTGATGATGTTGAGACAAGTTCATATATTGTCGAAAAATTCTGTGATGATTTTGGAGTAAATTGACATGGTGCCATTACTTAATTTTTATTAGTTAAAGTTATAGGATCTGTACGGGGACAAAATATCCTCTGCTTTCCGTACTCCTTGGACGTCAAGCTTCTTGTGACGGCATCTATCTCTGCAACACAAAAATGGTGAGCTGCCCGGCGGTGGTGTGCCGGAAAGACCCTCCGACGATCAAGTCAGATCACTTGGGGAAGAAGAAGACTATCAGAGAAAGAGTTTTTGATAGATTGAATTCGCTTACCTCCAACGTTCCTCTTCCTCCATCTTTCTAGGCTGGTGTAGACACCCCATTTTGACCGGCCCTAAGACTTGGGCGCTTTCTTTTGATTACCCGATGATGACAATTAGAATGTGTTTCTCACAAAATTCTCAGTAAGAAAAATGGAATTTGAGTTTTGATCCCAACCTTCACCCATTTTTGGCCAAACTATTTTAGACCTTAAAACCCTCTTTTCAAAATATGTTTTTTTTAAAATGTTTCTACAATGTCCCGAGGCTCCCATTTCGATTAAAATATTACACTTTTCAGTAAACCGAGTAAGGACAAAGTGGAAATAAATGGAAGGGAGGTGAACTTTTTTGAAAAATATTTAAAAACATCTTCTTTATAGGTTTGGAGTTGAAGGAAATAGGAGGGGATGAAAGAAAACTAGTTTAGGAAAAGAATGAGTATCAAATCATTAAGAAGGAAATAAGCAGCCTTCACTAAATTAGGCATTTCTCTTTGTACACTTGGAATTTAAATGTGAGGCCACCACCATTGGAAAGTAGTCTTCTGGGGCTTCAATTTAGACCCAAGAACCACCTTAGACCAAGTCCAAATAAGGGAGATATGCCTATTTGAAGTTGGGCTTCAAAGCAGATTTTGTTGACCCAACCCGAGACAACCTTTACTAAATTAGGCATATCTCTTTGTACACTTGGAATTTAAATGTGAGGCCACCACCATTGGAAAGTAGACTTCTGGGGCTTCAATTTGGACCCAAGAACCGCCTAAACCAAGTCCATATGGGGGAGATATGCCCATTTGAAGTTGGGCTTAAAAGCAGATTTCGTTGATTCGACCCAAAAGCAACAATAGCCCATTTTTCTTGGTTTTGGTTCGGTTGGGACAACCCATTGATCCATTTTTCTGACCCAAATATGTTCCAATGCATGTATAACTCATCCCCATCACCTAGTGTTTGCTCCATTGAAGATAATGCTCCATTTTTGCTCCCATTAGCTCCATTAGTGTTCCATTTCCATTACCTTCATTTATGCTCTATCTTGTCTTCCACCATATCCTCCACCATTTCTCCACTTGCTTAGCCTAAGTATACATCTGATTGTTGAAAGGAAAAAGGGAATAGATTAAGGAGAGAACATTTGAGCTAGAGAAAAGAGGAAGAGAGAAAAATTGAGTTTTTGAGCTAAACACACTTATCTTCCATATACACCCCATACCTTCCATAGCTACTGAAATTCCTCATTTCCATACACCAAAACCACTCTAAATTCTGATATAGCCAAGATCAATTGCCTTGATCATAAGGAAGAGTGCTTAGTGATTGAAAGTGAGAAACTAGAGAGTTAGCCACTTTCCATACCATAAACTCCATAAACTCCATAATTTTGAATTGAGTTTGAGAACACACTTCCTACACTTGGGTGATCAAGGAAGTTTGGAAATCAAGAAGTTCAATCTTTCTTTGGAAGCTGAATTTTTAGTCTTTCATTTTCTTATATTTTATATCTCATATTTATTTTCTTGCTTCTTATTTCATAGTGTTTTGTTATAATCCAAGTGGTTTGTTTATCTCATATTTATTTTCTTACTTTATATTTCATAGTGCGTTGTTATAATCCTAGTGGTTTGTTTAGCTTATAATTATTTATTTATTTATTTATTTTTATTCGCATGTTTTAATTTCAATTAGTTTTGTTGTAATCTTGCATGTTTTACCTCAATTCATTTTATTTTTTTCTTGTATTAGTCTCATATTAGTTTTGTTGTAATCTTGCATGTTATATCTTATATTTGTTTTTTTAGGTTTATGTTGTAAGTTTGCACTTTTTATTTTATTTTATATTTGTTTTCTTGTTTTTTTTTAATCTAACTGGTAGTGGTTAGTTGAGCCACCTACATATTTTTTGTTTGTGCCTTTTCTTGGTTTCGCAACAAGACAGGTTTTGCTTGGCCTAGTTGGCCGGCCGACCTATTTGGCCGGTCGGTTAGCTTCTTCCGAACAAGATGGCGTAATCTCCCAATGTTGACTAATTTCCGCCGACGATTCCAAAGAACATGAAGCTTTTATTTTATTTATTTTATTTTGAGTGTTTTGCGAGGATTTTATTTTGATGTAATATTCTCTCACCCCTCTCTAATTTGGATTTGTAATATTAAAGTGTTGTAATAACCCCCACCCTTCTTCTTTCTATCCCATTCTTTTACTTGCTTTCCTTATTTGTACATAAATATCATATTTATTTTTCATCATATTCATGCTTTACATCCATGTTTCATGCATCTTGATTCGGCTAAGTTTGCATTTGTGGATTTAATCAATTCCTATGTGATTATGTGCGCTACCTCATGTTCTTGAGATGATTCACATGTCATATCTTAGAAGCCGAATCTTTAGTTGCATCTCATGAGTGAATTGCATTAGGATTCTGTATATAAGATCATGCATATTTTACTAACTTTGTTTTGTAGCTGTTCGGGACGTCGGTCAATCTGTGAGTTTTTATGCTTTAGCATCCCGTTTGTGTGTGTTTTTCTTACTATGTCTAGCATTCTACCATGAGGCTATTTGCTTATGTGATATAACTCTATGAATGCCAGTGGATGGAGGTTGTGTCGCTTAATTTGGAATGATGTTGATTTTTCATGCTTGTAAACTCAATTTATTTGGGTTGTACATCGTCAAAACTCTTTCAAAATGCATGATATCAAATTGTTCCAAAATGAATGGCATAGTCTATACTTGTATGCTTCACATAGTAAATTTTAGGATTTATTAACTAATCAGAACATGAACATATAAAGAAAATAAAAGTCATATCATGGTTTAGTAGAGGCCGATCTTTTGATCGGGTGAGCGGGGTGCTCATTATTGACCTTCCCCTCTCATACCTAAGGTTCCGACCAAGCATCCTTGGTTACGACGAACAGTGGCCTTGGCGCCGAGTCATGGGTTTCCTAATTTCCCAAAATATTAGGTGGCGACTCTGAGATCTGATGACGCAGTCCATTTTTGACAAAATTGCAATAAAAATGATTTTGAATAAAATTTGCCAAATCTGGACTCTCATCTATGTTTCACATTGCACTCGTGAAACTTGAGATCAAAGAGATCTCGGGAGTCCGAACTGTTTAACGCGCGGGTACCCCCCGGGCATGTTACAGTTTCTGGCGACTCTGTGGGGATTTATGAAACCTTGACTCGAACTCCATGATATGACTTTTATTTTCAATTATATGTTTATTGCATTGCATGCATTGGTGCACTTAAAGTTCCTGTGTTGCCCAGATACTGGTGGGAACACATGCATACTTTTTGTGACACTGCACCTATCTCTACGATACTTTAGAGGCCTTGTGTTGTAACCTTTTAAGATCTGTCAAAAAGGTAGCTCTGCTACGTAGCTCTGCTATTTGGCTTTGCTATCTAAGGTTCTCAGACTCCGAAGAGAGGCTATTTGACTCTTCTGATTTCCTGGGATCTTTATTGGTTATGACCCAAAGGACTCTTTGGTAACGTCACCTTGACTTCAACCCTTAGAGTAAAGCCAACCTTGTACATATAGTGAGCTATAGTGCCTTTCAAATTAGGACAGGATGCTCTCCTATTTCTAGGATGTGTGATACCGCTTGTTTGAGTAGTGAAACCCTAGATTTCAAGCTAGGACAGGATAACCCTACCCTCCATAGGGGTGTTTGTTCTCTTTCCTGCTATGTGTTATGTGCAATGTATTGGATCTATACAGGGGTTCTCAAATTCGAATGAGTGGTTCAGGTTGTTTAGTTTAGCACCATTACTTCAAAAACAAAAAAACAAAAATAACAAAAACATAAAATCAAAAAAATCAAAAAATCAAAAATTAAAAAAAAGGGACGAAATCCCACAAAATCGACCATCTCTGTGATTGGGAAGTGACCACCTGTTGATTGCATGAGCTTTATTTTGAGTGTTGTGGCTGGCCCACACTTTGATTGGAAATTTGAGAAAGGTTTTACTCTGAGTTCTGAATTGAGTATTGAGTCTAAGTTTGATTCCACCAAGTTTGAAGAGTTAGATCAGGCTCGAGTCAGCCTAGTGAGTCAGAGTCTCTTAATTTCGAGAGTGCTAACCTAGACATTTCTGTCTTGTCTAAGTCTTCTTTGTCATTTTCTTTTGAGTCTGTGTCATTGCTGAGTCATAGTCTCTTTTCAATAAACCGAAAAACAAAAAAGCAAAAAATGCCATAGAGTCTGCCTACTTCTTGTGCCTTAATTCATCGCATTGACCGAAGTTTTTCAAAACTTTTTCCAAAACTCTGATAAAAACAAAAAGGAAGAATTTCCTCGGGATTTGCAAATTTTGATCAACTGAGAGGAAAAGAGGTGTGCTAAGCCTTTGATGAAGAAAATCATTTTGTTAATGTGAGTACTGAGAAGGATCCTGGCTTGGTCCAAATTGGTTCTATCTTATCTTCGTGAAAGTACGAGTGATTAGTCACTTTGTGAAAAGATTTCAAAAACTGTTTTTGTGGTCCTACGAAGACAGGCCTGGAATTGATTATACAGCATAGGATCCCTCTTGACTCGAGGTCCGACCTCCTTAGCTCCTTAGCTTTCAATCTTTCAAACCTTGATTCGAAGTATTCAATGATCATTCAAAGTGTAAGGCTTGCATAGCCGAATTGGAAATAGCCCTCGAACTAGGGGCCATGATGTGATTTAAATGGAGGCAGTCCTTCAACTAGGGGCAATAAGGTCGAATATGATTTAGATTGGAAAGAGCCCTTGAACTAGGGGCAAAAGTGTGAGGCTTGCATAGCTGAAATGGAGGTAGCCCTTGAACTAGGGGCAATAAAGTATCACCCTTGAGAGGCTCGCTGGGCCGAAAACCCAGAAGGGCGACCCAGGCAAAAGTTAGAGCACAAAAAAAATAAAAAAAAATAAAAAAAGAAGGAAAAATAAAAGAAAAATGAAAAGCTCGCAAGGTTGAAAACCCGAAATGGCGGCTTTGGCAAAAGTTAGAGCGTAAAAGGAGAGTGTCAATACCCGAGTGAACCTTAGCCAAAACTATGTAGAGCATGTGATTCAGATTGAAAACAACCCTTGGACTAGGGGCAAGAAGGTCAGATGTGATTTAGATTTGAAGCAGTCCTTGAACTAGGGGCAAAAAATTGGATGTGATCAAAGAGTTAAAACTGAACCGTTTCCCAATGAAGACCGCCCAGAAAGGCAAAACCCAGAATTTGAGAGAATGAATTTTATTATTGAAGGACAGTCGAGTTGCCATCCACTACACTAGGGGCAACACTAGGGGCAAATTCGGACCCAATTAGCCTAGTCCCTACATCATCATATCTACTGGTCAAGTGTAGTAGTTATTCTCATAGTTGGCTTAGAGATTCCCCAATCAACATGGACAAGTTAAAATGAAAGTAACCCTTGAGAGGCTCGCTGGGTTGAAAACTCGGAAGACCCAGGCAAAAGTTAGAGCAGAAAAACAAAAAAAAGAAACTCAAAAGAAATAAAAAAAATAAAATGAACAAAATGAAAATCAAAATGAAAAGAAAAAAAAATAGAAAAATGAAAAAATGAAAAGCTCGCAAGGTTGAAAACCCAAAAGGGCGGCTTTGGCAAAAGTTAGAGCACAAAAGGAGAGTGTCAATAGCCGAGTGACCCTCAGCCGGAACTACGATGGCCTGATTCCTATCTTTGGGATACGTAGGTAGCTTCATCTTGAAGTTCGGCCCTAATAATTTTTCAACTCATTCATTTCGTCCATGTTTGATTGGTGTCTCTAGTCGACTTGGTTGTCCTATCCGTGTTTGATTGGTGTGTTTTCATTCATTCAGTTCAGTTGGTTTGAGTAACTTGTGTCGGTTCGGTTCGGCGGTTCGGTTCGGTCTAGTTCTGCTTGGCTTCATTTGGTTCGGATTGGCTTGGTTCGGATGGCTCAGTTCAGATATCACCTTTGATTATCTGGTTTGGGACTATGCACCCCAATGGTTGATTCCATGTTAGTTGAGTAGTGGCCATTTGCAAAAATCGATTTTGATTAATTTGAATGAAGCTGACTAATTTTTCTCGAAAATTGTTCCATTTTTGCAAAACTTGGACCATACTTTGGATTTGAAAAGGGAAAATTTTCAATGCTCACAGTTTAGCTTACATGATTTGAAACAGAAAATGGAATAAGTATGCTAATCCAACCCTCATGTTGATCAAAACATTTTTTACAAAAAAAAAATGAAGAAAAAAAATCAAGGCAATGAATTAGGGGCATGGTTGAGTCAGTGAGTCTGTCTTCTCCACCACTCAAGTCAACTCCTCAATATATATCAGTGTGTCTTCATACCAATCAGTGTATTTATACCAGTCAGGGTATTCATACCAGTCAGCGTATGTCAGTGTGTATTCATACTAGTTAGTGTATTTATACCAGTTAGGGTATTCATACCAGTCAGTGTATAGAAGTGTGTTTGGATTATTTTGGCTTCGTTTTTTTTTTATGTTGAGTCAGTTTTATTTTTATTTAGGTCAGTATGGATCAATGTTCAATTCAGAGTTTAAATTTCAATCAATCTCAAATTTGATCAAACAAAAGTATTTTCAAAATCAAAGTGATATGCCAGTCACACTATTGAGATACAAAACTGAAACTTTTTATATAGTCAGGGGAGGACATCCCCGATTATAGAGACTCCAAAAATAAGAAAAAAAAAACAAAAAAAAACAAAAATTACAGAAAAAAAAACAACCAAAAAAAAAAAAAACAAAAAAAAAAAAAACAAAAAAGAAGAAAACAAGAAATACAAAACAAAAAAAAAAAAAAAAAGAAAAAAAAGAGGGATCTTTCTTCTTTCTTCTCCGGTGATGGCCACTCGCCGACTTCACTTACTCGGCTCTTCCGTCGCCGAGCTCTTCCGCTTTTTGTCGTCTTTTTGTCGTCAACCTTCGAAGGTCCTGCTCTAGTGTTTCCACCAAGAACGACCAAGTGTTTCCGCGATAGAGTCGGCTCCCCGCCGACCATCAAAGGCGAGGTACGAAGATCCCCCAAATGGGCCATAGAGGTGGAATGCCTTTTCAATCCTTGTTTTCAGCCTTAAGCTCCTTGTTTTCAACCTTCAAGGCACAAATCTCTGCCCCGTGCATCTCTGTACATGCAATGGAGTAGAGACAGTTGGGCGTTGACCTGGTACACCTCACACGCCTTGTTTTGTAGAGTAGAGGTTGAGACAGGTTAGTGACCGCCGCCACTGTCTCCATGCAGGACCTCAACGTGTAGTGGTTGGCCTCGATATCATTTTGAGTAGCCATCACTTGCTCAACTGTTAGTGTAGGAAGACTGGGATGAGTAAGAGCAGGGGCACTTGGCCCAGAGGAGCTTGATGGATCATTAAGATCCGGAAACAGAGAGAGAGGGCGAGACGAAGCCATGTATAAGAGAAGAGAAGAAGGAAATGGCAGAAAAGGAAGCAGTCACAGAAGAATGGCAGAAAACAGAAGAGAAAAAGAAGAAGGAGGAGGACGATGGAAGAGCGATAGAGAAGAAAAAGAAGAAGAAGAGAGCGGTTAAGAAGAAAGAGGGCAGACACTGAAGAAAAGAAGAAGACGAGAGAGAAAGACAAAGAGAGGAAGAGAACCGAGGCGAGCGTCGTTCGAGGCCTGCTTTTGTCGGCCAGTGACGCAAAAGCAGGCCGCGTGTCAAACGCGGCAAGAGATGCGGGAGACTTGTGTATCCATATATGTATATATATTGTATAGCTATGTAATATAGATATTTGTTTGAACATTTGGGTCACAGGAGTGGCTTAGGTTCAGTGGTATGGCTCAATGGTTGAAGAGTGAGAGGCTGAGCTTGAGGTCAAGGGTTCGAAACCCCGCATTCCATGTCCATCCGTTTTGTGATTTTTCTTTCTTTTTGCGTGTTTTGCGTACGTGTGCTGACGTCAGCAAACGGAATATGCCTTCTCAGTAACGGCATCTTCCCACTGACGGCAGCCAAACAGAATATTCCCCACCTGTGTATATCTCCGTATATATATCTGTGTATATATCCGTATATGTTTGTGTATAGGTCTGTATATGTCTGTGTCGTATATACCTGTATATATATTGTATATGTCTGTGTATATATCTATATATATTTGTGTGTCGTATGTACCGTATATATCTGTGTATATGTCTGTATTTTGTCTATACATATCTGTGTATTATCTTGGTTGTGTTTGCAATGAGTTCCTAGGAGACCAACTGCGACGGTGGAAACTAGAGTTCGAATGGCGATGCCTAGAACGCAAAAGGTTCGGGATTTCCGAGACTAAAGCCTGGTTTAAATACCCAGGGGTGTATCCCCGGCTTGAAATCTGTATGGCAGCCCCATAGGTTGAGGTAGCTTGTATGCGCCTCAACTCTGGAAACTGAACCAACCTAGTCTGTCACCCCGTTGGAGAATAGGGAAAGTTGTGAATATGATCAGGAAGAAAAGGGACATCTGTGTAGAGATTACCCCTTATCAGCAAGAAATCATTCTCCATTCGCGTGAGACGCGTTTGGACTTCGAATCTACCTTTGCTCCTTTCACGTGAAAAAGTGTTAGGACGTGGCGTTCACCCAGTTAAAACCTTTCCTCTCTCCGTATGAAATACGTTGAGATACGTCTGTTGGTTACACCATTGTTTTTCTCCCCGGTTAAAACCTTCCCTCTCTCCGTATGAAATACGTTGAGATACGTCTGTTGGTTACACCATTGTTTTGCTCCTCGATTAAAAACTTCCCTCTCTCCGTATGAAATACGTTGAGATACGTCTGTTGGTTACACCATTGTTTTTCTCCCCGGTTAAAACCTTCCCTCTCTCCGTATGAAATACGTTGAGATACGTCTGTTGGTTACACCATTGTTTTGCTCCTCGATTAAAACCTTCCCTCTCTCCGTATGAAATACGTTGAGATACGTCTGTTGGTTACACCATTATTTTGCTCCTCGGTTAAAACCTTCCCTCTCTCCGTATGAAATACATTGAGTTACGTCTGTTGGTTACACCATTATTATTCACCCGGTTAAAACCTTCCCTCTCTCTGTATGAAATACGTTGAGATACAACTGTTGGTTACACCACTATTCCTCCTCTCGCGTGAGACGCGTTTGGATCCCGAGTTCAACCCCTTTCACTTGTGCAGTACGCACATGTGTATGCGATGCAACCCCCTTTCACTTGTGCGGTACGCACATGTGTATGCGATGCAACCCCCTTCTCATTTGTGTGGTATGCACATTTGAATGCAATGCAACCCTCTTCTCATTTGTGTGGTATGCACATTTGAATGCGATGCAACCCCCTTCTCATTTGTGTGGTATGCACATTTGAATGCGATGCACCCCCTTTCTCATTTGTGTGGTATGCACAATTGAATGCGATGCAACCCCCTTCTCATTTGTGTGGTATGCACATTTGAATGCGATGCACCCCCTTCTCATTTGTGTGGTATGCACATTTGAACGCGATGCAACCCCCTTTCTCATTTGTGTGGTATGCACATTTGAATGCGATGCACCCCCTCTCTCATTTGTGTGGTATGCACATTTGAATGCGATGCAACCCCCTTCTCATTTGTGGGTATGCACATTTGAATGCGATGCACCCCCTTTCTCATTTGTGTGGTATGCACATTTGAATGCGATGCAACCCCTTCTCTCATTTGTGTGGTATGCACATTTGAATGCGATGCAACCCTCTCTCATTTGTGTGGCATGCACATTTGAATGCGATGCAACCCTCTCTCATTTGTGTGGTATGCACATTTGAATGCGATGCACCCCCTCTCTCATTTGTGTGGTATGCACATTTGAATGCGATGCAACCCCCTTCTCATTTGTGTGGTATGCACATTTGAATGCGATGCAACCCCCTCTCTCATTTGTGTGGTATGCACATTTGAATGCGATGCACTTTTCTCTCATTTGTGTGGTATGCACATTTGTAGGCGATGTACCCTCTTCTTTCATGGTCTAGGAGACCTTAAATCCTATAAAGGTGCAATTCCTTTGGTGTTTGTCGTGCCCGAACGACTTTAGGTGGTCTGGTATAGTCACCTGCCTGTGATTGCAATGAGTTCCTAGGAGACCAACTGCGACGGTGGAACTAGAGTTCGAATGGCCGAGACCTAGAACGCAAAAGGTTCAAGATTTCCGAGACTAAAGTCTGGTTTAAATACCCAGGGGTGTATCCCCGGCTTGAAATCTGTATGGCAGCCCGTAGGCGTTGAAATCTGTATGGCAGCCCCATAGGTTGAGGTAGCTTTGTATGCGCCTCAACTCTGGAAACTGAACCAACCTAGTCTGTCACCCCGTTGGAGAATAGGGAAAGTTGTAAATATGATCAGAAAAGCGGCATCCGTGGCCACCCAAATCGGTTAAAAAATAGCAGGTGCGCCTGTCTGTTCACAACACCCAATTGGTTAATAAAAGCAGGTGTGCCTGTCTGTTTACACCACCCCTTCTCCTCTCGCGTGAGACGCGTTAGGATGTTGATTCACGCGGTTAAAAACAGCAGGTGCGCCTGTCTGTTTACACCACCCCTTCTCCTCTCGCGTGAGACGCGTTAGGTTGTTGATTCACTCGGTTAAAAACATCAGGTGCGCCTGTCGTTTACACCATCTTTCCTCCTTTCGCGTGAGACGTGTTAGGATGTTGATTTCTCTTGGTTGAGGTCTTTCCTCTCTTGCATAAATCATGAATTTTCAAACAAACCGGCTTCGCGAAGCGTGTAAGTCCAACTTTCAAACTACATTTTGAGCATATCATTTGCATTCTGCCCCCTGAACTACGCTGGTTTGATTCCTTGCAAAGGGATACGTAGGCAACCTTCGGGTTCAACCACTTGCATTACATATTGTTTGTTTGCCCAAGTCTTACGGCCTTGTCAAAAGGGTCGTCTTTGGACTTTGACATTCACTCACATCATGAAATGACTTTGAGCTCTGTCAAAGAGGGGCAACTGTAGACACCCCATTTTGACCGGCCCTAAGACTTGGGCGCTTTCTTTTGATTACCCGATGATGACAATTAGAATGTGTTTCTCACAAAATTCTCAGTAAGAAAAATGGAATTTGAGTTTTGATCCCAACCTTCACCCATTTTTGGCCAAACTATTTTAGACCTTAAAACCCTCTTTTCAAAATATGTTTTTTTTAAAACAGTGGTGATACATACCACTAAAAAAGGAGCACTAAGCCAGCTCTAATGAGCTGGCAGTGCAGAAAATTAAAAAAAAAAAAAAAAAACAAAGAGTAAAACATCAAATCAATTGGAGCTACAGTGTTTTTAGAGCTATTAGAGCTCACTGTTTTAGTGGTCTTAAACAATTTTCTTTTTAAAATGTTTCTACAATGTCCCGAGGCTCCCATTTCGATTAAAATATTACACTTTTCAGTAAACCGAGTAAGGACAAAGTGGAAATAAATGGAAGGGAGGTGAACTTTTTTGAAAAATATTTAAAAACATCTTCTTTATAGGTTTGGAGTTGAAGGAAATAGGAGGGGATGAAAGAAAACTAGTTTACGAAAAGAATGAGTATCAAATCATTAAGAAGGAAATGAGCAGCCTTCACTAAATTAGGCATTTCTCTTTGTACACTTGGAATTTAAATGTGAGGCCACCACCATTGGAAAGTATACTTCTAGGGCTTCATTTTAGACCCAAGAACCACCTTAGACCAAGTCCAAATAAGGGAGATATGCCTATTTGAAGTTGGGCTTCAAAGCAGATTTTGTTGACCCAACCCGAGACAGCCTTTACTAAATTAGGCATATCTCTTTGTACACTTGGAATTTAAATGTGAGGCCACCACCATTGGAAATTAGACTTCTGGGGCTTCAATTTGGACCCAAGAACCGCCTAAAACCAAGTCCATATGGGGAGATATGCCCATTTGAAGTTGGGCTTAAAAGCAGATTTCGTTGATTCGACCCAAAACAACAATAGCCCATTTTTCTTGTTTTTGGTTGGGACAACCCATTGATCCATTTTTCTGACCCAAATATGTTCCAATGCATGTATACTCATCCCCCATTACCTAGTGTTTGCTCCATTGAAGATAATGCTCCATTTTTGCTCCCATTAGCTCCATTACCTTCATTTATGCTCTATCTTGTCTTCCACCATATCCTCCACCATTTCTCCACTTGCTTAGCCTTTAAGTATACATCTGATTGTTGAAAGGAAAAAGGGAATAGATTAAGGAGAGAACATTTGAGCTAGAGAAAAGAGGAAGAGAGAAAAATTGAGTTTTTGAGCTAAACACACTCCTATCTTCCATATACACCCCATACCTTCCATAGCTACTGAAATTCCTCATTTCCATACACCAAAACCACTCTAAAAATTCTGATATAGCCAAAAATCAATTGCCTTGATCACAAGGAAGAGTGCTTAGTGATTGAAAGTGAGAAAAACTAGAGAGTTAGCCACTTTCCATACCATAAACTCCATAAACTCCATAATTTCGAATTGAGAATTTGAGAACACACTTCCTACACTTGAGGGTGATCAAGAGGAAGTTTGGAAATCAAGAAGTTCAATCTTTCTTTGGAAGCTGAATTTTTAGTCTTTCATTTTCTTATATTTTATATCTCATATTTATTTTCTTGCTTCTTATTTCATAGTGTTTTGTTATAATCCAAGTGGTTTGTTTATCTCATATTTATTTTCTTACTTTATATTTCATAGTGTGTTGTTATAATCCTAGTGATTTGTTTAGCTTATAATTATTTATTTATTTATTTATTTTTATTCGCATGTTTTAATTTCATATTAGTTTTGTTGTAATCTTGCATGTTTTACCTCATATTCATTTTTATTTTTTTTCTTGTATTAGTCTCATATTAGTTTTGTTGTAATCTTGCATGTTCTATCTTATATTTGTTTTATTATTTTAGGTTTATGTTGTAAGTTTGCACTTTTTTTTTATTTATATTTGTTTTCTTGTTTTTTTTTAATCTAACTGGTAGTGGTTAGTTGAGCCACCTACATATTTTTTGTTTGTGCCTTTTCTTGGTTTCGCAACAAGACAGGTTTTGCTTGGCCTAGTTGGCCGGCCGACCTATTTGGCCGGTCGGTTAGCTTCTTCCGAACAAGATGGCGTAATCTCCCAATGTTGACTAATTTCCGCCGACGATTCCAAAGAACATGAAGCTTTTATTTTATTTATTTTTATTTTGAGTGTTTTGCGAGGTTTTTATTTTGATGTAATATTCTCCTCACCCCTCTCTAATTTCAATTTATAATATTAAAGTGTTGTAATAATCCCCCACCCTTCTTCTTTCTATCTCATTCTTTTACTTGCTTTCCTTATTTGTACATAAATATCATATTTATTTTTCATCATATTCATGCTTTACATCCATGTTTCATGCATCTTGATTCGGCTAAGTTTGCATTTGTGGATTTAATCAATTCCTATGTGATTATGTGCGCTACCTCATGTTCTTGAGATGATTCACATGTCATATCTTAGAAGCCGAATCTTTAGTTGCATCTCATGAGTGAATTGCATTAGGATTCTGTATATAAGATCATGCATATTTTACTAACTTTGTTTTGTAGCTGTTCGAGGGACGTCGGTCAATCTGTGAGTTTTTATGCTTTAGCATCCCGTTTGTGTGTGTTTTTCTTACTATGTCTAGCATTCTACCATGAGGCTATTTGCTTATGTGATATAACTCTATGAATGCCAGTGGATGGAGGTTGTGTCGCTTGATTTGGAATGATGTTGATTTTTCATGCTTGTAAACTCAATTTATTTGGGTTGTACATCGTCAAAACTCTTTCAAAATGCATGATATCAAATTGTTCCAAAATGAATGGCATAGTCTATACTTGTATGCTTCACATAGTAAATTTTAGGATTTATTAACTAATCAGAACATGAACATATAAAGAAAATAAAAGTCATATCATGGTTTAGTAGAGGCCGATCTTTTGATCGGGTGAGCGGGGGTGCTCATTATTGACCTTCCCCTCTCATACCTAAGGTTCCGAACCAAGCATCCTTGGTTACGACGAACAGTGGCCTTGGCGCCGAGTCATGGGTTTCCTAATTTCCCAAAATATTAGGTGGCGACTCTGAGATCTGATGACACAGTCCATTTTTGACAAAATTGCAATAAAAATGATTTTTGAAGAAAAGTTGCCAAATCTGGACTCTCATCTATGTTTCACATTGCACTCGTGAAACTTGAGATCAAAGAGATCTCGGGAGTCCGAACTGTTTAACGCGCGCGGGTACCCCCCGGGCATGTTACAGCTGGCCATGCAGCCTCAAGATTGTGCGCGCACTACCTCTGCTGTCCTTCCCTGGACAGGTGGCAGTGCTCGCCTCTCACCACCTTACGCGTGTAAAGGCCTAGTTCTCCCACCAGTACACGCAGAACTGCCCAACGGTATTGAGGCGTGCGTGGAGCAGATGTCCTCTCCCTCACGCCATTGGCCCAGGTGGCATACCTAACCGGAGTATCACGACCGGCCGGTCACTTGTGGAGAGTTGCTATCATGTGCACATAACCGAGCTATATGGCGCCGACCTATAACTTGGAATCAGGGGAAAGCATGACCACCTCGGCCGAGCTATTCTTGATCGGTTCATCATGACCAACCGGTTGCGAGGCATGCCGGCATCCAACCGTCCTACCCTCAATCTCGGTCACACGAAGCCGCTTTATATCGACTGGTCGGTCCAAGACATACCGGCCCTGATCGCGCCCACGGTCTAGCTCGGGCTACCCTTCAGCTCGGTCAGCATCCGCTAACCCAAGCCCCGTTCAATACGTGCTAGACGCAGCTCGGCTACGCCAGTTGATGCCTGCCCGGTCAATATTTCCGATCGTGCAAGTCAGGCCGTTGGCCGTGTCAACAGAGAGATTAGCTCGGCGCCGCGCGGTCCGTCATGTCTGACGTTAACTTAGCTCGGCCGTACAGTCTGGTGCAAATTTCCCCTCTCAATTGCCCCTTAACCCCATCCAAGCTAATCGTGATTGGGGTTACCACTTTATCCGAGCTACGGTTGTGTTGCGCCGTTTCCAAGCTGAGCCTGATCGGCGATACATCTGTCGCCGAGCTGTCCCGTTTGGTCGGCCATCACCTCGGTAGTATTGTCAAGGGTCGTACAGCCGTACTGACAGCCGCGTTTGCAGTGCCACGTGTCTTCACGCCATTGGGTCGTGCGGCCAGCTGCCCAGCACGCGTAGAATTCAAACGGCTGCGCCGTTTGGTTGGTTTCCCCCCCTTTTTATGCGTCAGTGAAGGGTCATTGTGCCCCTCCACTACTCATCTTCTTCCTTGAGCACAAAAGCAAAAGCCCTAGCTCCCCAAAACTCTCGAACCTCTTCTGCATCACTGCCTCTGTGTTACATCCTCTATTTCAGTTCCTTTCACAGGCTGCCGTCAGACTCTCGAGGTTGCATTTACCCTCGCATCCGTCTCTGGTAAGTTACAGTACTGTTCCCTTGTATTTTTTATTTATTATTATTATTTTTTTTTTTTTTTACATTTCCAGTTCTTCGTGTTTGTACCATTGTGTTCTTTGTGCTTATGCTTTGGGGTGTTGGTATCACGACGGTACCCCTTCCCATTAGATCAATAGAAGGACACCCTAGGGAAACTGGAATCGGAAAGGAGGGTGGGGCTTCTTCCAGGGCCCTGCCCCTTCAAACATCACAGCATGAACTTCGAACCTAGGATGAACAGCTCGAGTCTGGGCGAGACCGAGCTAGGTAGGACATTTAGATCCATAAATGACGATTCTGCCGAGCGAAAAACTGTTTGTGGCCTCTCGGCGAGGCCGCAACCGAGCTGAAAACTTAGCAAATAGGAACGAACCGTGCTGAAATTAGATCCTCCCCCTGAGCCTTAACCGAGCTGAAGGATCAATTAGGTCCCTAGATAGGAATGAACCATGCTGAAATTAGATCCTCCCCCTGAGCCTTGACGAGCTGAAGGATCAGTTAGGTCCCTAGATAGGAATGAACCGAGCTATAACTTGCCGAAAGTGGAGAGTTAGTCTCCACAGTAGCCGTGCAACTTATGCCGTGCTAACCCTTTGGCTGATTTTTTAACATGCAGAACAAATAGGACCGACCAAGCCAGACCGGCATTATAATTGGTGGAGCTCAAGGTCCGAGCAAAAACACCAACATTTTTGACCGAGTTACACACCAAACCAAATAAAACCGAGATAATGGGGAAGTACCAGTTCATGGTTAGCTCGCCCGGCGCGATGGCAGAGTTTCGAAAGGAGTACAATGTTCCTAACAACGTCATCCTAGAGCTCGCCAAAAAGGGAGACACCCCTTGGGGAGATTTAGACCGGTGCCCCTTCACGGTGTTTCCATTGTTGAAGGAGAGCTTCGCTTCCCCGTGCAACCTTTGATCTGCGAGTTTTTGAGGCAGACAAGGCTTTGCCCGAGCCAAGTCTCAAATAACACATACAAGATAATAAACGGGGTCGCCGAGCTGAACCGGAGGCTCGGTCTCCATCTCGGTCTGGCCGAAATTTTCCATCAATATAGCCTTAGTAGAAATAAAAGCGGCCTTTGCTGGTACCTCAAAGTCAAGAAGGGCCGAGCAAAGCTCATAGAGGGCAACCCGGACAAGGAGACAAACGACGACGACTTCTTGTGGGTGTCCGGTCGCTATGAAGACACCGAGGCACCCATACCGGGCTGGTACATTAGGAAAGATTTTGGCCGTGCTGGTAAGTAGCCCGGCTGACCGCACTATCTTCTTTCTACATTTCATTTTTGTCATCTTTTGCCGGTCTAACACTCGTCTTCTTCTTGCAGATAGACACTTGGCAGCGGACTACCATCAGGCCGACCCAGAAGCCATCCGAGCTCTGCTGCGTCACCCAGCCGAGGAAAGAGCGGCATCAAAACTTCTCGATTTCGAGCAAACCTACAACTACACCGCACCGCGCAAGAGCCGGGTGACCGACTTCCTACGTGCGCCATCCCCAAACCAGATCCAACTTTGCCACCGATCAGACTCGTTCCTCTTACCGCCGAGCAGGAAATGGCAAAGATCAGGGCTATCAAGTCCGTGATTACTAGAGAGGAAGGGGAGTCCCAACCTCCAGAGGCAACCGGGGGAACATCCTCCACCCCAACCATGCAAACAGAAGGAGCTGTGCTTGCTCTCGCCAGCGAACAACCGGCTGGCCGATCAAAGAAAAGGCTGAGAAAGGAGATGACCGGGCAAAACCTCGTTGATGAAGATTCAACTGAGGTCGCTTCAACCAAACTGGGGGACCAGACCGAGCAACCACTGGCCGCAAATCGAAGGGCAAGGGCCCAGCCACCCCCCCGGTCTGGGCGCCCGAGTTCAAATACCAGGGCCGACCAGTTTCTGCCGAGGACTCTGTCTACGCTGATAAGGATTATTCCCTTGGCTTCAACATGACCAAGGGGCTAATCCTTCCAGCCGACATGAAGAGGCATGACGAGCTGTCGGACCTGAAGATCCTCCGCTCGGCGGCAAAATCCATCGTGCTGGTAAGTTCTTCTATTTTTTTTTTTTTGGCTTCAACTGTCTGCTCGGTTTTTTCTCGATTTCTGAATGCTAACGATTTGTTATTTTTTGCAGGCCGCGCAGAAGAACTACCTCGCCCACGATCGCATGATCAAAGTGCGGCAGAGTCTTCGTGAGGTCATTGTCGAGAATGAGGCCCAAAAGGCCGAGATATCGAAGCTGAAGGCCGCGCAAGATGCTATTGCGGCGGAGCGGGATGATCTGAAGCAAAAAGTTGACCGAGCAGAAGCTGACAAACAGCGTGCCGTGAAGTCAACCAAAGCTCGGTACCTCGCCGAGCTGCGCAAGCTGTGTGATGCCCAAAAGGCAGAGAAAGACAAGGCGGTTGAAGACGCAGAAGACCGTGGATATGCTCAGGGGGAGAAGACCTACGAGCGTCAAGTCCAGGCGACCAAGGACATCTTCTTCCAGTGCGGCTGGAAAGCTGCCGTGGAAAAAGTTGGCCTTGGTCAGGATTCTGACATGTTCGTCAACCCCCCTGCTGCCTATATCCCGGTCTATATGCAAGCATATTCCAGGGCCGCACAAAACCGACTAATCGCAGAGGCAAGGCAGGAGGCTGAGGAAGAAGCGGCCGCCGCGCAGCAAACCGAGCAGACTTCTCCAGTGGCGTCTCAAGATGCGGAGAATGAAGAAGTCATTGATCGGGAGGTTGTCGCGGTGGGCGAAGCTGATGAAGACGCCGAGGAAAGCCTGCCCGAGCAGACAATTGTCGGCGCCGAGCAGACGGAGGAGACGACCGAACCAAACCTTGTACTAGATTGAAGATTTTCCTTTTTCATTTCCTGCTTTTCTTTGTTTTTGCTTTTTTTCTTTGTTTTGGCATGTAACCGGGTTATGTCCCACCCCTTGTACTTACATTTTCTTTATCAATGAAAACTCGAACTTTTTGCTCGTTCATCGCCTATTTCTTTTCTGTTGGCATATGTACATTTCTTGATTCAAACTCTCTGGCAGGTCGGCTAAACCGCGCAATTTGCCGAGCTAATATCAGCTCACACCTATTATAATCTGAACAGCAATTCAGCTCCTTGTACTTCCAGATGAAATAACATCTGAACTGGGCCGAGCAAAATCCGCTCGGCCCCGATTAGTTTGCACTTCATGAAATTTCAATACCTTAATGTGACCGAGCAAAATCAGCTCGCCTTTTAAGTTGGGCAAACCGCCAACATTTCTTTTCTACCGAGCAAAGTCAGCTCGTTTTCCATATTGGAAAAGACACCAATATGCCAACTGGGCCGAGCAAAACCAGCTCGGCCATCACATTGGGCAAAACACCAATGGTCCATTTAAGTTGGTCATGACGCCAACATTTCCTTTCGGCCGAGCAAAGTCAGCTCGGCCACATATCTGTTGGGCAAAACACTAACACCGCGAGATTTTGCCGAGCTAAATCCGCTCGTTCTGCATATTGGACAAGACACCAATATGCCACTGCGGCCAAGCAAAATCAGCTCGGCCTTACATTGGACAAAAACACCAATGTTTAGTTAGGTTGGTCATGACGCCAACATTTCAACAGGGCGAGCAAAACCAGCTCGGTCCTAATGCGAATAGTCATACGCCAACTGGTTTGGTGGTCTGCTTCCATTCCCTGCGAGAGGGAATCAGTCCGGTCCCATTCAGGTCGCGTCTCCTTGCCCCTGGATTCATAATTGCTTTGTATCTTTGCCGAGAACATTGGACAAAGAGTAATACCAAACAACAAGAGCGGCTAGTTTCATTACAAAAACAATTGCTATCTTTTACATCAAGTGCCAAAAGGCTAAATGTCTAGAAAAGCTAAACAAAAAGCACATTACATCTTAAAAGTAAAAGACCTTAAGGTTGCTGCATTCCATGGTCTGGGGACAGCCTTGCCATCCAAATCTTCCAGATGGTATGCCCTTTGCCACAGCAAGACCAATCACCTTGTATGGTCCTTCCCAATTTGCACCGAGCTTTCCTTCGCCAGGGACCACCGTGTTGCCAAGCACCTTTCTAAGACCCAGTCCCAATCTTGAATAGCCTGGGTGCACCGCCTTGTTGTATTTTTGGAGAGTTCTTGTTGATAAGCTGCGATGTGGATTAGCGCCCGCTCCCTCTTTCCTCAGCAAGGTCTAATTCCAATGCCACGGCTTCTGTTCAGATCGGGCTGGAAACTTCAGAGCGGATGGTTGGCATGCCAATTTCCAACGGGATGACTGCCTCCATGCCGTAGGCCAAAGCGAATGGTGTTTCCCGGTCGACCGTCTTGGGTAGTGCGGTATGCCCAGAGCACGTTGGGAGTTCCTCAGCCCATTTCCCTTGGCTTTCTCAAGCCGCTTCTTAGCCCATCCAAGATGGTCTTGTTTGAGGCCTCTGCTTGCCATTAGACTGAGGATAGGCCGGCGTCGAATTGTAGAACTCAATCTTCAACTCTTCGCAAAATCCGCGAAAGAGTTTCCCATCGAATTGAGTGCCATTATCGAGAAGGGCCCTGGGTATACCGAAGCGAGTGATACGTTTTGCCAAACAAACTTCTTCACATCCTTTTCCTTTATGGTCGCCAGTGGCTCGGCCTCACCCACTTGGTGAAGTAGTCGGTGGCGCGATGAAGAACTTGCGATTGCCCGGGCTGCTGGGAGTGGCCCAACAATATCCAATCCCCAAAGCGGCGAACGGCCAAGGACTTGAAAGGGGTAGCAAGTCTCTAGCTGGTTGATGGATCTGGTGAGCGAATTTCTGACACTTTTCACACCGGCGAACGTATTTCTGCGCGTCCGCCTGCATGCACGGCCACCAGTAACCTTGGGAAATTGCTCGGTACGCCAAAGATCTGCCCCCTATATGGCTTCCGCAAATGCCCTCATGTATCTCATAGAGGAAAGCCTCCACCTTGGCGGGGTGGACACACTTCAAATACGGCCCGGTGAAAGATCTCTTGTACAAGGCTCCGGACGGGGGAGAGCCAAAACCGCTCTGACTTTGCCCGGATCTTGTGGGCCGCCTTCTTT
The DNA here is from genome assembly GCA_030407325.1 of Camellia japonica. Lineage (NCBI taxonomy): Eukaryota > Viridiplantae > Streptophyta > Magnoliopsida > Ericales > Theaceae > Camellia > Camellia japonica. The sequence goes on along the minus strand of JAPPVO010000032.1, from coordinate 153,244,915 downwards.
TCTTCTGGTAGAACTCTATCTTTCAGGAAGGCAATGATGGGGTCCATCCAAGAGGGACCCAAGTCGGCGCAGAGTATCTCGGTTGTTTCTAGCTCCTCAATGCTTGGCCGAGGCAAAAACTCTATCATCAAGGGGTTAGGAAAAGCTGTCTGAGTGGAGGCGAGCCCAGCCAATTCGTCAGCCGTGTTGTTTTCTTCGCGGTTTATCTGTTCCACTCTTATCGCGGAGAACTTCTTGATCTCTTCTCGCACCAACGCTTGATACTTGGCCATCTTTCATCCCTTGCCTCATACTCCCCTGAGACCTGATTGACCACCAGCTTGGAGTCGCTGAAAACCATAAGGGCTGTGGCTTTCATTCTCAACGCGCTTCTCAGACCGGCGAGGAGGGCTTCATACTCTGCCTCGTTGTTGGACGCTGGGAAGCCGAGCGTAATTGCTTGCTCAATAATCAGCCCATCTGGTGAGGTCAGCACAATTCCCAGCCCGGCCCCATGCCTGTTGGACGCCCCATCGACGAAGAGCTTCCACATCTCGCCAATGAACAGCTTCCAGCAATCAGACGGGTTTTGGGAGCTTCTCAATTCCAAGTTTCTGGTCGGCTCATTCTGGTCTTTCTCCACGTCTTCGTTGGATTCATCTTCCAACAAGTCGTCGGACTTTCCTAGCTCGGTCGAACTTTGCCCTTCTCCCATTTGGGAGCCAACACCTGTCTCTGCTGCCAGAACCATGGGTTGTGCTAAATCCGCACCACCCAAATCAATCGGGCTGACCGGATGCGTCCCAGGGGCAAACTCCGCCACGAAATCTGCGAGTGCTTGAGCCTTGATTGCGGTGCGCGGTCGGAACTTGATGTCATACTGCCCCAATTCCACGGCCCATTTCAAAATCCTCCCAGTGAAGTCGGCCTTTTCAAACAGCACCTTTAGTGGGAACTCGGTCAGCACAACTATTGTATGGGCATGAAAATAGTGCGCCAGCTTTCTTGACGCCATCATCAGGGCCAGCGCCAATTTTTCCAAGGGAAGATATCTCGTTTCGGCCGGGAGTAGAGTCTTGCTCACGTAGAAGATCGGTAGGTGCTGGATGCCTTCAGCACGAACCAATACCGCGCTCACCGCGTGTTGAGAAACAGCCAAGTAGAGGTACAACTCTTCGCCCGGCTGAGGTGTAACCAAAATTGGGGCTGAGGAGAGATACGCCTTTAAGTCTGCCAGTGCACGGTTGCACTCTTCATCCCAGAAGAACTTGGACTTCAATGTTTTAAAGAAGGGCCTGCAATGATCCGAAGACCGGCTGATAAATCTGTTTAGCGCGGCTGCCATCCCGGCAAGATATTGCACGTCCTTTGTAGAGTTCGGGCGCTCCAGCTCTTGTATTGCTTTGATTTGGGATGGATCGGCTTCAATTCCTCGGTTTGTAACCAGAAAACCCAGAAACTTTCCAGTGCCAACTCCGAAGGCGCATTTGGAGGCGTTCAGACGAAGCTTGTGATGCTTAAGTATGGCAAACATTTCTGCTAGGTCGGCGAGGTGTTGGACTTCTCCTTACTCTTCACCACCATATCGTCGATATAGGCTTCCATAGTTCGGCCCAAGAGGGGAGCGAACATCTTTGTCACCATACGCTGAAAGGTTGCCTCGGCGTTCTTCAACCCGAACGGCATGACCTTGTAGCAGTATAAGCCTCTGGGAGTGGTGAACCACGTGATCTCTCTGTCCGGTTTATACATGGCTATCTGGTGGTAGCCGCGATATGCATCCAGGAAGCTAAACCTCTGATGGCCAGCGGTTAAGTCCACCAGCTGGTCAATTCGAGGGAGGGGAAAGCTATCCTTCGGGCAAGCCCGGTTGACGGTTTTGTAGTCAACGCAGACTCGCCACTTGCCATTCTTCTTAGGAACAACCACCGTGTTGGATATCCACCGAGGGTATTGCACCTCTTCTATGGCCCCGGCTTCCAACAAGTTCTTCACTTCTTCTGCCACCACTTCAGCATGGTGCAAGGCTGAGCGGCGCGTCCTTTGGATGACTGGCCGCGCATTGGGGAAGACATTCAACTGATGACAAATGAAGCTCGGGTCGACGCCAGGCATGTCGTAAGGCGTCCAGGCAAAGGCCTCCAAATTGGAAACCAGGAAGTTGACATAGTCAGTCCCTCGGCGCTAGACAAAGATGATCCCAGGAGAAGAATTTAGTTGGATCGTTTTCGTCAATGCGCACTCCACAAATCTTCGACCGATTTTTCCTCGGCCTTCTTCCCACGTCTTCAAGGACCTCCTTTCCCTCGGGCCCCTCGATCATCTGGACAAACCCTTTGGCTGCTCGGCTGCCATTTACCGCAACGAAGCATTGTTTCGCCATCACCTGGTCTCCCCAAACTTCCTCTATTTGCCCGTTTGATGCCGGAAAGCAACCGCTTGCATGGCATGTAACCAGCCTCTGCCCAGGATCAAATTGTAAGTGGATGGAACTTTGAGCACCCAGAATTCTACTTGCTTTACGACCGATCCCGCTTTGACCGGCAAAATAATCTTTCCGATCGGCCATTCTGGTTGCGAGTTGAAGCCGACCAGAGGAGACGTTGCAGGGGCCAAGTCCTTGCCCTCTAACTTCATCTGTTTGAACGCGTCATAGTACATTATCTCGACCGAACTCCCCTGGTCGATTAGGATTCTCTTGATATCAAAGTCTTTGACCCGAAGAGTCACCACCAAGGCATCATTGTGCGGCATCTGAACCCTTTCCAAGTCTTTGGTCGAGAACGAAAGGATGTCCCTCTCTTCGGTTTTTCCCTTCTTTACGGCGGGCTGGACAGAGAGCACTTCCCTCATGTGCTCGGCCTTCTTAATCATCCCTCTAAGCTCGCAGACCCTTGCTGGTTCAATGATGCCGTGGATGATGTTGATCACACCTTGCGGGGGCGCCTCTAGGGCGGCCATGCCGTTAGGCTCGGTCTACCCAGTTGGCGCGGCCTTGACTCCCCCATCTATGTATTGGTCAAGATGCCCCGCCGCCACCACCACCAATTCCTCCAAGTGCTGTTTGAGCGGCAAGCAGTCTTCTGTCCGGTGCCCCCGTTCTTCATGGAAAGTGCAGCGATATTTTGGATTGAAGCCTCGCTGCGCGCTCCCTAACTTGGCCGGCCAACGGACAAAAGGCTCACCTCGGATCTCGCTCAAAATGCGATAGATGGGAATTTTGAAGACCGTGGTAATTCCTGTTCGCGCCTTCAGTTTTCTCTTGGCATCTTCCGCTGCGTCGCGGGGTGCGTCAGCTCGGTCGTTTCTGCGACCCTTGTTTCGGTCATCGCGGTTTGGTCCGCGGCGTTGATCTTTTGACCGGTCGCTTGGGCGGTTATCCTCCTGCCCGACCGAATGAACCTTTCCTGCCACCTTTCTGTCCGCCCCGACCGGATTACCCTTCTCGGTCGCGGAGGCGGTATCATCCTCCACGCGAATGTGCTCATTGATCCGTTGCATTAGAGACTCCATGGTTGTAGGTTGATGCATAGTAAGTGAATCTCGCAGCCTATGCCCGACTGGGAGACCCCTCTTGTACTGAGTGATCGCCAGATTGGTAGGGCAGTCGAGGATCTCGTTGTAAGTTTCCCAGTATTTCGCGTTGTATGCCTTCAGCGAACTTCCAGACTCCATCTTGACGCCCAGGAGATGGTCGACCTCCTTCGGCGTTCGAGTGTTGGTCTTGAATCTGGTGACGAAGGCCTCCGCCAGTTGCTGCCACCCCTCGATACTCCCCTCCGGGAGCCTTTCGAACCACTTCAAACCCAGCTCTCCCAAGCTTGCTGGGAATATGAGGCACATCAAGGCGTCGTTGCGCCGGTGGCCAGCCATTACTTGCCGGTAATGACTCACATGCATGTATGGATCCGTCTTGCCGTCGTACAGGGTGAACTTTGGCTGGTGGAATCCGGCAGGAAGTGGAGTACCCTCTATCTCCGGAGACAGCGGCGTGGCTGTAAGTCTCGCCAGCTCTTTGTCCACCAGCGCAGGGGCCATGACTCTGGGCGCCGGCATCACCACTTCTTCACTGCAACGAACTGGGGCACTCAACCTCTGGAGCGCCGGCACCCTCTGAGCCTCTCGACGGCGCGCTCTCTCCTCCAACACGTCCCTGAGATCCCTGGAACGGGAGGAGGCAGAGTATCGCGACGTTGACGACGGGTGTGAGGGGCGGTAGGTGCTGTCGCGAGTGAAGGATCTGCCCTCTCGTTGGTCGGAATCTCCAACCCCATAGTTCCTGGTGATGGAGATAGAGTGAGTCCTCCTCTGGCGGCGACTGCTAGAACGAGGGGAGGGGGTGCGCTCACTGAGGTTGCCCTCTCCAGCAACACCCTTCCCCTAACTTGGCGCTTCAGCAGCTCCATCTCCGCCGCCATCTTACGAATGAGGGCGTCTTGGTCCTTGAGTTTGTGCTCCAGGCGCTGCTCACGGGACTCCCCCGGCGTCGGCGGCCCTCTGGACTCTGCGAGCGATCCGAACTCCTCCCACGCTTATCGCACCGCTCCTCGGAAGAAGTTTCCAGGCCCGCCATGGTTGGAACATTCGGGGGGCCTTCCTCCTTCGGACATACTCTGGAGTGACACCATCGACGACGGACAGCGGAACTTCGTCGTTGTTGGCCATGGAAATGGTCGAAGAAGCTCGAAGAACAAGGGTTGAATGTCAAAGACTTCCCACAGACAGCGCCAATTGTACGAGGGCAAAATATCCTCTGCTTTCCGTACTCCTTGGACGTCAAGCTTCTTGTGACGGCATCTATCTCTGCAACACAAAAATGGTGAGCTGCCCGGCGGTGGTGTGCCGGAAAGACCCTCCGACGATCAAGTCAGATCACTTGGGGAAGAAGAAGACTATCAGAGAGAGAGTTTTTGATAGATTGAATTCGCTTACCTCCAACGTTCCTCTTCCTCCATCTTTCTAGGCTGGCCATGCAGCCTCAAGATTGTGCGCGCACTACCTCTGCTGTCCTTCCCTGGACAGGTGGCAGTGCTCGCCTCTCACCACCTTACGGGTGTAAAGGCCTAGTCCTCCCACCAGTACACGCAGAACTGCCCAACGGTATTGAGGCGTGCGTGGAGCAGATGTCCTCTCCCTCACGCCATTGGCCCAGGTGGCATACCTAACCGGAGTATCACGACCGGCCGGTCACTTGTGGAGAGTTGCTATCACGTGCACATAACCGAGCTATATGGCGCCGACCTATAACTTGGAATCAGGGGAAAGCATGACCACCTCGGCCGAGCTATTCTTGATCGGTTCATCATGACCAACCGGTTGCGAGGCATGCCGGCATCCAACCGTCCTACCCTCAATCTCGGTCACACGAAGCCGCTTTATATCGACTGGTCGGTCCAAGACATACCGGCCCTGATCGCGCCCACGGTCTAGCTCGGGCTACCCTTCAGCTCGGTCAGCATCCGCTAACCCGAGCCCCGTTCAATACGTGCTAGACGCAGCTCGGCTACGCCAGTTGATGCCTGCCCGGTCAATATTTCCGATCGTGCAAGTCAGGCCGTTGGCCGTGTCAACAGAGAGATTAGCTCGGCGCCGCGTGGTCCGTCATGTCTGACGTTAACTTAGCTCAGCCGTACAGTCTGGTGCAAATTTCCTCTCTCAGGATCCATTACCTTTCGTTAGGATTTTAGATACTACTATAAGTGTTAAGTGATAAATGATATAAAACGATACTTTAAATTATTAAATAATCACTCACATATATCACCATCCATCATAGACACAAATGTGACTTGATTAAATGTCTATTGATATTCAATTAACGTAATTTTTTTTAGGAATAAAGTACTGGGCCAGGCTTTTCTCCACTCCGTAACCAGATTGGAGCGTGCAATTGGGCCCGTGAAGGCCCACCACGGGTCCCGTTTTGATGATTCAAACAGTTCAATATGTAGAACTCGTCACGTTGATCGGATATCGATAGGTACTTGATCGTATCAGATTTCTATCAACGGTAAGTATAATTTTCAAAATAAATTGATGACAAAAATCTGATCCGATCAAGTATCTATCGATATCCGATCAACATGATCTTTTACAAGGATAAAGTACTCGACGATCTCTACATATTGAACAATTCGGATTATCAAAACAAGACCTGTGTTGGGCTCCACAGGCCCAACAACACCATCTAGTGCCTCTAAAGTACTCAACGAGCTCTATATATTGAACAATTCAAATCATCGATGTGAGTTCCGTGGTGGGCCCACAAAGGCCCAACAACACCCTCTAATCCGATATGGACTGGGGAGAAGCTTTTCCCATTTATTTTATGGAAAGGAAAATTGTTTTTAAAATGTTTTTTGATTTTTTTTATTATTATTAATTTTATTTTATATTGGAGAATGAATTTGTTGTTTTTCAATTATTTCATTTCATTTTGTCATCATTTTAGAATTGGGTTAGTCTTTTCTCAAGTTTAAATATAAATTTGAAAGAATCTGAAGCACTCATGGAGCCTATCATGGGTTCCATTTTAATTATCCAAACTATTTATTTTGTAGAACCCTTATTGTATATTATTTATAGAAAAAATTAGATCAATCCGATGATCGTAACATTTTCATTTTATCATATTTGTATCTGGAAAAATGAATGACAAATATATTTATGAAAATAGACCATTCATTTTTTGGAGACAAACACGATAAAATAAAAATATTACGATTATCGAATTGAACTAATTTTTTTCACAGATGATCTACATGGAGGATCTTACAAAATGAACAGTTTGGATTATCAAAACGGGATCTGGGGGGGGGGGGCACCACTGACCCTCAAATTCTCTTAAGTTCAAATTTAAATTTAAGAGAAATCCAACAACTTTTTAGAATTTTCCTTCAATTGATTTTTAAAGAGGAAAGAAGGCAAAAAGAAACAAGAAGTCTGGTCCAAAAAAACTCAACAAGAAAGAGAAAATGTTTAAGATCTCAAAAAACTCTTATATTTTGAATCATGTAGTATGATGTTCACTTTTAATTTGTTACACATCTACTAATATAAGGCTTAAGCAAGAGGAAAAAAGCTAACAAAGACAACCTGCCACACCCCATATTTTATTACTCGGATAATATTATCAATATTCATTAATCAAGTCCATTTACAAATGTCAATTCATCATTTGATGAAATGATGAATAATTAAATATACATATTCCCTCTCGTGATACAACAATGATATTTTCATACAAATAAAAAAAATGCCCTGAAACTTACAATAAAAGAGATGACACTACTCTTTACAAAAAAAAATAGCACTCAGCCAAACAAACAAATAAAATAGTACAATCCATCACTACATTACACTTATGAAACGGTAAAACCCATTGCTTGATCTTCAAATCCGAAAAGCATTCCCTGTACACATGTACAGGCAGGGGGTGAGCAACCACTAGTTCACCAAGCAATCTCATATTACAACATTAGAAGATATGCGGGTACCAAAATACTCATACATATACGTGAAATCATATCATGTCAAAACCATATGATTTTATTACATAATCTCTTAAATCCAATTTATTTAATTAACCACAACAAGTTAACTTAAATAAATAAACACGTTTCAATAGCAACAAGACATCCTTTTCAATTCATTTAATTATCTCATTATCAATTGAAACAAATAATTAAACAATTCATCAAATCCATTTTATACAGTCTTATAAGATGAATGAATATGCCATGTCATGCTCAAAATATTTTTCTCATCTTTTGAAAATCTTACGTACAATGCCAATTTGAAAACACATTAATCCAACAATTTCAATAAAATTCCAAGATGGTAAATACGACTCAAGTAATCCCTAGGCTGGTGTCTGCAAGTAGACTATACAAGTACTACCAATTTGTCAGTTTTACCAGTGTTAACTGAAAGGCTCGACACCTATCATCTACATCACATTTCAATCCCTAGGCTGGTGTCTGTAAGTAGACTATACAAGTACTGCCAATTTGTCATTTTTACCAGTGTTAACTGGAAGGCTTGACACCTATCATCTACACCACCTTTCAATCCCTAGGCTGGTGTCTGTAAGTAGACTATTTGTCATTTTTACCAGTATTAACTGGAAGACTCGACACCTATCATCTACACCACCTTTCAAGACTTACCACCCTATTTACCCCCAAAATCATTTTATGAAAACTTGTTTCCCAACATTCCTTTCTCAATGCAAAGTTTTCAAATCATATTTCAAAGCTCATCAATTGATATGTCAATGCAATGATTAATAATACAATGTAATATTTCTTCCACTTTCAATACTTCCACACAATATTCCCATTGTGACCAAATTCTCATTTCTCATTTCAATATAATTTCTCAAGATGAATATAAATACTTTTATTCCAATTCATCCATGGGACAATAAAATTCCCACACTTAGACTAATCTCAACCATTTAGTTACTTCAAGACTATATCAACATTTTGAATAACAATTTCCAAAACTTCAACAATTCTCATATTCCATGAAAACCATCATTTATATGTAAAACAAAAAACAAATTTTCAAACATCATTTATTTTGGCACACAAAATAAATATAACATCTTCAAAGATTATCAACATCTTTCTTAAAAAATCCTTAATTTCTAGATTTTCTTACCAAAACCACTCATCTTCATTTATTGAAAGAAAGTCAACAAAAACATCTCTCTTCAATCCTCATAGTTCAAAATCCTCAATTTCTATTTTAAAAGGAACAAGAAAATAAACTCACTTTAAAAATAAAAAAAAAAATCTCTCATCTTCTGAAATCAACAATCAATTTTCAAAACAAATCAAAAGATGATTTTGAAAATCATCTAGATCTTGCAAAAACATATATATAACTCAAAGGAAATCCTTACTTATTAAATATTACCATTTTCATCCTACTATGTCCAAAGTTATGGTATAATCTTAATAACACACTTTTAACCATAACGGATATAACCTTTTAACCAAAACTAATTTAATCCACTAAATAAGTAAGTTTATTATATTCAAAAAATTTCAAATTAATAATACCAAACCTAACTAACATAACTATATTTCAACATAATCATTTTTCATGCCAAGCTATTTAAAGAGGTAATATTTATACCAAATTCTCTACCAATAACAATTTCACAACTTTTTCTAAAATTATTTAACCAACATGATATTTACATCAAAAATTATAAAATATGTCCAATAGTAACATTTTCAAGGTTATGAGTTTGAAAGCCCACATTTCACATTTTTATACAACTTAATCCTCAACATATCATCTTTTATAAAATATCATGAATATAACACTTTTAGAGTTTTTAATCCCAAAACAACTTATAATTTCTATTTAAGCATTTACTCCATATTCCTCAACATTAATTTATTTTTCTCAAAAAATAAATTCCAAATCAAAGATAAAAAAAAATTCAACTTTATATTTCTCAAAATAAATCATCTAATCATATTATGATATAGATGCAATCTATACAACTATTAAATTCTATTTTCGGATTTCTTTTACAAAATTAACAACACAAAATGATTTTCCCAAAATCAATCTCAAAATACCAACATTCTTAACATTTCAACATAATTTTTCTTCCAAAAATTACCAAACAAAAATTTGAAAATATATCTATATGCAATACCTCTTATAATAATATATTTTCTCAAAATAACCCTAACATAGCTTTAATGTAAAATATATGAAAAAAGTCCCTACCTCAAATATGAAGAAAAACAAATCTGAAAATGCAAACATCGCCCGATCATGAATCCAAGATCACCATTGCGAAGATCACGATGAGCTCTCCGACTTTCATTTACAATTTTTTTGCAAATCTCACTCTAAAGACTTCCACTCTAAGTTCAAAGCTTGAGAAAAAATGAAGAAAAGAGAAAGGGAGAGAGAGACGAGAGAGAGAGAGAGAGAGAGAGGGTGAGGTGAAAGAGAGCAGAGCTCTCTGCCCAAAATAAAAAATGAAAAGTAAAAATAGAAGAAATGAGTAGCAAGCAAGCAAGGGCCAACAGCACATGGGTTGTCACCCATCAAACAGTTGTATTATTTAAAATTTGTAATAATACTTCAAAATTTTATAATATAAAATGATATAATTTTTCTCACCACAAAATATAATATTTTTGTATACTACAAAATATAATATTTTGATGAGTACGAAATATACACATTTTCATTCTTTATCAAATATATAATTTTTCGCTATATGGTACACACCATAAAATTAACTATCAAATATTTATTATAATCTTATATAATAAATAATAACAACTCCTAAGGTAGTTACTACCAAACACCTAATTAAAAAAGACCAAACAGTTAAACATGAGTCATTAAACAAACTCAAATTAAATTAAATCTAAATCATGGGTCTCACACATAAGTCAAACATGGTCCAATTATATACCAAAATAGTCCCAACAAATTTATCTTAAATCCTGGCCCGAACACCTAAAACTCAATTTCAAATTCTGCTATAAATTAAATTGAATACCAATCAGTCCGTGAATTTTCATAAAATAAATACTCATCATTTAATTCTGAAATTTTTATCCAATGTGCTAGACTCATATGGGAACAACATATAAATATTTCATAATTTTCTGAGATCAGAAACTATTTTTAAAAAATACAAAACCGAACTATTTTCACACAAAATTTACACAGCAATCAAATTTAAAAATTTACTCAATTAAATTATGCACTGGCTATTTAAACAAAAAAATTGGGTCATTACACAACCGCATCATTATAAATGAATTTATAAATTTAAGATGATGGGTCTCTAACATTTCACAGAAGAAAGTATCCAAACTATTAGATCAATAATGTATAATTACACAAATTTTTCTGGACCCATAATTTGAATAAATATTTACCTTTGATAGAAAATTGTGAATAATTTTCTGATTATTTTTTTTTTTTTTTTTTTGACTTTACAGAGCCATTGAAGAAATAATGCAATGTGGACAGGCCAGCCCTGAGGCAACACCAAAAATGGCCCCCTCAGGCCCCGAATTTTGTGTAAAAATTAGGTCTCCAATAATTTAGGAAAAAATTATCGATAAATTTTAATTTGGGAAATATTGATCCTTTTTTTTTTTTTTGTTGAACGACGAAATGTTGATCCATTTAGTATTGTATTTTTTTTTATGAACCATTTGGTCCTATTTAATTGGTAAGGATTATTTTCCTTTTATTTAGCATGTGTGGAGTTTACATATTTATCCTTTTGTGGGATTTAGTGTGATTTCTTTTTGCTGATATGTGGTAATGATGTTAAGGGTAATGTTTTACATTTCCATTTGTGTACGTGGGTTGTGTTGAGTGATCTACAGTGGGTTGTTTTGCAATTGCTGATGTTGTTTTTCTTGTAACGAGGTAACCATTTTTTTGGATTGCTGGAAGTTTGTTGGGTTGCTTGTTGTTTTCTGGTATCGGTGGCTGTTTTACGATTTTATGTGACGAGTTAAATGTTATTTAGGGGGCATTTTTTTTTGTTTTAGGGTGTGGGTTATTCTGAATTTTTTTTATTTTTTTTTTTAGGGAGGGAGGCTGTATGCGGCAATCCATTAACCATATCCATGCACTATCCACAAAATAGTGTTCATAACTATGTCTGCACAATTCTGGGTTGCATCAGTTGGCCAATTCTATTTGTCATTGTATGTGCTGTTAATTTGAATCTTAATCTAAAACATGTGCTCATGGTTGCAGCATCACCAAATAAATCCTCTGTGAAAACTTGAGTTTCAGAGCCATTGTTTATTTCAATATATGCTTTATATTTATAAGGTGGATGGTTGGATGAGAATTGGGTTGAGAAGTTGACTTGGGTCGAAGGTATTTGGGGTTTTCAGGTGCAGTAGCTGTACCAATTTAGAGGCAGATATTGTTTATAAGGTAAGTGTGCTGCTGGTATGTGCTGATGTTATGAGGATGCTGTCATGAGACTGCTCCTGGTGGTGTAAAGGTTGGTTGCAGTGGTGTTGCTGCTCTGCTGGGGCTGTTACTGGATTATGTAGAGCTGGGGTTGCTACTGGTTTATGTGGGTAGTGCATTATGGTTGTCGCTTTATTATGATGCTCTGTTTGGGTTGTTGGTGGTTGTTAGTATTGGGTTGTAATTTTATATCAGGTGTGGCTATATTATATTTGGGTGTGCTTGGTTTTTTTTTTTTTTTTTTTTGTATTGTGATTGGTTTCTCACCAACCTTTGATGTTGTGCTAGCATATGATTGGGTAATCTTATCGGTGGCAACCTAGTTGGGATTGATTTGGTTCGCTATGATGCTTGTTGCACTCATCTCCCTTTTTTCCCCTTTATTGATGTAATAATTTTTTATCTCATCAATAAAGTTCTCTTTTCTTTTGCTGATCAAAAAAAAAAAACTGCGTTTGCAAAAAACAAAATTATGATCAACAACCCAAACATTGTGCGTCAACAAAATTATTCATCTCTAAACTCGAGTAACATTAAGCCAAAACCACCTAATAGTTCTAGTGTCATTCACAAAAAAGTACCATAAGAACATCCCATAACAATAAGCGATAACATTGCTTGTCACTCAAATTCCATCGTCCAGATAAAACCAAAAATAAATAAATAAATACGTAGACACGTTAAGATTGGAAGAGGGGAGTGTTGGCGTTACACTATCATAGCACCCTAGAAATCAGCCCTCTTTTCGGTCGTTTATGAATGCCTTCACCATTGCCGCACAGTAGATAGCTGACGTCAGCATGTCCATTGTTGTGTCAATGTCGACCATGTGTACATACTGCCGCATGATGAAGCATACCAACATCGCACATTCAAACCTGTATCACCATAGTAATGTGGTGTTAAAGGTGAAAGTTTCACAAAACATAAATCACAGTTAAGCACGGGGGAGGGAATTTCAGCGTAATTCATAAACATTTACGTGTCAGGTTCTTGTTTAGGGAAATCCATCACTGACCCTAAAGTGCCATTGATGTCTTCCATCGGCATATTGTCGACGTGGACATCTTCACACCAGAACCACGTGTCCTCAGAGCAGACATTTTCTGAGGTGTCTGACATGGTTACCTGCAACGAATTTTAGGAACTGATCATTAGATTGGGTACGCAGTTCATCGTGTCAAAACCTTACGAGCATCATCATAAATAAACATGATAATAACGAACGTTGAATGAAGTGGACCAAAGTGAACAATACCTAATCAAATAATGTCACACTAACTAAATCACAAACACAACACCGACCCGAATGACAACAAGCTCCTACGATGTGAGGCATCAAAAAAATTAACATGTCAAAAGGCAAAATATAGTCACGTTCATTGTTATTATTCATGTATCACTTACACTTCACATTTTACGTAACGCAAACCACCAACTCAAACGGCTAAACAAATATGTCAATTTGTTTTTTTTCATTAAAAAAACAAACAAACAAACCAAGACTACATGCATGCATCAACGCTTATCCTTATCAGGCACTAAACGAATAAACAACATCAGCATTCCACAAATGGTACAATGGATTGTGCACATACTATCTACAACATTACAACCTCAAGCTCACAAACATTTACATCCACACAAACAAAAGCATAGCAACCAATTCCATCGAATACCCAACCAGAATCACATAATTCGTTATTTCCCTTTTTCAATTGTTCTACTTTTAATGTAGCCAAACAATGACAAACATCCTAACAACCATAACATAGCAAGCAATTACATTTTAGTTCTCCTCAAATGGAACTGTATGACCATCTATTTCCCTAACTGTATTCGACACAACGTTGACTATGCAACCTGCAATTCATATCATAACCTTAATGCAACGTCTACTATATATCATATGTCCATTATCGTAATGCAAATGCGTGACTGTTGTGCCTGCATGGTCACATTGTACTCCACACATTACAGTCAAACCACGACACTTACGCACTGTGCAATGAGACATTAAACACATACCAATGGGGAAATGGCCAAAGTGCCACAGATTGGCCATCATATTCCAAACACATTACTAACATAACATCCAACTCCACCAAACTGACACACCCGATTATATTGGGCTGAATGACAACAACATCAACATCATTCACGCAGTATGACGCCGAACATTAACAACACACTATCTCGTGGCCTCCCAAACACATTTCCCAAATAATGCAACAAGAGAACACCATACTACCGTAGACACACTTCAATTTTCACACAATGTAATTCCACATTAAACTAGAATTAACAATCACGGGAGAATATTGCAGTGCGTTTGTCGACATAGTTGCGAAACTAACATACACAAACATTTACCAAATAATGAATATCATACCTCCAACCCGGGCATTTTTCCAGTTACAAATCAACAACATAACATCCACATACATGATTCATTCCTAAAATAATAACCACAACTCATATCAACAAAATTCCAGTTACTGTGATTTTCAGTTATTACACACGTCACCATACTAACTAGAAACAACAGAATACCCAACATAATCTTACACATATAGTGTGACTCCAGCATAACATCAAATGTTCACAACATAATTTTATTCAAATATAGCATTACACATTACATTAACAACACAGCGTATGCAATGATGAAACAAACCCCAAAATCAGTAGCCCATACAACAACAATGTGGAATTCGATGAAACAAATTGGAACAAACATCATCATTTACATTGTTAAACAATACACACCTTCGCCCCTCATTGTATTTGTCTGAAATTGTTGCAACGTCGTGGTCAGCGTATCTAAAACGGATCACTTTCCACTGCGTCTATACTTAACTATATGGATAAGAAGCCACCAAACCCTCACCGGGCTAGAGTAATCAGCTACTGTTGAAGGTGGTTCGTTAACGAAGAGGCTACTGCAATTAGGGTTCTAGCCGACAAATCAAATGTGGAATTTGATGGAACAAGTTTTCTTAGAACACTCAATAGCATCTAGGGTTTCAATCAACTAACATAGGAATGTCTCTAATGTGGGAACGTTTCTTATCAATGTTTCCATATGAACCTCCTAACATTCAATCAAAGACGAGGGAAACCAAAAAATACCTATAGTGCTTTTATGTCCACAAGTGTAATTTCACGCACAATAAAAAACTATAAATGCCCCCATTACACATGTCACAACCCAAACCCCCTATAAGTTTAGCGTCGTAACCGGCTAGTAATCCTTGGATTACCAAAGGCCTCTTAACTGAACAATAGATAATTAGGGGCTACGGAAGCAAATAGATAAAATAGACATAGTCCATAGAGCTGTGTTGACGTATATGAGACAGTAATCTTCAAAACAAACTTACGTATATACTTGTGACATCATAAACACATAAGTCATACATCATCCATTGATACAAGTATAGCCAAATGGGGACTTAGCCCAAAGTACAGATAAGCAAAACAAACAAAAATATCAGTAGCAAGGTTACAAAACGGGACATCTCAAAAAGGGAACCTCCCCGAGAGGCACAGAGGCTAGCTAACCCAAGACTCCAAGCAGCAGCTTAGGCCTGATCACGCCTCTGCTCACCTACATACATAATATAAATAGTGAGCAGAAGCCCAATGAATAATAACAAGGTAAAGGGTTTTAAAGAATCATGTCCATCACAGAGTCAAAAATCAGAGTTTATATCAGAAACGGATCCTTTTGAGAAACAGATTTACATTCTTTCCAAAATCATCAGCAAGTATTTGTGGTACATCCATTTAGCTATCATGACATATCACATTTTGCATAGTCGATACCGACAACCATAAGGGTTCATATCTTGCGCGCAAGTAGCCATGGTATTGTTACCCCCAGGCGAGGGCCACGTGAATATAGGCCTCAGTATTGTTACCCCCAAGCAAGGGCCACGTGAATATAAACCACGGTATTGTTACCCCCAGATGAGGGACATGTGCATATTGTCCACGGTATTGTTACCCCCGGGCGAAGGCCACGTGAACTAAGGATGCCACAAATACATTTCAAAAAAATAGACATTCATTCATGATTCACAAATAGCATTCCAAATAGCAGTTCAGAAAACAAATCTTATTACATCATACAGAAAATAAATAAAGTTGAACATAACTTTACTAAGTTACTCACAATTAACAGATGGCTTCAAGGCAAACAAACAGAATGGGAAAATCAGACGTCTTGTGGAGCATGACCTACACAGTTACAGAATGAATACGTACTGAATTACGCACCCGGAAACATTAACTTAATTCTTTCTTATCTTGGTGTGTTTCTACTTCTTATCCTCATTATGGTGTCTTAATCTTGGCCTAGTGTCACAGGTTGCCTTGCAAGGCTAACTCCGTGACGTTTCGCTCGCGGTGGTGTGGCCATTTGAGTGCTCAAGAGTGGCCGTTGGAAGTGCCCCAACGTGGCCTAACATTGGCCCCAAGTAGCCCAAGGTATGTAGGCCACTAATAGCCAGCAAATGGCAAAGTCGCAGCCCATGCCAATAGCCAACCAGCGCTGCCAGCAACAGCAAAATACAACAGCAGCAGCCAGCAGTGCAGAATTTTGGCGCGTTGTTTTGGCATTCAAACAAAGGAGTTTCGGGCTGAAATTTTTACTAGAAAGAGGTATTATGGGAAGTGTTTTCCCGACCAAGTTTCGTGATTTTTCTCAATTTGTGGAATTTATGAAAAATCATTATGACTCCTCGGACATGTATGATATTTCCTCCTGCCAGAGGGCAAATTGCTTAACAAGCATATATAAGGGGGCAAGGTGTGCTACCTACCTACCTCCCCGCCCAAACTGGGCTTCAAGTGAGCAACCTTGGGGCAACTCAAGGGCGGGCTTTAGGCATCCAGAGGGGTGTCTAGAGTCTCCACGTGGGTTTCGGAGCCCCGTGGACGGTGCAATATGTAAGCACTGCGCGTGTCCTCCCGAGAGGAGGTCCACTATGTTGCTTCCATTATGCCTCGCAATATGGCATCTTTGGGATTCGTTTTGGACCGAATGGGCTATCGAGGCACCACTAAAGGCCTCGTGTGCCAACTCAAGTGCTTGGTTTGGGTTCAACCTTACACGAGGGGATCCCGTGGCTTAAGCTAAGCGGTTGGACAGCAACACCGCACATGTGGGCTATCGAATGAAGGCATCAAGCTACGTACTGGCTATGTCCATTGAGGGACTACATTATGCTACAAGCAAGCTACGGATTGAGACGTTGCCTTACTCATGCTACACGTTGGTGCAACGCTAAGGTGCGTAATGGCCTTAGGCGGAATCTAACACGCGTGTTGGCACGAGGACTACGCTGTGGGCAAGAGATTGACCCTCGGTGGCTTGTGGGCTTCGCATGACCAAGTGGCCATCCAATATGCATCTATTGAAGCATGCTTGACCCTACGACACTTCGAGATGCTATTAAAGACCCAACATGCTACGTTGGCTTGTCGGCTAAGTCGAGGGCCTTCGTTAACACATTGGTGTGTGGCTAGGCACCTTGGTGACATAAACCTAAGTTGGGCGAACCCCTTGCTTGGGGTACGCTTGGCGCTATGAAGCAACTTCTGCCGTGCTTGGTGCACTTGAGGCGTTATGCTGACTTATGGCATCCGGGTGAAGACGGAGCTTCCTTGTGAAGTTGTTTTGCTTGACAAAGCATTGGGCCCTAATGTTCAAACGAGTGAGACCATCAACACTCGATTTGTCAATGAGCTATGGCGGGCTTAAACTTGG
Source organism: Camellia japonica (assembly GCA_030407325.1). NCBI lineage: Eukaryota > Viridiplantae > Streptophyta > Magnoliopsida > Ericales > Theaceae > Camellia > Camellia japonica. The sequence goes on along the minus strand of JAPPVO010000032.1, from coordinate 153,227,172 downwards.
TGGAGTTTGAGTGCCACATGGGCGAAAATTGATCCGCTGCGCCTCTATAGGAGTCAGCCCGTGACACCTAGGAATGCCTAGAATGCAATGAGGATGCAAAAATACACTTGAAAACACTTAACAAAAATTGCTGAAAACAGGGGTCTCGCTCGAGCGTAGCTTTCTTTGCTTGAGCAGATATGCAAAATGCAAGTGGTCGCTCGAGCACACATTCCTTCACTCTTGAGGTCTGTAAACTTTGCAAAAGTGCTGATTGCTTGATTTTTTTGCTCGATGCTCGCTCGACGCTCGCTCGAGCGTAAAACTCACGCCCTCGCTCGAGCGCAACTTTTGTCGCTCGAGCGGAAGTGCAAAAATAAAGGTGGTCGCTCGAGTGCGGAAGCAGAATTCTGAAATTTTCAGAATTACTTCCAAGCTTCAAATTCAATTCCAAAGCTGTAAATTATGGTTTCTTGGGCCAAAAACTTAAGGAAACTCTTGTAAACTTGCAAAACATCATGAAGTAAGGATCATTAGTCAAAATCAAGGCCCGAAAGCAAGTGGATTCTTCAAATTCAAACTTGAATTGTGAGTACACACACCATGCATGTATTGACTCAGGTTCAAAATTTCCAAAACATAATCAAATGAGATAAGAGGATGTAAAACATGATGAATTCCTACAACTAAGCTTAATTTATTACATGCATGAGAGAATTTCTTATAAAACATGCTCCAAATGCAATGAAATGCACATGCATGTACGAATTGATCTTCCTTTCCACTTCTTAAGCTTAATTCTTGCATCTCTTAGCTTAATTCTCTTGAATTCATGTATGAACCAATTCAACTACAAAACTAAAGGTTTGATTTCTTACCTTAGGTGTTCAATTAGGTCTAAGATGCTTAATTCTTTGAGCTAGGAGGTCAAATTTCCAAAGTTCCTTCCAAATGCTAGCTTCCTTCCCTTGAGTTTAAACTTCTCTTCACTCCCTCTCTTCTCCCTTATGTTTTTGTCTCAAAAATGATGAAGAAAGATGAGTCTAGGTGGTGTGGAGGCCTTATATAGGCTCAACTAATGAAGCTTAATTAGTTTGAGTCAAAGATAACTAAGTGGGATTATTTTATTCTACTTTATTCTTTCCAAATCGAATTTCAATTGAACCTACCATAAAATTTAAAAAATTCTAAATAACACGTATATCAAGTCAATTTCTGAATCGGATGCCGAGAAGGCCTTCAATTCACAAACCGAGATGAAAACGAAAACAGATATTTCTACGTTAAATAGATATAAACACAAATAAGGCAAGACACACATGTAATTTAATTCAGAATTTCTCTTAATTACCAATTAAGCTTATTTAACCACGAATTAACGTAAATTAGAGGTCAGGGTTGTTACAACACACATCAACATGCGCGTGGATGAGGCAGATATGTCAATCCGTGTGTTTTAGGACTTTTCGGTTCAACAAAAAATTTGCAGGACTAACTAGTACATAAGTTCACAAAATGGGATTCATTGGTGCTTTGGTTAATTGAAATGAATTGTAATGAAATAATTATTTTATTATAATATTTATTTTCACATTTTGTTCATTCAAAGAATGATGAAAATATATTATAATTAGAATATTTATTTATCATTGAGAGAATATTCTATAGAGATGATGAGGAATGACCATTTCATTCTATTCAATTTCATTTCAGTAAACTAAACATTACATTATTGTATTAGTAGTTTAAAAAGAAGAGTAATGTTAGGATACAACCACTTAACACATAATGGAACACATATATCTCACATGTGGTGAGTTCCACATGGTATGGGACCTATATGTGGGACCCATCTCATATGAGACATATGTGTCTCATTTTGTGTTTGATGGTTGTGTTCTTAGACTTACTGTAAAAATAAAGTTTCAATAATTTTTTTTTTTTTAAATAATTGAAGTGGTGAATTATTTTCTAGTAATGGATGATTATTTACTAAATGTATGGATTATTTATAGAATATTGTCAACTATACCAATTACAATTGCCTCTTGAGAAATAATTTTTTAGAATATTGTCGACTATACCAGTTACATTCAATCAAATACGTCATAAAAAAATTTAAATAAATTAATAACGTTACTCATCGAAAATGTTGAAAATCTATTTCAATAATTATGATTTATATCAATTATAAAAATCTTATGCAATTGCTCAGAAAATACAATATTATAATTATTGTCAAAAAAATTATAATTGAATTAGGGACACAACAAGAAAAAGCACTTTTGGCGACTAAATTTTTAGTCGCCAAAAGTCTGTTTTTAGTCGCCAAAAGTCGAAATTTTACTTTCCCCGACAAAATTTTTTAGTCGCCACATTTGTCTCCGGAGCCACCATTACAACTCTATTTTGCTCCAAATAGACTCCATTTTTTGTCATTATACGTAGAAAGGAGTGCATTTACAGCAAAGTGGAGTGAGAATAGTAACTATGTATATTAAGGACAAATAAATGAGTGCATTTGGAGCAAAGTAAAGTAGGAATAACGGTTCTCTTAAATTATTCACTAATATAATATTTTAAAATTAGATTTGTTACTTAATATTTTAAATAATTTTCATATACAGAATAGGTAAAAAAAAAAACTAGTAATTTTAGTTTTATATATATGTAAGTAAATTTTGTGTTAGTACTAGTAAAAAAAAAAAAAAGTCTCATTTTTTAATTAAAAAAACGATATATATGTTTTTTCAATTATGTGTAAAAGTCTCATTTTTTAAAAGTCTCAAGGCCGCCAGAATGTGGGGTTGGTATGTCCTGACTATAATTTGTTGATGAGGTTGATGTTTATATGGATGGATTAGTTGACTCACTTGTCTAAGATAATTCTAAAGTCGTGAATATTATTGCCATGTACCTTCTAAGTCGGTGGTGGCTGTCTTCGATTGTCAACATTTTGAATAAAAATATCTTTAATTTAACAATATTTGAAAAAATATTCAAAAATTTATTTGGAATCAAAATGTATGGACAAAATTTATTTTCACTATGATAAAATATTAAATTTAAATTTATGCTCTATAATCTACTTTCCGGATTAAATTTTGCGGGTAACTAAAATTATTCAACAAATTTGTCACGTCCTTTTAGAGAGTGAATTATACTACTGGTCCTTACATTTTGCTATTTGTTATAGTATTTTTTCAATCCCATTTCTAAATTCTGTTTTCGAAATTTTTATTTTTTAATAATAAAGTTTAGAACTAATTTATTATCAAATTTGTTTTCTTGATGCTTATTTTATTGAAAGTTGAGACGAGTAAAACTTTCATATGATACATGAAAGTAATGAACATAATACAAAAATGATAGGGAAATACTACATATTTGTCAATATCTTCCTGTTATTATTAGTTGATTTGCTAGATTATATTATTAATTTAGACCCCAGATGATTTAATTCGATGTCCATAACTGTAGTTACATTCGACCATTTTTTCGTTGAGTAACCTATATAATTTTTTTGTTGGTATATAATGATTAAAGCTATCATTTGTTATATTTCTTCAAGTACAATTCAAATAATTTGTCATCATTTTTTTAAAAAAAATAAAATGGATTAAACTATTTTCTTATATAATTTTTATAATCCTACAAAATTTTTATCTTGATTTTTTGTTTTTTTTTTAAATATTGTAGGAACTATGCAAGTATTATTCAAGTTATAGATAAGGATTTATGCTCTGATATGATATGTATGTGCCATTGATAGAAGAGATCAAATATAGAGAGTTGCTAACAGGATTAATTAATGATTTGTTTGAGAAGTTCTTTTTATGAGTAGGGTAACAAACTTATATTAATTTTTTTTAAAAAATTACTTAGATATTATAATTATAATTAAAAGTTGAGATTTATTCACAATTTGGTCCCACAATAATAATATAAATCACTAATTTAAAAGTCTAAGTAAATTTATGATAACTTATAAAATTTCTCTCTTTTAATGCTTTTTTTTTTTTTTCCCTGCATGACACTATAGTCTGATACAAATTATTTATCTTATCAAGTGATTGTGATACTATTATCCCCAACAATCTTTATAATTAACAATTTTTTATGCATATCAAATTTTATTGTGAAATTTTATAGGTTAATTATTGTTAACATCTATCAAGATGGCCTAACATCATAGTTTGCCGCTATTAAAACATAATTCAAGATTAGAATAATTTATTTATCACATAAAATATATACAATTTGTTTTTCTGTGCATCGCATGGGTTGCCGTTAGTTATGAACAAATAAAGAAGTGCATTTAGAGCAAAGTATAGTGGAAATAGTGGTTTTCTTGAATTATTCACTAATATAATATTTTTAAAATAGATTTATTACTTAACATTTTAAATAATTTTCATGCATAGAATAGGTAAAAAAAAACTAGTCACTCTGTTTATTTTAAGTTTTTAGAATTCACTTTTTAAAAAATTATACTTTCTTATTTTTCGTATTTTTTAAATTTTTACTGAATTTTTTTTAATATTTTAAGAATTTTTTTAAATTTTTAGACATACCTAACAGAAATACACTTAAAAAGTATAATTTTTATATTTTTTTAAAAAAATTTACTAAATACCAAAAATAAAAAATATATATATATGAAATTCAGTATATTTTTCGTATTTTTGTTTATTTATTAATTTTTTAAAATAGTTTTTCACAAATATTTTACTTTTTAAATATATCTAAGTAAGGTGCATCTAAAAAAGTAAAAAAAAAAATGCTTAAAATTTTTAAAATATTTACTAAAAATAAAAAAATACGAAAAATAAAATATTTAATTTTCAGAAAACTGGAAACAAACACACTGAGTAATTTTAGTTTTATATATATGTAAGTAAATTTTGTGTTAGTACTAGTTAAAAAATAAAAAATAAAAAAAAGTCTCATTTTTTAATTAAAAAAACGATATATATATTTTTTAATTATGTATAAAAGTCTCATTTTTTAAAAGTCTCAAGGCCGCCTGAATGTGGGGTTGGTATGTCGTGACTCTAATTTTTTATTTTTTTTTTTTATTTTTTTTGAGGACAGACTCTAATTTGTTGATGAGGTTGATGTTTATGGATGGATTAGTTGACTGACTTGTATAAGATAATTTTAAAGTTGTGGAAATTATTGCCATGTACCTTCCAAGTTGGTGGTGATTGTCTGCAATTGTCAACATTTTGAATAAAAATATCTCTAATTTAGTAACAGAACACTTTAGTGATCTCTACAAAAGGCGCTGTTTTAGACTTACAAGAGAATAGAAGGATTTTCCTGTAACCAAAAAAAAAAAAAACATTTAAAAAAATTGTTCAAAAATTTATCTGGAATCAAAATGTATGGACAAAATTTATTATCACTATAACTGATAAAATATTAACTTTAAACTTATGCTCTATAATCTACTTTCCGGATTAAATTTTGCGGGTAACTAAAATTATTCAACCAATTTGTCATGTCCTTTTAGAGAGTGAATTACACTAGTAATCCTTACATTTTGTTACTTGTGTCATTTTGATTTTCATATTTTCAGTTAGCTCAATTTTGACTTTTAATTTTATATTTTGTATCAATTTAATCCAATTAATAATATCGTTAGTGCTTTTAATGGAAAATAATCGTTCAATTAGTTGAGATTAACCAACTAAATTGAGTAAATTTATAATTTTGCCCTTAAAAATATGGCACATGCTATTTATCTACGTATTTTTCATAAAAAAAATATAAACAGTTATAATCAATTTGACCAAATTAAAATAAAATCATAAATTTAAAATCAAAGTTGAACCAATTAAAATTATAGTGACCAAAATTACACTGTAATTTGTCCCCTTGTATATTGCAACTGGAACATGCATTTCCTGAATGGAGTAGATGATACTGCTATAAGATCCACCATCATGTGTGATCCTATTTCCAGTTACATTGTCTTGTGTGCCTTTGAGAACTAGATGAAGTTCAATATGAGGAAATTTTCCACTATTGGACTCCTAGTGGTTTTGCTTTTCAATGAAACAACATTGTCCTGGTTGTGCAATGCTTCAACCATTGGTTGCATAAAAGAAGAGAGACCAGCTCTTCTAAAGTTCAAAGATAGTTTTACAGACTATACAGGTCGACTATCATCTTGGCATAGTCAAGATTGTTGCAGCTGGAAAGGAGTACAATGTGATGAAATTACTGGCCACGTTGTTGGGCTTGATCTCGGTGTAAACTTCTACGCACCCGAGTACAACCCTCGTGTTCCGTTAGTGGCTAATGAAGTGCACTCTTGCTTGCTTCAATTGAAATATCTGAATCACTTGGACTTGAGCGGGAACTCTTTTCACGGAAGCCCAATCCCAAAGTTCTTTGGATCGATGGCATGACTAAGGTATCTTAATCTGTCTCATGCAGCATTCAGTGGAATAGTTCCCCATCATCTCGGAAATCTTTCTAGCTTGCGTGTTCTTGATCTTAATTTTAATTTTGAAGTAACTATAGATGATTTCACATGGGTTTATCATCTTTCATCATTGCAATACGTCGGCTTGAGTCACGTGAATCTTAGTCAAACGCAAAATTTACACAAGGTACTAAACATGATTCCTTGTTTACTAGAGTTGCATTTAGCAGAATGTGGACTTGATAACATTCATTTATCTCATATGCATGTGAATTCTACTATTTCTAATGTTGAATACTTAGACCTTAGTTCTAATTCATTTGAAGGAGAACTTCCGAGTCCCCTTAGGAACATGACTTCTTTAAGATTCCTTGATCTTCATGGTAATCAGTTTAATTCTTCTATTCCTCTTTATCTGGAAAAGCTTAAGAGCCTTGAACATCTCAATCTTGGCTACAATGCATTTCATGATGTTGGTGGGATGTTGAGTCTAATGTCAAATCAATGTAGTTTGAGATCATTTGATATGAGTGGCAACAGATTTGACAAAAAGATGTTCATTTCTTATGGAAATTTGTCCAGTTGCACCATGTACAATTTAGAGACACTGTGTTCAAGTGGTAATGGTTTCATTGGTCATTTACCAAATTGGTTGGGAGAGCTTAAGCATTTGAAATACCTTGATCTTTCATTTAACTTGTTTAATGGTTCGATTCCAGATTGGTTGGGAAGACTGTCGCCCTTGCACAATTTAGTCCTCAGTGATAATCAATTTATTGGGGTCATCCCACCGTGGCTAGGAAATCTATCAGCCTTGAGAGTACTAGATCTTTCTTACAATAAGTTAAATGGGACCATTCCTGTTTCTATTGGACAATTATCAAATCTCAAGATCTTAGATCTCTCTTTTAATTCCCTGGAAGGCGTAGTACTTTCTGAAACTCATTTTGCCAACCTCTCAATGTTGGACGAATTGAGAACAAGTTCTGCCTTCTTGACATTGAAGGTGAGATCTGATTGGATACCTCCTTTTCAATTGAAATCCATTCTAATGGGGTCCTGCAAAGTAGGGATTCAATTTCCTCAATGGCTTCAAACACAAAAGAAAGTTGTTGAATTGGATCTTTCCAATACTAGCATATCAGGAACCCTCCCTAAATGGCTTCTTGACATGCCTCTCTTGAAATTAGATCTCTCTCATAACCATATCAGTGGACCCATTCTGAAATTGCCTTCCACTTTGGACATAGTTGATCTCTCCCATAACTATATCTCAGGACCCCTTCCACAAAATATTGGCGATATGGTGCCTGCTTTATTCAAGCTCTTCCTAGCTGACAATTTGATAAATGGTTTGATACCCAATTCATTGTGCAAAATTGTGGATTTGGCTGAACTAGATCTCTCTAACAATATGTTATTTGGAAATCTTCCTCAGTGTTGGGGAGATACAAGGGAAGGGGAAATGCCAGCACTAAGGGTTATGAAATTTTCATCTAACCAACTTTCAGGGATTATTCCAAGCTCTATTGGACGTTTGTCTAGACTGGGATGGTTACATTTGAATAACAATAGTCTTTATGGAGAGATTCCTTTGGGTTTGAAAAATTGCACAGCTTTAATAGTTTTGGATCTTGGTGAGAATGGATTGTCTGGAAACATTCCTGAATGGATTGGAGAACTAGAATCCTTGGGAATTCTGAGACTGCACAAGAATATGTTCAATGGCAAGATTCCCTTACAGTTATGCCAACTGTCAAGTCTCCAAATCATAGACCTTGCAAACAATAACTTGGAAAAAACCATCCCTCGTTGTTTTGGCAATCTCACTGGTATGGTCTATCATGCACCTCCAATAGTTGAGTTGATGCAATGGTTATTTGAGAACATGATACAGGTCATGAAAGGAAATGAACTCGAATACAGCACTACACTATTTTATCTAGTGAACATGGATCTTTCGATGAATAATTTGACTGGAACGATCCCTGAAGAGCTGTCACTTCTTTCAGGTTTGCTTGGGCTTAATTTATCGCATAATAATTTGACAGGAAGCATCCCTAAGAAGATCGGTGGCTTGAAGTCATTGGAATCTCTTGATTTCTCTAACAATCAACTTTCAGGCACAATTCCAGAGAGCATGTCAAATTTGAGTTTTATGAGCCACTTGAACTTATCATACAATAACCTGTCAGGACGTATTCCAGCAGGTAATCAGCTCCAAACTCTTGATGACCCTTCTATTTATGTCGGCAATAGTGAACTTTGTGGAGCTTTGGTACCAAAGAAATGCTCTGGTGACGGACATTCTCAACGTCTTCCGACATCCACAAGTCATGAAGAAACATATGAAGGAGACGAGTCTGAAAAGGTATGGTTTTACTTGGTCATAATGAGTGGCTATGCCACAGGGTTATGGGGAGTTATTGGGATTTTGTTGTTCAAGAAGAACTGGAGACATGCTTATTTTCGATTCGTTGATATGACTAAAGAGAATGTATTAGCAGCTATAGCAGTAAGAGTGGCTCAATTTAATAAGTAGAATGGCAAGTGATATCACAATGATTTGCTTTCTTCCCTTGTCTGTCTTTATAGTGTTTGTGGTGGGTGGTTGTAGTTGTTTAAGTGCACTTCTTTCTATTTTTTCCCCAGAAAGTTAATAAATTTCATGTTACTATATGTAGCCTTAAAGATTATTTTGTTGTTGGATTGACTCTAAGTAGTTGTTTTAATCTATATATGTGAAACTTGGTTACTTCATTATTTTATGTTCTGGAGTTTTATGATTTATTCATTGTATGTCGTGATGAATTTAGAAACCATGTAGTTCGACACAGTAAAAACCAAAAAAATAGTTCTTCGTCTAAATTTACTCTAAATGTTAGCTTTACTATGCAAGAGTTAGAATTTGAACTACAAATTATTTTTTTCGTATTTTTGTTGTGTTTGAGTTCTTAATTTCTAACATTATTGATCTACCATAATACAAATTTACTATAATTAGTTGTTTAAATCTATATCTGTGAAACTTGGTTACTTCATTATGCTATGTTCTGGAGTTTTATGGTTTGTTCATTGTATGTCGTAATAAATTTAGTATATGTCGTGATGAATTTAAGAACCAAGTAGTGAGACACAGAAAAGACCAAAAAAATAGTTCTTTGTCTAAATTTACTCTACATGTGAGCTTTACTATGTAAGAGTTAGAATTTGAACTACAAATTATTTTTTTTTTGTATCTTTTTTTGTGTATGAATTCTTAATTTCTAACGTTATTGATCTACCATAATACAAAAGAGAGAAGATATGATCCACAGTGAATTACCACCACAACCATCCCGCTACCACTGCCTATCACCTCTATTAGTTGACGTTTATATTTTTCAAATGAAAGTTGTGACATAGCACCCAAATTTGATTTGAAATTTTATTTTATCTCCAAACTATTTTTAAAATATCAAGCGGACCTCCAAATTTCATTTTATTAAGGGGTCTAATTGATATTTTAAGTATAGTTTGAAAGGTAAAATGAAACTTCAAATGAAGTTTGAGTGCCGTATCAGCAGCTTCCATTTAATTATAGACGATAATTGACGGTGGGAGTAAAATTTATGCAAAAACGAATAATTTAAATATAAAATTAATATTATTGAAAGAACATAAATTAAATTAATTTTTGAGTGATAATTTAGAGGTCAAAATGATATTTTCTCGTAGAATTATATCTAGCTAGTTGTTGAATGACTATTCCTTGTTGTATAGTTATGATTGGTATGTTTTTTACTGTGAAGGTATTTGCACAAAAACAAAATAAAAAAAACAAAAATATGCATAGAAAATTTAAAGTGTAATTTTAATTCATTCTAAATATGGTAAGGATTATTCAAAATAAATTTGTGCACATATATATATTTATTTATTTTTAATATAAATTCTTTTAAGTTTAAAATCTGAATTTGAGCATCATGTGAAGGCGTGTGGAATCCACCAAATGTTAATTTGCTAGGGTTCTCTGTGTAGTAACCTTGAAAAAAACTATGTCGATTCGATAATTATAATAATTTCATTTTATCGCGTTTATTTCTAAAAAAATAAATAGTCTATTTTCAAGAATATATTTGTGTTTATTTTTTCAGAGACAAATGTAATAAAATAAAAAGTTACGATTTATCAAATAGACATAATTTTTCTATGAATGATATACACACAAGGCTCTACAAAATAAACAGTTCAAATTATAGAAACAGAACTTATAATAAACCCAATAAATCATAACATGATGATTAAGTACAGATTTTAAACTTGAGAAAATTTTAATTTTTTTCTCTACACATTTTTGTATTATATTTTTGTACAAGTACCTTTACTCTTTCTTTTATGATGTTAGGGGTAGTGTTATCTCTAGTCGTCTATTACCACTAACTAATAAGAAGACTACACATTATTTAAGATGGCTACTAAATATTCCTACTTTTTTACTTTAGACCCCCCACTTCTTTGCCGCCAATCAGTAAAATTACTTCCCTCTTTATTTTTCGTTGGACCCCTATCACAATCTTGAATATACCCTTTGAACCCTACCCCTACACCTTCCACTTTCAACTCCTTCTTCCTTCCTCCAGCAGTCCCCCTCCCACATTGGCGACCCTCTCTCTCCGACAACCTACTTAAGCAAACAACAATAACAACAGAGCAACCGTCTGTTTCCTCGGAATATCAGATAGATGTGTAGACACCCCATTTTTGACCGCTCTTAAGACTTGGGCGCTACTGATTGTTTATTTGGTGATGAAAGTTGTGCAGTGCAAAGATTCGATTTCTTCGGCAAGAGGAGCTTCAAATCCCAACTCCACACCCCATTGTGGACCAAAGCTATTTTGAATGGTTTTTAGACCTTAAAACCCTCTCTTTCAAAATATTTTTGAAATAAAGTTCCTACGATGTTCCGAGGCTCGCATTTCGTTAAATGTTGCGCTTTTCGGTAAACCGAGCAAGGACAAAGTGGAAATGAATGAAAAAGAGATGAAATCTTTGAAAAATATTTCAAAACACCTTGTTTAGGGGTTTGGGGTTGAATAAGAGAGGAGAGGAGAGAAGAAAACTGAACTAGTTTGGGAGAAGTTCGGCATAAATCCGGAAGGATCGAAACTGAGCAGCTTCACCAAAACAGGCATAACTTTTGCACAGTTGGAATTTTGATGTGAGGCTGCCACCATTGGAAAGCTTACTTCCGGGGCTTCAATTTGGACACAACAATGACCTGAAAAAGAGTCCAGATGAAGGAGATATGCCCATTTGAATTTTGACCTGCAGAGCAGATTTTTATTGTCGGCCAGAAAAGTGGCCGGTCAGCCACTTGCACTAGCCGACCGACCAGAAGAAGTAGCCGGTCGGCCACTTGTGCCCAGAAAGCCCAAATTTTGCAGATATTTTCCCTCCAGCTGTCCTACACTGCTCCAGATATTTCTAGCTTCAGATATTTCGACCAATGCTTGATTTTTGCTATATATGGAGGCTATATCTCATATTTTGGGAGGTGAGAACATTTAGCAAGTTTGAGAGCTTCTCACACTAAAATCTCTCTCTCTCTCTCTCTCTACAAGTTTCAGAGCTAAATCTCTGCCTCTCTCTCTAGTTTGCTCTCTCTCTTACCCTTGTGTGCATACAAGAGGTATACTTGGAGATACACCTCTCATTGGCCTAGGCATCCTTGATCAAACTTGATCACCATTGGGCTGAGATCCCTTGGAGCCTATTTTGAGCTCTCAAAGCTGGTTTAAGCTCAGAATTTTGGCCATTTTGCTGCTGTGCTTCAAAGGTAAGCACTTCCTCATTTTAAGCTTGTTTTTGCACACTTGCTTTATCCCCCTTTTTCCATTGTTTTGTACTATTTTGGAGCTGGTTTTGAACCATAAAAAACTCTGATTTTGAGGTTCTAAAATGGTGGTTTAAGCCTTGTTTGGCTAGGGGGTGTTTCCTCCCTTTTGCTGCTTGGCTTGTAAGGCCTTTTGAGCTATCTTTCAAGCTTTTCAAACAACTTCTTTTTGGCCTTAAAACCACTGAATGCCAGAGGAATTTCAGTGGTAGAAAACTTGTTTTGAGGTCCCAAATAGGAGGGGGTGGTCCCCCCTCCTCTTGTCTTGATAGCATGTGTTATTGGCCTATCAAATGAGCATGTATTTCTATCCTCTTGAGGCTTAGTTTGAGCATGTTTTTGTGAGTTTTTGGACCTGATATAACTTTGATTTTGGTTGATGGGGTCACCTCTTGCTTGGTTTTTGCACTTGTAGTGCAGTCTCACTTATTAGCCTTGCATGCTTAGTGTTTTGACCTATTGTTCTAGCTTGTTGTAGCTCTGTTTCAGCATGCTTTTGGCTTTGTTTAAGCATGCTTAAACTCTGTCCCAACTGGTCTTGGTCATGTATGGCTCGCCTTGTAAGGCTATAGTGTAATTGGCTTTGCTAGTTTGTGTTTTGAGGCCCCTAGCATGCCTTATTTGTGATGTTGGTGTGATATGGCATCATTTGATATGTAATTTTAGAGTTTATATCTTTGCCATGCTTCCACTTAAATCACTCTTTCATTGCTCTTGAGGGTTATACTTTATGCCTTGATTGTGAGCCAATGAATGAGCATGCTTTGCTTGCCTTTGAGCCTATCTTTTAACATGATTTTTGCCACTGATTTAGCATGCCTCAATTCTGTTTTGAGTAGTTTGGGTCGTATGGGACTTGTTGTGCATGGTTGTAGTGCAAAAGCCTTGACTAGCCTAATGATTCAAGGTCCTTAGGATGCTATGCTTGTGTTGTTTATATGGTTTGGCATCATTTCACACATGATTTCAGTGCATATAGTGTAGTTACACTCTCACATTTGTCACTTCTTCATTATGTTTGAGAGTTGTGCTTTTATGCCTTAAGTCATGAGCCAATGCATGAACATCATTTTCTTGCCCTTCATGCTATCTTCTCGGTTCATTTTAGCCACTGTTTTAGCCTGCTATAACTCTGTTTTGGGCTGGTTTAGTTGTTTGTGCATTGTATTGCATGCCTCTAGTGTTGTGTCCTTCGCTAGTCTCGGTATTCTTGACTCTTAGCGTGCATTGTATGAGTTGTTAGCATGTTTTAGCATCATTTGTCATGTCATTTCAGTGCTGAAATGTATGCCATTGCATGCCATCTTTCACTTGTTGTATCACTTTGAAAGAGGTCTTAAGCCCTTTGTTGGTTTGAGCACGAAATTGAGGCGTTCATGCCTAATGGTTTTAGCCTTCTCTTGAGGGTTTCTACTAACCAATGGCATGATGCTTCTTTCATGCTCAAGAAACTTGTGGCTTGGTCCATCTTTCCAATTAGAGGACTTCTCACTTTTAGACTTAACTAGTTAAAGGACTTATCGGTAATCTAAAATGAGTAAATAAAATGAATCAAAGTAAAAAACATGCCAAGATAACATGTTCGAGCTGCATTGCATGTGTTTGGATTGGACGTTAATCTAAACACGAGAAACGAGGGGCGTTTCATACTCAAAGTGATGAAACGTGCCTCATTTCTTGGTCGCCGTCCCCCTTGATTGTGCATGATAGGGTGGAGGCCTCTTGAGTCTTGTGTGTTATTTGTGCATTCATTGACTTGTACAAACTTGGCTTCACGGCCATAGTGCATTGTCATGCTCAGTTGGTGGCCCGAGAGTCGGGTACCACACTCCTATGAGCTTGAGAAATGATAAGGAGGGTGATTGTACACACATACCCTGCAAATACCTTGATTGTACACACATACCCTACAAATACCTTGCTTTGCCCCTTTTGTACTCTGTTTGCAGCAAAATTGGAGTATGCAGAAGCAAGTGGCCGACAAGTGGCCTACAGCCCCTCTTAAGTGGCCGATAGTTCTCAGGCTCAGAGGTGGTCAAAAGTTGTTCTAGTTCTAGAGCAGAAACAACCTGGAGATTGATTCGGTGTTCAGGAATCAAGGCGAATGCAAACAGAGGCAACCGGTGGCAAGGCGACGGATTTTCGGGAGGAAGCCGATCAAGCATGCATGCATCCCTCGCCCTGAGGCCTTTCAACTATTTTGCTTAGTTGGTTAATTCGTTGGTTCTGTACTTAAATAATGTGCTTAGCTAATCGGTTTGTGTTGTAATAATTAATTAGCTAGAATAGTTAGTTAATTAGTTGGTTTGTAATAGTTAGTTAGTTAGCTTAGCTTAGCTTAGCTTAGATGAGCTTGGTTTATTCAGACCCTCCTTCGCGAGGGCACAATGTTGTAATAAAGGTGCGTGTGTGTGTGCATGTCTTCCAACCCCACTTCTTTCTCCCTTTTACTTAACTGCTTTCGATGGTTAATTTTAGGGCATTTTTCAATTAGCATACCTTATGCTTGCATGTTTGCATTATTCATTTGTATTGCATGCACCGGGCTCGGCGCATCATTCAAACTGCATCGTATTTCAATACCTATTTGAATACGTGTATCAATTGTTACATTCATATGCCATATTAGATAGCTGAGCCCATTTAGTTGCGTTTTTGCATTTGTTGCATTAGGCATCTTAACATAGCTAGGATCATGCATGATTTCTAACTAGTTTCTGTTTTGGCTCGGAGTATACTGTAAGTGTTTATGCTTTAGCATACTTGCATGAGTGTGAGTGTTGCTATGATAGCATGCTTGCCATGAGGCTATTTGCTTAAGTGATAAACTGTATGAATGCCTGTGGATGAAGGCTCGATTACTTGAATTGGGACAATTCATCAAATGTGAGTTTTAAGCCCACTTGAGGTGGCAAAATCATGTTGTTTTAAGCCCACCTTGTTTGGTGGCAAATCCGCATTTTAGCTTACTTGCGAGTAGCATCTTCAAACCATTTTTGAAAAACAAACATGAGATGTTTTGTTCCAAATCGAGCGATTTAGTCTATACTTGTTTGTTGTGCGCATCACATAGTAAGTTAGCTAATAATCAGACAAGAACACATGTGTTTATAAAAACAACATATCATGTTTAGTAGAGGCTGATCCTTTGATCGGGCGAGTGTGGGTGCTCATTTCATGACCTTCCCCCTTCGTACCCAAGTTCTCGAGCCGTGGCAACTTTGGTGATGACGGACACGTGGCCTTTGGTACCAGTCAGGGTTTCCTAAATTTTTCAAAAATAAAATATTTAGGTGGCGACTCTGTAATCTGGCAAAGCAGTCCATGTTTGGCGCTTTTTGATTAAAATCAGTTTTTCAAAACAATTTGCCGGATTTGGACTCTTTAGTGATTTATCAGTCTTACATTGCACTTTGTGAGATTAGATTCAGAACCGTGACAGGAGTTCGAACTGTAGTAGCTAGACCAAATCCGCGCCCTCTCCGAAAGGGGGGCGCGCGGAGGAAGTTCGGGCGGTCTACAAGATGTGAACTATGTTTCAAGGAATGTAACAACAATGGAAGTGTAATGGGTCCAAGTTCGAAGGATGATTCCTCCATTGTAGAGAATCACATTGATGTTGTTGATAATGAATGATGGATAACCAGTTCGGAAAACCCATCTTTTTGCCTTCATTCGCCCCCATTCGGAAAACTAGTTCCGAACAAAAGCCTAATGTTTAGTACTATGTAACCGAACAAAAGGCATATGTTCAATTGTGAAGCACTGAACATATTCAACAAGTTCAATTCTGTGTAACCAAATGAAAAGAAATCAACCAACCTGTGAGGTAAATAGAGAAATCAATGGGGAGAGAGGAAGTTGCACACAAAAGGGAGAAAAGAGAGTAGGTTCCGAAGGATGAAGATGAAGATGAAGATCACAAAAGAGAGTCTGCGAATCAGTCGCTCCTTCTCCACGATTGCCGCCAAAACCCTAACCTTCGCCGCCATTGATAGTTCTGTAAACAACATGTGGTGGCGAGAGACTCGTCGAAAGAGGAAAATAACGGAGGTGGGTTGGTTGCTAGAGGCTGCCGACAAGAGTGGAAGTGATGGTGGGATTAGGGTTACGGTTAGACTTGGGAGGATAGGATGAGGATAAAATTGGAATTTGATGTTAGGACAAGATTGTAATAAAATAAAATATAAAAAAATGAGGGGTCCAAAGAAAAAGGTAGGGGTATTTTGCAACCCTCATTATTTAAATGCAAAGGTAAATTACACTTACATCTTCTAAGATTTAATAAAATGATAATAATTTTGGTCCAGAGAGAAGCTCTCTCTCTAGGTGATTTTCAGCAGTGTTCCGGCGGTGCTCCGATGACATTCTGATGACTCATTTTACACTTCTAAAGTGTAGATCTACAATTTTAGAGTGTAGATCTGGACTTTTTATGTCCAAAATAGGAGTTTTGAGAGTTTTCTCCTCCAATTTCGGCATAAATTTTTGGATTTTCAACACTCAAATAGTTCCCTCATCTCTCAAGCCTTCTCCCATACCATTGTGGGTGTACTTCATTCTCCGGCGGTAGCAGTGGCGAAGTTGGGCAGCAGCAACGGGGACGACATCAACGGGGACGGTGGGCTTTTAAGCAGATCTTACTTTCTAGACCACATCTTTGAGCAAATCGGTGATTTTTCCTGGATCGTAACTATTTTTTTGGCGGAATTTTTTTTTATTTATTTTTTTATTTTTTGTTTTGTTGTTTGGTTGGAATGGCCCTTTGGGGTCTTGTTTATGTGTTGTTATTGTTTTATTAATATAATGTTTCCTATGTTCTCAAAAAATAAAATTATAATAAATTTCATAAGTTCAACATAATTATCTTAACCTCTTTTTAAATAATGTTAAAGCAACTTAAACTAATGTAAATGATTAATAGACTTTTAGATAAAATATTAAACTCCACGTAAAATGAAACCCACACATTTAATAAGTTTCTCACTAGATGTGAAATTTTTGTATTTCAAATTGTGATCAAATGATGTGCACTTAAAATTTTAGGAGAAATTACAAATCATGGTAACTTTTAAAAAATAATTAAAAACACTTGGAAAAATTTATGAATTTAATAATTAAAGTTTTTAAACTTTAACATTAATTTGATTTTTTTTTTCCAACTTTCAACTGATTTGTTAATTCCCCAAATTATCTATTATTGTTTGAAAAAGAAAAAGAAAAAGAAAAAGAAGAGACTATCCGGCCGTAAGAATCTATCCCGATAGAGGGAAAAGGGAGGAAGAAGCAAATAGAAAGTGGGTTGGTCATATTCTAATTTAATAGTTGGTTAAAAGTTAAATTTTTAATTTTTTTTTACTTTGTTTGAAAAAATATGTAAAAAAATAGAAAGGTGATATGACATAAAAAAGTCAAAAAAAAACTAAAAAACTGACTTTTAACCAAATTGGTGACAATGACTTTGATCAATCCATTCCTCTATAAGCTGATCATAGCTTTAACCCCTCCTCTACAACCAAAGACATAGGATTATATCAAAAATTAACTCCGAGTCTTATTAAACTCAATAATTTGATTCTTACATTTTAAATTTAAGTTTAATTTAATTTTTTCATTTTAGTTAGAAGTTAAAGTTAATGATTTTAAAAACTTACTATCTTACTAAGATGTACACATAAAAAAATTAACAAAATTTTAGATGGAAAAACTAAATTAAGAAACTGAATTTAAAGTGTAGGCATTAAATTATTCAATTTAAAACTGCAATAGCAAAAGTAAAAACTTTTCATAATTACAAGTTGAACAAGATAACTACGACATACAAAATGCTCATTTATTTTATGGAATAAAAAATATTATTTTGTCTTTCTTGCAATTACTTAAAATTCAATTTAATTTAGATTTTCTTAATAATATTAATTTTATATTTAAATTATTTGATTTTAATCAATTTTATTCCATTGTCAATATAACCAAACAAAAATTACTAACATGACATGAGAATTTCATTTTAAATTTCATTTTATCCCTAAATAATTTTTAAAATATTAATTAGACTTCTGAATATACATAATAAAAACGGCTGTACTTTCATATTTTTAGTTTATAGAATTAATGCTTATACTTTCATCTAAAACCACATAAGGGTTTTTTTAATTGTTTTTGAATTGGGGGGTAAAGTGCACCAACTTCAAATCACAAGAAAGTAAAATAAATTTTATCCTTATTTTTATCAAAAGTGAATCTCATCACATTAATATGTATGATAATTTTTATTTTATTTTTTGTGATTTAATTATTGATGCTAGGTTCTTGAAATTATGAAATGTCTTAAGAATGAGTGAATGGAACTTTTTTTTTTTTTTTTTTTCGTGAGAAAGAGTGAATGGAACTTTTGAAATTAAAATGTGGCACATTGACAATTATGTTTCAAAGGCATCATGTTAGTTCTATGATTCTGCTCCAAGTGAGAGTCCTTTGATATTATGAGAATATTTTCTTTTTGCTCATACTGAAGGGACAGATGAGAATGATACTTTCTCTCTCATTTTGCTTTGCCTTTTTGCAGCCTTCCAACAGAATATCTATGATCATTTGGTCTATTCATAGTAGTGAGAGTTTGTGCAGGTGCAACTAATTCATGAACATGGAAAACTCTATGGTGTCCATTGCCATTGGGATGCATATGGTTGCACCTTATTATATATTAGAGTAATTTTATCATAAAATTTTATAATATTAATAATAAAATACATAATTTTATCAAAAATTAGCATAATAAAAAATGTCGTAAACAAATCATAAACTTTTATTACATGAACCACAAAATTTTAGGCATTTTATTACGTTGATTTATAACGAGGTTATACATTTTGTGATTAATATTATAAAATTTTGTAATAAAATTATACCAATGTGTGATAGTGTGCATGTTTTCCCCACGAGCATCTACAGCCTCATTGATCCCAAACATCAAAAAATGATCAGGCGGTCACAATTAACTCCACACCATTGACCAATCTAGGTAAACATTGTTGATATATATAAGATTTATTTGGGTTTGGTTTGGTTTTTTAGGATTTACATTTCAAATAATTAAAATTTTTTATTTTTCGTATTTTTTTTATTTTACTGAATTTTTTTAATATTCTAAGCAATTTTTTAAATTTTTAGATATACCTAATATAAATACACTTAAAAAGTATAATATTTGTAAAAAAAATTTTAGAAAATTCACTAAATACCAAAAATAAAAAAAATTCGAGAATTCAATATTTTTTTTTTATTCTTGTGTATTTATTGACTTTTTTTTAAAAAAAAATTATAAATAATTTATCTTTTAAATATATCTAAGTAAGACGCATCTAAAAAAGTAAAAAAAATTACTTAAAATTTTAAAAATATTCACTAAAATTAAAAAAATACGAAAAATATAAAATTTAATTTTCAAAAAATTAAATCCAAAAAATTAAAACCAAACCTACTTATTAGAATTATATTTTGGTTATTGTATGACCAGTTTGTCCGCTTATGTCACATATGTATTTTGAAGTAGCAAAGCTGCAGATTCAGTTTTTATGTGTGTTTTTTTTTTACTACACAGATTTAAGGCATGTTTCAACAATTTTTTTCATTTTGCGCGGGTTTTGTTTAGAAATATACGTATTTCAAACTATATATTTATAAAATTGTGCAAAATTTTGAATCTATAGTCTAAATTTAAAGTTTGTGGTGTAAGTTATATTCAAAATAAATTTAATTTTTATATTTTAAATTATGAATACAAGTAATTTTGTATATGTATTGGACCCAATTCAGGAGTCAATTTCAAATACCAGTTGTGATCTCCATACAACATGTATCAATTAAGATCAAAAGTAATAATAAAAATAAAAGAAATCAAACCTAAAACATTGAAATTTACATTTCATCCCAAAAGCCTTGTGCAGATTTATTTGAAGCTTTTTTTTCCCAAAAGCCTTGTGCAGATTTATTTGAAGCTCTTTTTTCTTAACAAATTATAATGGTAGTCTCTATAATTTACTTCTTTTTCCATTTTAATCTTTGTAAATTTTGATTACACCAATTTTATTCTTGAATTTCTTTAAATTGTATCAATTTAGTCTAATTGATAATACTCTTTTAAAAATTGGACTGAAATCAAGAGACAATGATTCATTCATACATCTAATTTAAAATGGTCTATTTGTAATACCCCAACCCTTCACATGTCATCAATATTGTCTGCTTTGGGTCACGCCCGCACAGATTTGTTCTTTCCAGTGCGTCACTCATCCCAAAACTACTCCAACCTAAGCACGATTAACTAGGGAGTTCTGTTAGGGATTTCACCACCTGGGAAAAGGCTTCGATACTATATAAGGGTCTAGGTTTTTACTTTTATGGCTGAGGAACTCCCCCTCCATTCCCGATGTGGGACACCAGGACCTTACAATACCCCCTTAAGACTGCACGTCCCCGTGCAGTAGCCTACCATCTCACAAGCCCGCCCACATGCATCGAGAGACGCTAGGGGCCCACACTCAGTACTCCAGAGAGTTGGCTCTGATATTATTTGTAACACCCCAACCCTTCATATGTCATTGATATTGTCCGCTTTGGGCCACGCCCACACGGATTTGTTCCTCCCAGTGGGTCACCCATCCTAAAACTACTACAGCCTAAGCACGCTTAACTTCTACTAGGGATTTCACTATCCGGGAAAAGACCTCGATACTATATAAGGGTCTAAGTTTTTAGTTTTATAGCTTAGGAACTCCCCCTCCATTTTCGATGTAGGACACCGGGACCTTACACTATTCCTTTTGAAATAAATTATTTTGGCCTTTATTTATGTCCAATTTCTTAACAAATATTTTCCATTAAACTAAATTGACATAATATAAAAAATTTGATACAATTAAAACTATAAAAATTAAATTAACACAAAGTCTAAAATACAAAAAAACATGGGTATAATTTGCTTTTTAGTTACAATAGGAAGAAGGGAGTTAACAAGAAAGGAAGCTGCATAGTACAATAATATGACTAGTACAAAGACATTAGGTTACTTGGAACGTGGATTGTTTTGATACCTGAAATGAGGATGTGAAACATCGCATATTCTAAAATGTGATATGATGGGGATAAACATTTATATAGTATACTTAAGACTTTAAGGTATTTATAGAGTAATTTTTTTAAAACTTTTAGACATCCAATAAAATGTAATATTTTCTATGAGTATTATGACCTATTTTTTGATATTTTTGTTTTATCAAAACTTAACTCACCTTAGATTTTAGTTCATTATATTTGATTTTTTTTCCACCTAAGGTAATATTTAAGAACATATTAAAAAAACTTTTGAGAGTGTAGATCACTAAATTTATCATTTTAGAACGAAAGTGTATTATGTTTCAGAATGTACTTACCAATATGTAATTCGTTAAGATATTAACGTTTTCTGGTAACATAGAGAATATTTCATCTCACGTAAGCTGGTCCAAACACCCAATCATAAAAAAATAAATAAATAAATGTTAGGGAAAATCAATGATTCCCCACAAATAAATCAATCAATGGGAATAAAAACTAATGCGGAAAAATTAAATTAAATGCAACACAAGAATTTTACGTGGTTCCCTCAATGTGAGGTACGTCCACGAGATTGAAATCCGATTCCACTATCAACCAAATAGTTTCCAAACGATTACAAACGAGACACAAATGGTCTCACAAACCACCCTTAAGTGAATTCCAAATAATCACAAATAAACAAGACGAAAGACCTCACCAAATAGATGAACCAAAATCTTCAAAACCAGAGTTGAAGAAAACTCAAAAATAACGAACCAAATCAACTTCTTCAATGCGGAAGTTGTCAACAAAAACTTCAAACAGTGCTTTAGGAACAAAAACCCACCGAACATTGAAATCAATCTTGTAGCATGGCAGCCGCACGCACACCCACAGGAAAAGTAAAACCAATCCTTTTTTTCCTTGGGAAAACAATACCAAAAATATGTATTGCGAATCTAGGGTCTATTATCAAAACCTTAGTTGTTTTTAAACTGAATTTAATATATTATATCTAAACCAAACTAAATTAAAACTCTTTTAATAAACCATTGGGTCCCACACTTCAATAAGGAGGTATACCCAACAATTCTCCCCCTACCGACTTAGGTGGAGACATCAACCATACCCGCCAAAGTTCGACACTTTAAATGTTTGTCCCTTGACAAAGTCTTTGTCAACATATCCGAAATATTATCATCTGTGTGAAGCTTTTCGAGTTGCAACAATTTCGAATCTAACACATCACGAATCCAATGGTATCTCACATCAATGTGTTTTGATCTCGAATGAAAAGTAGAATTTTTGCTCAGGTGAATAGCACTTTGACTATCGCAATAAAACACATACCTTTCTTGCTTCAAACCCAATTCTTGCAAAAATTTCTTCAACCATAACTCTTCTTTGCAAGCTTCCGTAATGGCAATAAATTCAGTTTCGGTAGTTGAGAGAGCAACACATTTTTGTAATTTAGATTGCCATGCCACAGCTCCCCCTGCAAAAGTCATCAAATATCCCGAAGTAGATTTTTTAGAATCAATATCACCGGCCATGTCAGAATCTGTGAACCCATCAAGCATCAGCTTACCATCCCCAAAACACAAACACGCCTTCGAAGTCCCTCGAAGATACCTTAGAATCCATTTTACCGCTGCCCAATGTTCTTTACCCGGATTAGAGGCAAAACGACTCACCACACCAACGGCGTGAGCAACATCCGGCCTTGTACAAACCATGGCGTACATCAAAGAACCAACTGCTGAAGCATAAGGAACTTTCAACATCTCTTCTTTGTCTTTCTCACTTGTAGGGCATTGATTCGAACTAAGTTTGAAGTGAGCCGCAAGTGGACAACCAACCGGCTTTGCTTTATTCATGTTGAACCTCTCAAGAACTTTCTCAATGTAGCTTTCTTGAGACAACCAAATCAGCCCCTCTTTGCGATCACGAACAATTTTCATACCAAGAATTTGCTTTGCCGGCCCCAAATCTTTCATAGCAAAAAACTTGCTCAACTCCAATTTCAACCTGTTTATCATGGTAGAATTTTGACCAACAATTAACATGTCATCAGCATAAAGCAAAAGAATAATAAATTTGCCATTCGAGAAATTTTTCACAAACACACAATAGTCCGAAGTGGTTTTAGAAAAACCATTATTCATCATGAAAGAGTCAAATGTTTTGTACCATTGCCGCGGGGCTTACTTGAGGCCATACAAACTTTTCTTCAATTTGTAAACAAATTTCTCTTTTTCTTTTTCCACAAAACCTTCCAG
The DNA here is from genome assembly GCA_030407325.1 of Camellia japonica. Lineage (NCBI taxonomy): Eukaryota > Viridiplantae > Streptophyta > Magnoliopsida > Ericales > Theaceae > Camellia > Camellia japonica. The sequence goes on along the minus strand of JAPPVO010000032.1, from coordinate 153,203,528 downwards.
TTGCTCCATGTAAATTTCTTCTTCAAGATCACCGTGAAGAAATGCGGTCTTCACATCAAGTTGCTCAACTTCAAGGTTCATACTTACAGCCATGTCAAGTACAACCCGAATAGAAGACATCTTCACAACCAGTGAGAAAATCTCATCAAAGTCAATACCTTTCTTTTGCCCAAAGCCTTTCACAACAAGACGTGCCTTGTACCTCAGATTCTCGCCATCATTCTTCAATTTGAAAACCCACTTATTTTTCAGAATTTTCCTCCCTTTACGCAACTTCACTAAATCATAAATCTGGTTTTCAAGTAAGGAATTCATTTCCTCTTCCATTGCCTTTTTCCAATCATCTTTCTTTGTATGCTCAATTGCTTCTTGGTAGCTCTCAGGCTCCCCTTGATCGGAAATCAACACAAAGTCATTGGAATGATACTTTCTTGAAGGTTGTTGGTCCCTTGTAGATTTCCTCAACTCAAGTTGTGGTGGCGGTTCTTGAGTTGGATGCTCTTCCTCAATTTCTGGCTCAACTTCATTAGGATTAGCATCATCCTCTACATCTTCAATAGGTGGTTGCATATCTCCCCCATTTTCATCATCAACTGAAGATGAAGGGGATGGATCCATGTCAATGAGATCACTAGTTTTTGGCTCCGATTGATTACATTTGCCAAAGTCTTCAATTGTTTGGTCTTCAAGAAACACAATATCACGGCTTCGAATGACTTTCTTGTCGACCGGATCCCACAATCTATACCCAAATTCATCACGCTCATAGCCAAGAAAAATACATTGTCTTGACTTACTATCAAGCTTGGACCTCTCATACTTTGGAATGTGAACAAAAGCTCGACAACCAAACACTCTCAAGTGCTCATAAGACACATCTTTGCCGGTCCAAATTCTTTCTGGAACATCACCATTCAAAGGATAGGAAGGAGACAAATTGATCACATCAACCACTGTCTTCATTGCCTCACCCCAAAAAGATCTTGGCAATTTAGCTTGTGAAAGCAAACACTTTGTTCTTTCCACAATGGTGCGGTTCATCCTCTCGGCAACGCTATTTTGTTGAGGAGTCTTCTTAACTGTCTTTTGGTGCCGAATACCTTGGCTGCGACAATACTCATCAAATGGCCCAATGTATTCACCACCATTGTCTGATCGGATGCACTTCAATTTCTGCCCTGTTTCTCTTTTAACCATGGCCTGAAAATGCTTAAATACTTCTAGAACTTGATCTTTAGTTTTTAGTATAAAAACCCAAACTTTCCTTGAATAATCATCAATGAAAGTAACAAAATAAAGTGCACCACTATGTGTTCTAACTTTTAAAGGACCACAAACATCTGAATGAATCAACTCCAAAACATTTTCTTTTCTAGAAGTAACATTTTTATGAAAAGAAACTCTATGTTGTTTACCTGCCAAACAATGAACACAAGTTTTAAGATATGTACCTTTCAAACTGAGTAGAAACTCTTTCTTGAACAAAACTTGTAGTCCCTTTTCACTCATATGGCCAAGCCGCTTGTGCCACAATTCGGTATAAGTATCATCTTCAAGTGCATTGACAACACCTTTACAAATTTTTCCTTGCATCGAATAAAGTGTATGAGTCTTCTTACACTTAGCCACCACCAGAGAACCCTTTGTGAGCTTCCATATTCCATCACCAAATTTATTATTGAAGCCTTCATCATCTAGCTTCCCAGTAGAGATCAAATTGAGGCGAATGTCGGGAACATGCCTCACATCTTTAAGCAACAACTTGCAGCCCAAATTTGTTTCCAAGCAAACATCACACATGCCAATAATTTTGGACAAACCTTTATTACCCATTCGAACAAAACCATAATCTCATTCGGTGTAGGTAGTGAAGAAATCAACTCGAGAAGTCACATGAAAAGAAGCACCAGAATCAATCACCCAATTGCTCTCTTGGCCCACAAAATTGATACAATCATCTTCACAAACAACCATGAGATCATCGGTAGTAACTGCTGTAGTGTCTTCTTGCTTCTTATCCACACTTTTGTCACGCTTTTTCTCCTTGTTCTTGAGTTTTTGACATTCTCGCTTCATGTGCCCTTTCTCACGGCAATAATAGCACTCAATGTCTTTCTTTGAAAAAGAACCATCTTTTGATTTGTCACGGCTTTGATCACGACCATGAGAAGTCTTACTCCTCCCCCTTGTTTTGCTTCAGCCTCTCACAACGAATGCTTCCGAATGAGAGGAACCCGCTGATTTTCTTCTAGTTTCTTCATTTAACAAGCTACTGGTGACTTGGCCCATTGTGACAACTCCATCAGGCGCCGAATTACTAACTATCACAACCAAAGTCTCCCAACTTTCAGGCAAAGAACTAAGTAGCATCAAAGCCTGCAACTCATCATCAAAAACAATTTTCATAAAAGTAAGTTGGTTAACAATACTCTTTATTTCATTCAGATGTTCCGAAATAGAGCTGCCCTCTTTATATTTTAAATTAACCAACTTACGAAACAGAAAAGCTTTATTTGTGGCTAATTTCCTATCATAAAGGCCTTCTAATTTTTTCCATAAATCATGTGCTGAAGTTTCAGTAGCAACATGATGAAACACACTGTCATCAATCCATTGACGGATAACACCAACGGCTTTTCGATTAAGCCTCTTCCACTCATCATCTTTCATACCTTCGGGTTTGCCACTATTACCCTCAATGGGTCCATACAAATCTTTACAAAATAATAGGTCATCCATTTTAGTTTTCCAAGTTACCCAATTGCTTCCATTGAAGCTAGACATGCGACCCACATTCCCCTCCATTGATTTACTCAAATAAATAAACCCAAATAAACCGTAAGCTTTGATACCAGTTGTTAGGGAAAATCAATGATTCCCCACAAGTAAATCAATCAATGGGAATAAAAACTAATGCGGAAAAATTAAATTAAATACAACACAAGAATTTTACGTGGTTCCCTCAATGTGAGGTACGTCCACGGGGTCGAAATCTGATTCCACTATCAACCAAATAGTTTTCAAACGATTACAAACGAGACACGAATGGTCTCACAAACCACCCTTAGGTGAATTCCAAATAATCACAAATAAACAAGAGGAAAGATCTCACCAAATAGATGAACCAAAATCTTCAAAATCAGAGTTGAAAAAAACTCAAAAATAACGAACCAAATCAACTTCTTCAATGCGGAAGTTGTCAACAAAAACTTCAAACAGTGCTTCAGGAACAAAAACCCACCGAACATTGAAATCAATCTTGTAGCATGGCAGCCGCACGCACACCCACAGGAAAAGTAAAACCAATCCTTTTTTTCTTTGGGAAAACAATACCAAAAATATGTATTGTGAATCTAGGGTCTATTATCAAATCCTTAGTTGTTTTTAAACTGAATTTAATATATTATATCTAAACCAAACCAAATTAAAACTATTTTAATAAACCATTGAGTCTCACACTCCAATAAAGATATATACCCAACAATAAATACCTCAGCCACTAAATGAAATCAATAATCTTTTATTTATATAAAATGGTCGTTGTGGTTTTTTTTTTTTTTTTTTTTTTTTTCAGGGTTTATTGGTAGGTTTGAATACATGGATTTTAATATATGGTCTTACATAAATGGACAAAGAAACCGTCTGTGCTGTGCCTGGCCTTGATATATGAGTGTCGTCCACTACTAAATCCGTAAGAGTGTGACAATTTATTATATATAGCCAGTCACGGGGTTGAAATATTTTACCAGTCAAAATTAATAAAATGTTACATTATTCTAATTATTAGTCATATTCTCTTATTGAATAAATTTATAAATAAAAAAGAGCCCATTTCATATATATGATAAAATTTAAAGTCTTGAATCTATAATTGGAGACAAGTCATTCATTTTCATAGAGTCCGTTTGGAAATTAGTTTAGAAAAAACATTATAAAAAAAAAATAGAGAAGAAAGAAGATTAGCTTTGGGGGTGGGGATGAAAGTCACGCTTTCCCAGTACACGCGTGAACTCTCTTTGCTTTCCAATTTCAAAACCCAACGTTCTAAAATAAAATGAACCCTCCCTCCCTTCATAAGTACAAAAACCCACGTACATACCCAAGTGAAAGAAGCTCTCTCTCTCTCTCTCTCTCTCTAAATTTGTTGTAGTGAGCTCTTGTTATCTTCACATACTTGAACTATGTCCGTAAGTCTCTTTCTCTCTCCTCTTTCTCTCTCTATCTCTCAATTATGTATATATATGTGTGTGGTGTCTGAATATGGGTGTTTTGCAGATGGTGGAGGTGAGAGTTCCAAACCTGGATTGCGAGGGATGTGCTGCTAAACTTAGAAAATCTATTTCTAAGCTCAAAGGTATATTTTTTGATATATTATTGAGACTATTTACTAAATAATAAAATTATTATTCTCTTGATAAGTTGACGATCATCAATTTAATATATCAAAATAGAATTTTCGTACGTTAACATTGTTGGTTTTAACACTAGATAGATTTTGAAAAAGAAATATAATGTCCAACATTGGGTTTGTATCTAATTTATTCATCCAAAACCTCATCCAATTTGAATTAAATTGGGTGTGCTTTTATAAGTAATGGAGTGGGACGAGACAAATTGTTGTAGTTGCCTTGGCGAAAATGCTTTGAAAGAATTTTTTTTTTTTTTTGGTTATTTACGTAGAGATCCCCTAAATTATTATGAAGTATTATTTTAATTCTCTAAACTATAAAAGTATACAAATAGACCCCTAAATTATTATGAAGTAGTATTTTGACTCCCTAAATTATAAAGTGTACAAATAGACCTCCTAAACTATTAAGAAGTATCACTTTGCCCTCTATACAAATGGATTCCCTAAACTATTGGCGTGTTTCACTTTGACCCCTTCTGTTAAGGGTCCAGTTGATACATTTTTATAATTTAAGGAGCTTATTTATACGTTTGTTATAATTTAGGGGACAAAATGATATTTTTTAATAATTTAAGAGTTTCATTTGTACATTTTTATATTTTATGAGTCAAAGTGATACTTTTCAATAGTTTAGAAGGTCTTTGTGTAAATAATTTTTTTTTTTTTAGCTTTTTATTATTATTTATTTATGTATTGTTGCTGTTTACCAAAAATAAATAAAGGGTTGTTGTATCATATGATACTGAATAAAATTTAATGATAATTTTTTCACTTCTAATGTGAATACACATAATAATAAATGTCATGTACAAACTTCATAAATTCTACTCATACAGAACATATAACATTTGTTCTTTATTTGAAGTGATTTGGTTTTAGGATTTTGAATTCGCTTTTCAAAAAATTAAATTTTTTATTTTTTCATATTTTTTTTTGTTTTTATTAAATTTTTTTATTTTTAGATACAGTTAACATAAATACACCTAAAAAATATAATATTTGTATAAAAAAATCATTAAATGCCAAAAATACAAAATATATATATATATATATATCAATACATTTTTATATTCTTGTGTATTTATTAATTCTTTTTACAAATATTTTAATTTTTAAATACATTTAGGTTAACTACATTTAAAAAGTAAAAAAAATACTTAAAATATTTTTAAAAATTCACTAAAAATAAAAATATTTTTAAAAAAAAACATGAAAACAAAAAAACTCAATTTCATAAAATTTGAGTTCAAAAATTGGAATCAAACAAAGTGTAATTTGATTGATATTTTAATTTCCAATTTCTTTTTTGTTTTCGTCTATATCAAAAAGAAAATATGGGGAGCCACTTGGGCGTTTTAGTAATTTAACTCCGTGATAGTTATTGGGCCGGTTAGTTTTGACTTGGCTTGGATCATAGAACCGGACTTATTGTTGTAGGATGATGACCCGACCCAGCCTTGAATTGGCATGGGCCGCATAGCGAAATGACCATTTGAATAAATAAAAATAGTAATCACTGCCTAATGACAATGTGGGGTGATGCTGAATACACCCACATAATTCCTCATAGTGCCTGTTTGGCAGAGCTTAATTACAGTTTATTTCAGCTTCAGCTTAATTTAAGCTATTTTGATGTTTTAGTTTAGCTTATAACTTATAGCTTATAGCTTTTTGGAAGTCAGAAATCAGCTTATTCTTTGAGTGGGGCAGGAGATGCTTTAAGAATAAGCTGGAAATCAGCTTAAGCTGAAAGTTATAAGCTATAAGTTGTTGAGGCATAAGCTATAAGCACTTTCTCACAGCTCTACCAAACAGGGCCTTATTTCCACATTTGTGAAACACAATTCTCAATACATAGAGAGGGAAAGTAGGTGTGTAGAGGAATTTTGTGGATGCATGGCATCCGAAATGTTGGGATATTTCTATTTACACCCGCTTATGTGAGAGCATAATTTTGAATGCATATGACAAAGAGGTGGGTGTAATGAAATATTTGGTGTGTGTAAATAGAAGCACCCCACCCCAAATGTTGGTACAAGTTCCATGTTTGTCCCCTAATTGTGTTATAGCACAGAAGGAAAAATACTATTCACTGTCTAATGAGTTTTAGTTAAGATCAGTATATGTGCAAAAAGTATACTGAAACTCACAAAAAGTATATGAAAATTTGTAAAATATATATTAAAATTAGGATAAATTACAAATACACTCCCTGAGATTTGATTAAAATACAAATTGCTCCATGTGGTTCTAGAAATTACATTCCACCCTGAGCTTTCTAATTTCATAACAAATCACTCCTTTTATTAATAAATTATCAAGTCAATTAATAGTTTTTAATGATATTACAAATATGTTTCAATTAATAATTTAAGTAATTTTATTATTGTATAGGAGAGCAATTATGAATTTATTTTTTTTAGTTAATTCTGTTAAATAAAAGATTTTAACAAGGGGTATTTGTAATTTTTCAAGCTATAAGGGACAATATATACTTTAAGCAAATCTCAGGAGATGTATTTGTAATTTACCCTTAAAATTATAAAACTTTGACATTATTTAAACTTTAACTAACGTATACTTTGCAATTGCATTTGCACTTGAACAAGGGGATGGAATAAAAAAAATTAATTTTTCTTCTCTAAAGACTGGATTTTTCATCTCTTTCATTTTATTTAATTTTTTGTGGGGTGTTTATTTTTAATATTCATTCAATTAATACTATATATGATATTTTTTAGGAGTGGAAGAGATAGAAATAGACATGGAGACACAAAAGATAACAGTGAGAGGCTACGCCATAGAGGAAAAGAAGGTGCTCAAATCGATCAAGCGTGCAGGCAAAGTAGCCGAGCCATGGCCATATCCAGGAGGCTACTCTCATTTCACTTCATTTTACAAGTACCCTTCTCACATTGTCAACCACTACTACTATGACACATTCAAAACTGTCTCTCCAACCAATGTCCATAGCTTCTTCCACACTCCTGCAGTTTACTCGGTTGCAGTTGCATCGGATGAAGTTGTTGCTTCGCTTTTTAGCGATGAAAATCCTCATGCGTGTACTATCATGTAATCTTGCCTTTATATATATATATATATATATAAAAAACCCTTATCTTGTGATGTATGTTTAGGTCATGTAATGTAGTTGTTTGTTAATTACATATCTGCATTTTGTATGAGTTTTTTTGACATTTTTCCCATCCTTGAGTTAATTTACAAGAAGCAAAGTTTGAGTTTTCAAGAGGATTCTTATTTTATTTTTAAAGAGTCTATTTTCATGGCTCGAATACAAGCTTTTATTGTAATAAAGAATCCAAAATATAGTAACTTTAGCCACAAGGCCAACAACCTCATGCTCATGGCCAACAACCTCATGCTCATGGCTAACTCCGGTTGAGGGAAGGAGTTGGGGGGTTACAGAAGTGGAAGGAAAAAAAAAAACATGAGAGAGCAAGGAGAAAGGAAGAGAGAGAAGAGGGGCAAAATTGTCTTTAAAATTAAAGATTTTATAATTTTGTAATGGGTTCATATTAAAAATAAATAAATGATTTATTGTCAAATTATATTTGTTGTTCATTGTTTTGAATAAAATTTAGTAGTTAAGAGTGTTAGATCAATTTAATTTTTTACATAAATCTATACATAGAGATTAAAAACATAAAACGTGCGAATCCAATAAATTGAATCAGACCACATAGAGAGAAACTAGTCCCTTTCAACAAATGTGAAATGTGATACCTCTGTCGGAAAGCTCCAAACAATGGATTTTATAAGGTCAACTTTGATGAAGTTGTGTTCAATCGACTCAAGGCGGTTGGGGTTGGTATAATTGTTCGTGATCACAATGGAGCGGTGCTTGCGGCCTTGTCATATAAGATTAATTGATTGGGGGAGGAGGGTTGTAATAAAGCTTTCGCAGTGTTGCGAGCAGTGATTTTCGCTTTCGAATTGGGTATCCATGATGTTCATTTTGAAAGGGACTGTTAAAGCTCTTCAAAGAGAGGAATCTTTGCTCTCCCCTTGTGGTCACTTATTACAAAAAGCTTTTGAGAGGTGTCATGATTTTCGCCGTTTCTGTATCTCCTATACTCCATGACTTGGTAATCAAAGTTTATGGTTTAACTTAGATGACTGCTAAAGTTTTCAGACTATCTGTTTAGATAGAGGAGATTCCGCTGAATTGTAATCTATCTTTAGGTATTTCCCATTCTAAAAATAAATAAATAAATAAATAAACAAAACAATTATGATATTTATATGTTCAAACCCATCGTTTTAATGTTGAAACCAAATGTTCAAGACATTGGGTACTTTGGGGAAGTTGACCATTTTAGTGGTCATATTCAAAGCCTTTCATGCTTTAATTATACAGGGTACTTTTTGGGTGAAATTATACAGAGTACTTGTGAAGGGATAAAGTTTGTCCGTTGCAACTTTACAACTTTTGAATAAACAAAATCTTTAAAAAAGTAAAGCAACGCCAACCCTTTTCGCCAGATGATGGCCCAGCCAACTTGGCTACATGTTCTATTTTGTTACGTTTAATTTGAGCCCATTTATTATTAAGAAAATTAGCTTAACATCCCCCTCTAATTTTTACTAATGAGAGAGGTCTAAAATATATATTTTTTTTTTTTGGTAACTTAAGGTTCCTCGTCCACACCCATATATCACACATACACTCTCTCTCTTTCTATTTGTCTCTCTTTGGTCTCTATATTCTATATATAGATATATATATATATATATATATCTGTGAATTTTGGTCCACACTGCAAATATTTGATTAAGGCTCTCTCTCTATATATATACATATATATAAGAAAGAATTAATGTTTGTGGTGGTGCTTCAGAAAAAATCGGCTAAAAGATTAGTCTAACATGCGGTTTGTGCTTGGAAACGTAAGAAACTATGTATGGCAATGGATGATATCTTAGTTATCTGTCTCTTCTTCTACAATTCGACATCCTCAAGCTTTCATAATTGTCTAGGTGTATATTCTTTCTTGACTCTATTGTACCTAAAAATGAATATAGAGTTGAACAACAAATATATTGGTGACAATGTCTCTGTTTTCTGTATTGACGATATATATATAGATATTTGTAAGATACATATTTGCATCACTTGTTGAATTACTTTCCTTATAGAGGGAAGAATTAAAGGATTGACAAGAAATTATTTCATTTTTTTCTTCTCTCTTTTTCTGTATAATACAGAGAAATTTCCTAAATATAGAGAAAATTAAAAAAATTTCTCTAGATTTCTTTGAGTTAAGCGAAATTTTTCTAAGTTTGGTTGAAATTTATTTGAGTTTGGGCCAAAATTTTGATTGATTTTCTTTGGCATCTAAATTTTCCCTGACCTATCAAATTAAGTTGCTTGTTTGATTTTCGCTGGTTAGTTGTCTCCTTGTGTATAATTTTCTTCTTGAGATGAATTTTTCTCTGACATCACAATTTTCTCTAAACACATTGGATTCACTTTATTCTATATGCCTTGATTTTCTATAGTTAGTTGTCTCTTTGATTTTCTCTCCAATTTTCTCTAATCACATTAAACTCCCACTAATTTGTATTGTTTGTTTGACTTTCACTAGTTAGTTGTTCCTTGAGATGAATTTTCTTTGCATTTGAATTTTCTGTGAAAATATTAAACTCTCACTAATTTAGGTTATTTGTTTGATTTTCACTGATTAGTTGTTTCCTTGTATGTAATTTTCCCTTTGAGATGAATTTTCTCTAGCACTAAGATATCCCTTTTAGATTAATTTTCTCTGAACACATTGGACTCTCTTTCTCTCTGAGCCTTACTTGATTTTCTTTGACTAGTTGTCTCTTTGATTTGCTCTCAAATTTTCTCTGGCATTTAAATTTTTCCTGCCCATATTAAACTCCTCCTAATTTATGTTGCTTGTTTGATTTTCACTGGATTTCTAATTTCTAATTTTATTTTTGATCTTTTGTGATATGTAATGTTTGGTTGTTTTTTTCAAACTGTATTAGATTTTGCATTTTAAGTTCTTTGATGAACTTAGCATAGTGTTTTCTTGTAAAAATTATAATATATATATATATATATATAAAAGGCTTGTAAGAGTAGCTTAATTTTTCTGTAATTTTCTCTGGTAAATACAGAGAAAATTGTGAGCAAATCAGACAAATTGGTCAAAACACAGAGAAATTTGTGAGCAAACCAAAGAATTGTGTTTCAAAATTTCTTTGAATTGAAATTTTTTTAGATCGAAATTTCTCTATTTCGAAATTTCTCTAGATCAAAATTTGAGGGACCCCAACTACTATAAAAATATTTCACATCCATTATGTTATAAAATCTTAGTAAGAGGGACCTTAAAAAAAATTCTCCATTATTATTACATTAAAAAATTTAAGTAGCGTTTGGTTTTTATTTTGGAATCATGATTCTAATCAAAACATTTCAAAACTCATAACCAAACATTCAATTCAAAATTCTTTTCAAAACTATATTTTCAAAACAACAAAAACCATATTGTTTATCTTTTATTCCTTTGAAATTTTTTTTTTTCAGAAAATATTGTTTTTTATTTCTTTGAAAAAATATTTTTCTATTTTTTTAAGTATTGGCCAAATAATTTGTTATGGTTTATATATATATATATCTGTGTATGTGGGGGGGGGGAATCCAAAAATTTTTTAAATTTTAAAAATTTTAAAAATAAAATAAAATATTTAAAATAAAAAAAGAAATTATTTAAAATAAAATTATATATTTAAAATAAAAAATAAATATTTTAAATATTTAAAAAATACAATGCGCAGATTTAGTAAATACAATTCACATTAAAATAAATAAATAAATATTTACAATAAAAAATATTTATCCTAAAAAATTAAAATTAAGAAAATATTTAACTATTTAAAAAAAAAAAAACCCAAGACAATTTCAAAATACAACTCAAAACGCAAACCTCTTTTCAAAACTCATAACTAATCCCAATTTTCTCTTTTTGAAATACATTTTAAAAATTTATCTTTCAAAACAAAACGTTACACTCCAATCATGATTCTTAAACTAAAGAATATTTATCATTTATTTTTAGGAAAATTACAGCAATAACCAAAAAAAAAACTCTAAGGTTTTATTATTGTAACAAAATAAACACTGAATTTTTAATTTTGTCAATTTAACTTCTAATCTTTTGATTTGTTTTCAATATATACCATTTGTCTATTTTTGTTACAATTAACAAAAAAAATAATATTTTAATCATTAATCTCAATATAAGTGTACATAAAATATTTAAAATATCATTTTTCATTGATGTTAATGATTAAACTATTTTTAATCGATTTTACTTAACAAAAATATGTAAATGGTTTATATTGCAAAATAAATCAAAAAATAAGAATTTAAATTGATAAAATTAAAAATTTATAATTTTTTTTGTTATAAAGCTCAAATTTTAGATTTTTTTTTTTTTTTTGTAATTTTCCCTTTATTTCTTTGGATAAATTACAGATTGTACCCCCTGAGATTTTCTTAAAATATAAATTGTTACTTATAGTTATAGAAATTATATTTTTCCCCTTCAAGTTTTTAATCATATAATAATTGATCTCTTTATTAATAAATCATCATGTAATTAACATTTTTTAACGATGTCATAAATATATTTCATTTAACAATTCATGTATTTTATTGTTGTATAGGAAAGAGTTAGGAGTTTTATTTTTTATTTTTTTTATCAATTCTATTAAATAAATAAAAAAATTTATAAGAGGATATTTGTAATTTCTAAAACTACATAAAATTATCCACATTTTAAGTAAACTTGAAGGAATATATTTGTAAAATATCTCTTTTCTTTCCTACATGGGTTGTGGCTAACAACGAGTCCTATTATAATAATTCTAACCAATCATTTTAAAATTCCTCACTTTATATCATTTATAAAAAAAATAACTCGATCGATAATTATAACATTTTTATTTTATCGTATTTGTTTTCAAAAATAGACAAAAATATATTTTTAAAATAGACTATTCATTATTTTAAGAGATAAACACAATACAATGAAAGGCAACAATTATCAAATTAACATAATTTTTCTCATAAATGATATATATGAATGATTTTACAAAATAAATTATTTAAATTATCAAAATAAGACATGTAATGAATTTTATAGGTCTATCCCAACCCTATACAAATTGAGGACACATAGTATCTATATATTAAGCAAAAGGGTCTTTTAAAACCCAAGGCTTGTTGAAGCTCCAACATGTCAATCCTAATTTCCTAATTTTTATTTTTTTAAAAAAAAAATTGACTTGGTGATTGGTTCAAAGATTATAATAATTACACTATTGAATAACGCAATAAATGAAATCCTAATTTCCTTACTTTTTACATCCCAAGAGACCCATGTAATTATTGTGTAAATGGCTCTTAATGTTTTTTCCCTCTTAATTTTTTTGTGTTTTTTGAAAAAACAAATAAATAAACACTTATTAAATTCTTTCAAACCCCTCGGTCAAACCCCTTGTATTTAATTTATATATTAAAAAATTGACTTGGTGATTAGTTCAAAAATTATAATAATTACACTATTGAATAACGCAATAAATGTCTTTTAAAACCCAGGGCTTGTGGAAGCTCCAACATGTCAATCCTAATTTCCTAATTTTTTATTTTTTAAAAAAAAATTGACTTGGTGATTGGTTCAAAGATTATAATTACACTATTGAATAACGCAATAAATGAAATCCTAATTTCCTTACTTTTTACATCCCCAAAAGACCCATGTAATTATTGTGTAAATGGCTCTTAATGTTTTTTCCCTCTTAATTTTTTTGTTTTGTTTTTGAAAAACAAATAAAAAACACTTATTAAATTCTTTCAAACTCCTCGGTCAAACCCCATGTATTTAATTTATATATTAAAAAATTGACTTGATGATTGGTTCAAAGATTATAATAATTACACTATTGAATAACGCAATAAATGATATCCTAATTTCCTTACTTTTTACATCCCCAAGAGACCCATGTAATTATTGTGTAAATGGCTCTTAATGTTTTTTCTCAATTAATTTTTTTGTTTTGTTTTTTGAAAAAACAAATAAATAAACACTTATTAAATTCTTTCAAACTCCTCGGTCAAACCCCATGTATTTAATTTATATATTAAAAAAAATAAATTAACTTGGTGATTGGTTCAAAGATTATAATAATTACACTATTGAATAACGCAATAAATGAAATCCTAATTTCCTTACTTTTTCCCTCTTAATTTTTTTGTTTTGTTTTTTGAAAAAACAAATAAATAAACACTTATTAAATTCTTTCAAACTCCTCGGTCAAACTCCATGTATTTAATTTATATATTAAAAAAAATTAAAATAAATATAAATATCTATAATTATCCCGTACATCACACGAGTGATATGCTAATTTTTCTAAAGCAAAATTTTTTTTAAAAAATACATAAATAATAAAGGACAGCCCCACAAATCTAGTGGTTCAAAATAACAAGTCATGGTAATCTCGCTCTTTGAATGCTGTCATAAATGTGTTTTGATTAGATTTTTTGTAGCTTATATAGAATTAAATAATAGAATCACCCCCCCTAAAAAAAAAAAAAAAAAAAAAAAAAGGGAGGTTCTAAGAATGATTATGTCAACACTATTGAATCAAGGAATTCAATCCTAATTGGCTAATCCTCTAGCCATTAAGTTTCTCTTTAAAGGAGAGATTATGGATTCTACTCCCAAAAATAAAATGATGGGACAAGATTTTTTTTACAAAGTGTATGGATGTGTGTTTTAACTCCTCCTATATATTAAGGGGCATTTTAAGAAGTTGATTAAAAGTTAATTTTTGACTTTTAACTCATTTTGATTCATTTCACCTCTTATATATTTTATCCACAAAAAGACAAAAAAAAAATAAATTAAAGGTTGCGTTTGGTAGAGTTTTGTAAATATGATTTGAGAGTATGAGTTGTATTTTGAGTTTGTGAATTGTGGAATTATGATTTGAATGTAGAAAATTTGTTTGGTTATGGTTTTTTAATAGAATGTTGAATTGTGTTTTGAATTGTATGTGGAATTGAGTTTTGAAAGTTTGATGTGTCATATGAAATAAGAAAATTTGTTTGGTGATGAGTTTTCAAAATAGTTTTCAAAACTTAATTCAACTTATTAATTTTGAATCAAACACACAACTCATATATCGATATACGTATTTTTAATCAACAGTCATAACCAAACTATTTTTAAAATACTCAAATAAAAAAATGATTTTTTTCAATTAATTGTTTTTAATTAATTTTTTTGAATAATTTTTTTTCAAATAATTTTTTTTTAAATAACTTCTATGTCAATTTTTGTGTCAATTAATTTTTCCGTGAATTCATTTTTTAAGCATGTACAAGCATTTTGTATAATATGTTTTTAATATTTTTTAAAAATTTTGTTGAAGTCAACAACTTTGGAGAATACATATTGATAAAAATTAACAAAAATCAGTGTGTTCAATATTTTTAAATACAAACCAAAATGTAAATGTTACCAAACACTATCAATATTTTTTCATTTATTACATTTTATTAATTTAATAAAAAAATCGTTTCTTTTTGGTGCATTATTGTACTTTGAATGTCACCCACCCGTGAAGGTCATATAATTGGGGGGGAGTGATAATTGTGTACAAAATGACTAATTCGCCCCTCTTGATTTGAATGGCAGGTTATTATGTAAGAACAAAATGAAAAGGATAATACTGTAATTTCTCTCAACCAATACACCTACCTCTCATATCCTATCCTGGGTGTCTGTTCAACACTGTGCGATAAAGGAAAAGAAAGAAGAAGCCAAAAACCTGCACACATAGTCAGTAATCACTATACGGATGAAATTAAAAATAAGTAAGGAAAAAAAAATAATCAATAAGAAATGAAAAGTAAATAAGAAGAAAAAAAATAAAAAAATAAAACCCTTCTAGACCTTCTGAACCTCAGCCTTTATATAAGTCATCTGAGTCTGCATTCGTTTAACCACACTATCTTCACCATCTCATTCCAACACCTTCAGCAACTCCATCACACTACAATATTAACTACATTCAGTGTACATATCCGTGTGAAAAAAGAGAGAAGAGGTTAGTTTGAAATAGCTTCAGAGCTGAGTTGCAAGAAAGCGAATTGCAGGCGAAGAATCACCATACGGGACAATCGGCCGGTCATCCCGACGGTCAACCGGCCAGTCCTCCGATTCAGCCACCAGTTCGCCTACCTCACTCAGTTTCGCTATTTGTTGGTTGCCTTTTAGCAGTGGCTCAGTTTCCCTATCTATTCCTTTTTTTCACACCAACATCATACACTTTACTATACATTTTTGGTTGATTTTTCATACATGTTTCTTAACTTTTACAGTCATCATGCCGAGAACAAAAAGAGCGAGACCCGAACGTGGCGAAACCTCTAACCCTGTACAATGTGAACCACAGCAACAACATCATGACTATCCAATTGTTGATTTTCTCACATTTCATCATGAACAAGCTTATTAAAATTTCGCTAATCGACCAATTGTTACGAGGAGAAAGGTAAATCTACCTTCTCAATATGATCCACCGTTGCTTGACAATATGGTAACGCTTACCATTATTGGTGAAACTGAATTAAAATGTGGCTACATGAATAGTCGGCCTTAGTCATTTACCAGCATCCGCTAAAATGTATACGAGAAGTAAATTTGTTTAATATGTAGTCATCTTTTAATAACACAACATATTGAAAAACAGAAACTACTTAAAAGTTCAATAAAATTAAACATACGAAGATGGAAAAGAAAGAGCATCTCATGGAATTGAAAAAAATGATAAAAAAACAAATCAAGAATCATGAAATCATCTTGCAAAACGACAAAGAGATTCGCTAACACAATCAAAACACAACTTCTCACTTCACTGCAAAGCAAGGATCATAGTTAGGCGCATACGGGTAGGAATACGCATAAAAAACCTTCGCCATTCCTTATCTTTAAACAGTGTCAGTGCCCTAACGTACTGCACCAGTGGTATGTCCCTAAGCTCTAGCAATGCATCTTGACATGCATCAAGGGAATACTCATCACCACCTGCACTTACAGCCTCTGTCTCATTTTCTCGTGCACGTGAATGTTCTGTTTTTGCCTGTACGTAGGATGTGAAAGCTGCGCAGACATCATCAAACCCACTTGACCATGACTTTTTCGAACGACCACTGTCAGTCTAGCTGCTTGTAGGGCCATTCTTGTGACTTTTGCCCTTCGCTGGATCCATGTATTCATTGCCGAATAAGTCAACAGGAATGGCTTCAGCAGCATTACTCCCACCAACTTCAGGGTTCCAAAATTTATTTAGCATTTCATCTTCTTCATCTGAGTCAAGGGCTCCTTGTGTGGATACACGAGACAAGGCCCTTGTGGCACAATAATTTTCAACAATTTCCGTCATTTCTTGGAAATACTCAAATCCTTTTGTCCTAAACTTTTTTACATTTCTAGTAGCCTACAACAAATAAAAGTATAGAACTAAGCATACTGTATGTGTGATGAAATGTTGAAAAAAAAAAATTGAAAATGGTACAGGTTAATGAAAAACCTTATCCCAAAATTCATCGGGTGCAACAACAGTGCCTACAATGGGATCCCATCCCAGACCAGTCTGTGCCTGGAGTCGCTTAAACGTCTAGTAATCAGCTTTCAATCGTTAATATTTTTGTCGCACCTGCTTTGTTGTATACCGAAATCCATACAGATTGTGCAACTGATTTGCAAAATGATTCCAATGCCTAATTGTCCACACAGTAGTACGGTCCGTTGTTTGATTTTTTTTTAACCTCTTCTCCCAACATGTTTATTAATTTCATTTCAATTTTGGGAGTCCATATTTTTGTATCTTGATTGTCATTGGAATTGTTTCCATCCATCTATAAATATACAATTTATATTTAAAGTACTCTGGGGTGGTGTAGACAAGCCCGTGGGGGACCTCGCTACAGCTCGGACTCGATTTGTTGTCACGGTTCTTAATCTGAACCAAAGAGTCCAAATCCGGAAAATCGTTTTGAGAAAACAAATTTTTAGAAAAGAAGTGCCAAACATGGACTGCTTTCCCAGATACAGAGTCGCCACCTAAATATTTTATTTTGGGAAATTTAGGAAACCCTGACTCGTTGCCTAAGCCACATGTCCATCATCACCAAAGTTGCCTCGGCTCAGGAACTTGGGTACGATTGGGGAAGGTCACTTCGTGAGCACCCCCGCTCGCCCGATCAAAGATCGGCTTCTACTAACCATGATATCTAGTTTTGAAAACATTGTGCGTTCTTATTCCGGTTATTAGCCTAGATTTACTATGTGATGCGCACAGCATACAAGTATAGACCGGGTTGCCTGAATTGGAACAAAACATTTCATGTTTGCTTTTGAAAGATGGTTTGCTACCCGCAGGTAGGCTTAAAATGCAGATTTTGCCACCCTCAAGTGGGCTTAGAAAAGATGGTTTTGCCACTATCTAGTGGGCTTTAAAACTCACAGTCGATGATTTGTTCCAATCCAAACAACCCAACCTTCACCCATAGGCATTTAGGCAGTTATATCACATAAGCAAATAGCCTCATGGTAAGCATGCTATTCATGGCAGTCACTCACACGCATGCAAGGATGCTAAAGCATAAAAACTCACCGAGTACTCCAAGCCAAAACAGAAGCTCATTAGAAATCCATGCATGATCCTAGATACACAGAATTGCCTAATGCAACACATGCAAAGATGCAAACTATAGCAGGCTCGGCTATTCTAAACATGCATATGGAATGCTACAGCTAACATGTTTTAACTTGGAATTGAAATACAAATGCAGTTAGTATGATGCGCCGAGCCCGGTGCGTGCAAGACAGATGAATGAATGCAAAACATGCTATCATACTGTATGCTAATTGAAACATGCCCTAATCTAACCATCATAAGCAAGTAAATAAAAGGAAAGAAAGACGTGGGGTTGGAAGACATACATCACACTCACCCACACTTATTACAATTATGCCCTCGCGCAGAGGGTCCAAATAAATATACAGTCCCGAATAAAAGAATATTACAGTCCAAATAATACAGTCCAAAATGTGTACAAATTCCTAATTAATTTACAAATTAACTAAGAAAATAATAAACTGGCATGCAAGCCAGGGACTGCCTTGATTCTGATGAATGATGTATGTTTAGGCTGCCTTGCGCGGAAATCCACTAGGATGCCCCAATTAGCCTCTGTTTTGCAATTGTTCTTGGAAAGCGCGCCAAGCCTCGGAAGACTGCTGATTCTTGATTTTGCTGCAACAGAGAACAGGAAAGGGCATAGCAATGTATTTTCACAAATGTATGCATGCCTCGATCCTCGTGCCACCAATCACGCATCTCGATGCATGATGGCCGAGGAGTCGATTTGCACAATTCAATATGGAATGAATGCACATGAAAAACAACAAAACCTAACTCCATCATAGATGATCCGGAGTGTCGGTGACTAGGGAATTGAGACACGTTCCGTCACTCGGAGTACGGAACGTACCTCGTTTCCTGTGCTCGGGCTAACTCCTATCCCGAACACAATGCAATATGCATGACATGCATGAATGCAACTAAGATACAACCTAACATGCACAATGTTATGAAATGGCATACACGGTGCACGATGCAACATGGCATACACAATGCTATGGAATGAAATGGCATACGCAATGCATAATGGACTTACACTAACATGAGTGGACCTCAGCCACACTCACACAAGAGGCCATTAGATGAAAATGAGACAACTCGAGATGCGTGCACGCGTGCACGCAAATCGAGGATCGAACCTACGGCACGAAATGCCACTCTAACAAGACATAGAAAAACATGGAATATGGCATACTATCATGCAAATTTCAGAGGCAAAATGAGATGTAAAACAGCCCCGAAACATGGTAAAATGGTACCCGATGCATGGAACGAGTCTCGAAACATGAATTTTGGCGCATGAAATGGCCTATAGCTATGCAATGCATGCAATATTTGAACATGAAGTGTAAAGAAAGAATCAAGGCAGCCCCAAAACAAGCATGTTTACAGTTTTAAGCAAGGCCAAACAGTGAGCAAAAATGGGGCTAAGCTAGCATACAAAAATGGCCCCGAAAGCAAGATATTGAAGCAACTCACAGATTCTGGCCCTAAACAAGTGAGGGCCCTTCTACAATGTTGAAGAGGGGCCCAAAATATGATGTTTTACAGTTGATGGCCGAGCCCAAAACAGTGTACAAATATGCTCAACCTACAATGCAAGATCTGGCCTAAAAGAGAGGCTACAACACAAAGTATACAAAAGATGCTCCAAACAGCAATAGACCCTTAATGAAACATGTAGAGGGGTCAAAAAAAGGCCATTTTCAGTTCGGACCAAGGTCCAAAAACAGAAGCAAAATAGGCTAATAAATCATGCAAAAATGGGACCAAAAGATGGATATCAGCAAGTGATACATGGAGGATTCAAACAGTGATGAGCCCTTCTACAATGTTGAAGAAGGACTCAAATAAGCCTATTTACAGTTTACAATATGCTTCAAAACAGATTACACATGAGCCTAAAATACTACACAAGAAATAGACATACAAGAGGGATAATGAAGCAAGTGCAAAATGGGGCCTCAAACCAGTGAGAGGCCCTTAATGAAAGATGAAATAGAGCTCAAAAAAACACTACTTTCAGTTATGGCCGGAGCTCAAATGTACAAGCAAGAAGGGCTAAGAAATGATACCAAAATGAGCTAGAAAAGAGGAAATGTTGCTCACCCTTGAAGACCAATCCTTTGCTGCCTTTGGACCAAGAAATGCTGCCTCCTAGCCTCTGAGAATACCCTCCTAGCTGCTGGAATGGAGTGGTGGTGTGGTGCTAGGTGGTGGTGAAAGAAATGAGTGTAGGACTTGAGAGGTGCTTGGAAGTGTAGAGATAGGGAGATATGCATACAAGGCTTAAAGGCAAAATTTCTAACCCCTAAACACAGCTGGGGAGCCTGGTTTTATAGACTAAAGGGGGTGAAAAAGAGGGGGAAAAATGGGGGAAAAACTAATTCAAGTTTCCCCCAAAAGGCCAAACCCTCGGACATGGGTGAAGTGCAAAACAAAATACATGGCTAAATTACACTTGGGAGGAGGATAATGGTCGGCTAGTTTAAAAGGGCAAAAAAAGTCATTTTTTTTAGATAAGTGGCCGGCCGGCTACTTTTTCTGGCTTTTCTTCTGGCTTTTCTGGCCTGCCAGCTACATTCAGGACAAAAAAAGTGGGCTACCGGAAAGAAAAGTGGCCGGTGGGTGATTGGGAAGTCCAAATGTGACCGTTCAAGTGTCCAAATTGAAGCCCCGGAAGTTAGCTTTCCAATGGAGCAAACCTTGCATCAAAATTCCTCCTGTGGAAAACGTTATGCCCGTTTCCCTGAAGCCGCGCAGATTCGGTCCCAACCGGAGTGATGCCCTACTTCAATCAACCATATCTCCCCTATCCGGAATTGGATTTAGGAGATTCTTGAGTGCAAAATGAAGCCCCGGAAGTCTTATTTCCAACGGTGGTGGCCTCATAGCTTGATTCCAAGTATGCGAATGAAATAGGCCCGATTCGGCGAGGGCTGTCCGATTCTCTCTAACGATTCATGTCCATTTTCTTCCCCAACTGGATTTCTTCCTTCTTCTCCTCTTTCTTCAACTTCAAGCCCCTAAGTAAGGTGTTTGAAAGATTTTTCAAAGATTTCATCTCTCTTTCATTCATTCCCACTTTTGTCCTTGCTCGGTTACCGAAAAGCACAACATTTGACAAAATACGAGCCTCGGAATATCGTAAAAACTTTATTTTCAAATGTTTTGAAAGAGAGGGTTTAAGATCTAAATCTTTTGATCAAGATTGTTTTGGTCCAAAAGGGGTATGAAGTTGAGGTTTGACTTTCTTTTTGTCAAAGAAATCGAACCTTTGCCCTGCATATCTTTCATCACCGAACAAACCATCAGTCGCGTCCAAGTCTTATGGACGGTCAAAAATGGGGTGTCTACAGGTGGATATAAAAGAATAACAGAGCAAACTACTCTGGAGTGGATATAAAAGAATAACAGAGCAAAAACCAATTACAATTATTTATGTAGGAACCAAAAGTAATATTTATTTCAACTTGGTAAATAATGTTAGGAAAAGCAGATGGTTTGGAGGGTAACACAGATAAAAAAATAAAACCACATAACATTAATGTTTACTTCAACTTGTTAAATAATGTCAGGAGAAGTAGATGATTTGAAGGGCAACGGAGAGAAAATAAAAACACATACATCAACGTTTATTTGAACTGTAGGAAAGGCAGATGATTTGATGGCCAAAACAGAGACAAAATAAAAATCACGTAACATTATCTGTAAAAAGTTTGTGAAGCAAGTTTACATAGTAAAAAAATAACCACAAATAAGTAGAAGAAGAAGGCCATGAGAAGAAATAGCAGAAGAAGCGAAAAAGAAATAAGCAGAAGAATGAGGAGGGCAGAAGAAGGTGCAGGGAGGTCAACCGGCCGGATGACCCGGGGGACGACCGGGTCAGCTATAAAGGTGACAAAAGGTGCAAAGAGTTCAGACAGATCAGAAACTATCTCTATACTCGTTTGGACTTCTCAGAAATCATTTCAGAACTCATTTTGGAATTCTCAGAAATCATTTTAGAACTCATTTTGCACATAACAGATGATTGAAGGATATATTTACCAGATTAGTGGGAGTTGAATAGTTATCACCGGTAATGAAGTGCATACAGTGACTAAATGTGCGACTCTTTCGTAATCATCTGATTCGACAATAAGTTTGATAAATTTGACCTGAGACAAAAAACAATTGGGAATAAAATTAGAGATGATTTTTTTTCAAATTAGTGACCTATAAGAAAATATGTGAAATAAATTTGTGATTTATTTGACCTCGCACTCGTCGTTGTTTGGTTGCCCATAGAAGGAATCTTCCACAACGCACAAATTGTAAGTCACTTGATTTGTGAGAGATGGTATGAGTAGGGAGCGGGTTCACAGGATTCATAATTTATAAAATGGTCTGAGTTCTCTGTGAACACTACCCGTGACGAATCTTCAGTCTGATCTTTGAAACAGAGAAAGAAAGATGAGTAGATCAGTTCATATGAACCTTTTCAGAGACGATGGATACGGAAGCTTTTCAGAAAAGAAAATGAAGAAGGCTAAAGACGTTGAAAGTGGAGAAATGAATCACAAAGCTGCCAAACGGGTTTTCAAATTATAGTTTTTATATGGTGGAATTCTATTTTGAAAATGTTATCCAAACGTGAAGCGGAAGTGATAGGTTAGAAATGTAATTTCAAAACACATCCAAACAGAGCCAAAAAAAGTCAAAAACCAGCTTTTAACCAATATTTCAAAACATCCCTAACTTAACAACCAACCATTGATTTTCACCAATTAAAAAAAAAAAAAACACTATTGAGCTCACTTCTTTTTACCAATCAAGATACTTACAAATAAAAGAATCCTAGGCCTTGTTTGGCAAAGGCTAAAATAGCCAATTTTAGGCTAAAATTTATAAAAAGACAAAATAGGCTAAAATAGCTAATAAGACAAAATGTTACATCAAATCCATAATCATTTCACTTTTTCTCTCACAAATATCACATCCAACTATAAAAAAATATAATCATCTTTCCAAACACAAAAATTTTAACTTACTAAAATAGCCAAAAACTAAAATAGCTTACTAAACTAGCTAACTTCCCAAACATAGAAAAACACCCCCATAGCCACTTCAAGAAAAAGTTGATTTTGGACTTATAAAAAGTTATAATCTATATTCTTAAGCTACACCAAACACAACAAAATAGCTTAAATTAAGCTAAAAGTTAAAATAAGCAGCTTATAAGCCCTACCAAACAGGCCCATAAGCTGCTTATTTCAGCTTTTAGCTTAATTTAATCTATTTTGTTGTGTTTAGTGTAGCTTAAGAATACATATTATAACTTTTTATAAGTCAAAAATCAACTTTTTCTTGAAGTGGCTATAGGGGTGCTTTTCTAAGGGCCTGTTTGGTAGGGTTTATAAGCTGCTTATTTCAGCTTTTAGCTTAATTTAAGTTATTTTGTTGTGTTTGGTGTAGCTTAAGAATACAGATTATAACTTTTTATAAGTCAAAAATCAACTTTTTCTTTAAGTGGCTATGGGGGTGCTTTTCTAAATCAGCTTAAACGGCAAGCTGGGAAAGAAGGGGTAAAATTACTTAAATGCCCCTCATCAACTTCAAGTATTACCAAAACACCAATATATAAACCCCCGATCTCAATCACTGTTCATTTCTTTAAGAGACAAAAACTTGAAAGGCGATTTCTGATGGCAATTTCCGGTGAGCTCTGTCTCTCTCTCTCTCGATCTGATGATGGAGGCTGCCGACGAACAAACCAGAGCTCTCTCTAACGAACAGCTATCTTTTCTCTCTCTCTCACGAACCTCCCGTCACCACTGCCATCGCGATCGCGACCTGAAACCTAACCACTACCATCACGATCTACTCCGTGCTCTCTCTCTCTTTGCGATCACGATTGCGATCTAAAACCCTAACAACCACCATTCCCCCCCCCTCTCTCTCTCTCTCTTTCTCTCCATCTGCGTTGTTTGCCGCCATCGCCATCACCGTCGTGATCGCGATCTGTGTTGATCTGCATTGAAACCCTAGCCACTGGCGACTGTTCGCCGATGGCGTTGAAACCCTAGAAAAAAAAATTGAAAAAAAAGAAAAACAATTAAAAAAAAAAATTAAAAACAGAATTAATATTTAATATGAAAAAATTAAAAAAATTACTTTTCAGAATTAATATTCAACACAATTTATTTCAATTAATATTGACTTTTCATAATTAAAAAAATTACTTTTCAGAATTAATATTTACTTTTCAAAATAAAATGAAAAACAATTTATTTCAAAAAAAAAATTAATTGTAATGAAAAAAATTTAATAAAAACAGAATTAATTTAAATTGATATTACAACATTACCAAGAATTAATACAGAATTAAACATAATTAATTGAAATAAAATAATATGTAATGACATCACAACATTATTATAAATACATGGATATTAATTGATATTAATTGTAATGAATTAATAAATTCAATAAAAAAAAGTAATGATGCTAATTAAACCATTAATTGACACTAATTAATTTATAATGAAAAAATGAAATAATTTTATACTAATTGATACTATTAATAATTTTAGTATTAATTGATGCTAATTAAGCTATTAATTTTATACTAATTGATACTATTAATGAAATGATAATTTTTGTAATACTAATTATATTAACTTTATTAATGAGATAATTTTTTAAAATTAAAACTGAAAAAATGACAAAATAATTATTTTTATATCATATAAGGGCAAAAAGGACAATTACACAATAAAAAGTTATTTTACAGTTTATTAACCAAACACTACTCAGCTGCTTAAATCCATAATCCCATAGCTGCACCAAACAGATTAACAGTTTATGTTCACAGCTATAAACCATAATCTGTTAAGCTATTGTTAGGTTTTTATTCTTGGCAACCCCGTTTGACAAAACTCCTTTCAGTTGTATTTGTTTTCACACTTTTTATTTCAGTGAGGCTATGAGTTTGTTAGATGCGAATCCAACCCGAATCGAGCCTTGCAAAGAAGTTTGTGATGTTAATGCTTTCAAGATTGCCACTTCGCTGATTATGACGGGGGTCGAGCTGCCCGGTCAGCTCGCGCCCGAAGCAAAATGCAAAATTGCATTCAAAGTTGGCTGTCCACCCTTGCTCGCTCGAGCGAAGAAGTCCTCGCTCGAGCAAAGGATTGCGTCTATACAAAAACCTGAAATAGTTCATTGTTCGCTCGAGCGAAGGGTTCGTGGCTCGAGCGAAGGCACTAGTGGAAATCACGCGAGTTAAGGTTCTCGCTCGAGCGAGCTTCAAAATCCGGATTTCTATAAGGAATTGGTTTTCTTCCAAAACTAAGATTACTGTGGATTTCTGTAAGTAGTTGGTTTTCTCCCAAAACTTGACTTGACTCGACTCATTCAGATCTTCTTTTTGGTTATTAAGGTTTATATCTGGGGATATTTTGCTAGTTTTCTTTGATGTTTTGATTGAGTATTCAACTCATGGTTTAAAGAGTATACATCAAAGGATTAGTTGTTTGTTCTACACAAAAGAGAGAGTTGTTCTTCAGTGGATTCTAAAGAATTCAAGCCTGAAACTTTGGTGGATTCTGGAGTGGCTCATCGTCAAGACAATTCCGAGGTGAAGTCGGGGTTGGAAGAGACACATAGGGGTTGGTTCAATTCGGGCATGAATTCGCTAGGTAATTGAGAGTATACCTGTGTAATTCCTTTATATCTTCTTAATGGATTGTTTTGTGGCTGTTGCCCGTGGTTTTTTATCACAATTGGAGGTGTCCAATTGTGGTTTTTCCACGTAAAATCGTTGTGTCGATTTGTCTTGATTGTTTGATTGGGATTGTTATATATTGTTTAAAATTGATACATAATCACAAATCAACATCTAGGGGATTTCTAGATTCATTAGCTATAATCTATAATTACTTTTCCACAGCTCTACCAAACGGGACTATAAGCCCTACCAAACATGCTCAAGGCCCTAGTAGGTTTCATCATGCTGTACTGTATCATTTTTATACTTTAGGAGAAATTACAAAAACAAATTTAAGAGTTTGAGCCATAAAAGAAAATACATTTTTAATTTTATCTTTAAATTTTAAATTTATTTTCAATCTAAATATGTATTTCTCATCAATTTTACTTAATATAAATAAACAAATGATTTAAATTAAAAACAAATAAAAAGATTAAGATTTAAATTAATAAAATTAAAAATTTATTTTCTTATAAGACTCAAATCTTGAGGGATTTTTTTTAATATAATTGTCCCTATATTTTATTATGGTAATTTAATTTTGTATATATAAAAAATAAAGAGGCATTTACATACAAGTTCCATTTTGTGAATTTATAATCCATTAAGTCCTAGGTAAAATTATTTGCTCCTTCAAGTCCTATTAATTTTTAATAGATTTTATAATTAATATCCAAACAAGCAGTGAGCTCGATAAACATATCCTTCGTAGAAAGAGAAGATAGAGTCCAGAGAGAGAGAGAAAGTGAGACAGAATGGCGCTTGGCAAGAAATCGACGTCGACGAGGGCAAGTAAATCAAAACAAGCAGACATCGAATTGAGTCTCGACGATCAGAACAACACAGTTGTGTTGGAATTGGAAAACAAAGATCAATAATTGGAAACACAACAAGAAGCTGAATCATCATCTGAACCGGAGGTTGAAGAAGAAAACGAAGAGGCCGCCGCACAGCAAATCAACCAATAAATCATCACAAATTCAATGGAGGAGGTTGGGGGGAACGGTTGTGTGATTCCAAGGAAGAGATGTCGAATGTTGAAACTGTAATTGCAGATCATGTGAATGTTGAGAGCATTGAACAGAATCGTGTTGTGGAGGAGGAAGGAGAGAGAATGGAGGGTTTGGATAAGAATGATGATGCGAATATGGAAGATGATGATGCAATTGAGAGGAAAACAGTGAATGGTAAATAGAAACAGAAGACGGGCATAAATGGTGTCCCAGGAATTAAATTTAACTTTATCGTTAGCACTTACTGATTCTTCTGAATTTTGATTTAAGATTGAGAACATTCTCAGTTTATAATATTCTCAATTTTAATCATAAAAAAATTGAGAAATTTTTCAAAATTGATAATATTCTCAATTCATACTAGAAAAAAAAATTAAGAAATTTTTTAGTTTTGATAATTATATACTGAAATCATTCTCTGTTTTGAAAATTGAGAACATTTTCAGTTTTGGTGTTACCTGTTAATGAGATTTATTGGTTCAAAAACTTTTTGACAGGACACCTAAGCTACTACCCAATATGTAGATAGGACTTTTAGGTAATTAATCCAAAAATAAAACATACTCAAAATCTTGGGCCGTAAAATATTCTCACTTGGGTGGGACGCACATTTAATGAGTCTCATTAATAAATTTCACCTTTTATAAAATGATTGTAATTGAATTTTGTACTTGTAAATAAATAAAAGAGAGTTATATGGAGTTTTTAATAGGTGAATTTATTATTTAATAGGTTATATGATAATTAAAAACGTTTTTTATCAAATATTATTAAAAAAAATAACTAATTATTAATTTTTTGTGATAAGTTAAAAATTTTGTCATAAATAATGTCATTAATTATAAATTTTAGTGACAGTTTAAAAAAATAATTAGAAAAAATATACTCAATTTTTAACTTTAAGAGACAATTTGAAAAATTCATCATAAAAATTCACTAATTATAAGTTTTAGTGATAATTTATAAAAATCATGACAAAAAAGTCATTAATTATCAATTTTTAACAACATATATAAAAAATCATCACAACAAATTATTTTTAGTAATAATTTTATAAGAACTTATTTTTAATTACACTGGATGAAAATTAAGAATTACTAGAAGCTATGCGTAATTTATTTCCAAATAGAATAAAATAATTGACTATATATACACTAGATGCTGCCTAACCAAACCAAGGCCTCACATCTCACGCTTACAAAAACCCCAGAAGCATCTTCATTCGTGTCCAAAGGGTAAAATTTCACTGTATCTTATCTTCCATACAAGTACAATCCTGCATCTTCAAATGGCTCAGGTAAATTTTTTTCATAATTGTTATTTACATAGCTATATATGATGTCGAGAACCAATTTTCTATATTTTTTCCCAAATTTTTATTTATTTACTTTTTCTATTTCGAATTCAAATTGTATTGCAGAAGCTGGTGTTGAAGGTGATGACCATGACCGATGAGAAGACAAAGAAGAAAGCTATAGAAGCCGCTGCTGATATCTTCGGTACTCGTGATATGAATTTTTCCTTTTTTTTATTTGATGATTTTTTTAATTATTTCTTCTAGGGGGTCTTATAACCATCGGATTTTGATCTTTTGATACCAACACACCCGGTATATTAGTGGGATTGAAAATCGCATACTGCCAATAGATCTGATTTGACTGCTATAAAAATTCTTTTTTAATAATTTTAAATTCACAACTGTGTCAGTCGATTCACAAAGGCAGCGTATGATTAGAAAATTTGGAAAGTGATTTAAAAAGAAAATTAAAAAAAGTTAATAAAATATGAAAATATATTTATATTTTATATAATTTTTGTATATATATATTTTTATTTTTTTTTAAATTTTTTAAAAATTTTTCAAGTAAAAATGTATTACTCGACAGTGATACCGTTACACTGCGACCGTTACTGATTCGTCATCTCTTTCATATACACATACAACAAAACCATAGTTGAGTTGATGGTTAATTAGGTATAATTGATGTTGATTTGTTTCTTATTTTGATGGGTATGGGTATTGAATTTTTGAACAACAGGAGTAGATTCGATAGCGGCGGATCTAAAGGAGCAGAAGCTAACGGTGATCGGAGAGATGGACACAGTGGCAGTGGTGAAGAAGATGAAGAAAGTTGGGAAGGTTGATATCATATCAGTTGGTCCAGCCAAAGAAGAGAAGAAAGAGGAAAAGAAAGAAGAGAAAAAAGAAGAAAAGAAAGAGGATGACAAAAAATAAAAAGCACTAAATTCCATGTACTTTACTATTCAGGCCTTTCTTGATCGGAAAACTCTATTCATAGAAAGAAAGAAAAAAATTATATAAAAAATTTCACAAAAATATTGTCATATTGTCATTCTCGTAAATAAACTCATTATTATGAGTGTTTCATTTTAAAATGAAAACTTTAATTTAAACTTAATTATTTTGTATGAATTTTTTATTTATATATCATTATTTTTCTGCCTCCCGTGGCACCATTGCATTAAGATAGTTTGAGAGGAAATTTTAAAAGTAAATAAATAAAATTGAACAAAATAGTTGCCGTCCTTTTCTAATCTTCAAGGGAATATTCTCGAACTCTTTTTATTTTATTTTATTTTTTTCCTTTTCTGGTTAGGTATTTTCTATTTTAGTACATTTTTAACTGCAATATAAGAATATCAAGATCAACTCACAAGGATGTGCCCTTTCATAATAGAGAGAGACTATGTGCACTCCTAAAAGGATTTACAAAATTTTGTCGCATAATTTCTGGTTACAAAATATCACAACTTTATTGTTTGTAACTTTTTTTTTTTTAGATTGATATTATATATAATTTTGAAATGCACATTATAAATTGATTATTCATAATTTTACTATAAAGTGACATAACATATCACAAAATTCATCACTTTAAAAAAAAGGATCCTGTTATGGTGTACAACCCTTAAGATTGCACACCATATGCAACCAACACAAAAAGTATAAGTGGAAGGTATAAACATAAAACAGGACAGCAACACAAAAAGTATAAGTGAAAGGTGTAAGTTACGCACTTAAGAAAAGTCTTAAAAAAAATCACCAATTTTGACGATGTGATAACTGGTTTTGTTTACTTGCGCGCCAAAAAAAAAAAAAAAAACTTATTTGTTAACAAGTCACTGTCCATTTTCCCATTAAAAAAAAATAAAGTCTGAATGTCGATCACCAAAGTCCAAAAGCAAATAAATTCTCCACCAGGAAAAAGAAAAGGACAAAAAGCACTGGATAGAAACAAATGCATATAATTCAAAAAATAATCAATAAACTATATTCATTGTGAACGGAATCCATATCTTATTTATTTTTGAAATAAGATTTGAGATAAATTTTTATAATTGATAATATATTTTTCTTGTTCCACACAAAGACAAGGCAGATAAATAGAGAAATGGTTCCGAAAAGCACCAGACAAGTAGGCTCATGTATATCATAAAAGCATTTAGATCACTTTAATGAGAGGAATTGATGTTGATATGTTGGTTAAATATTGAATAATGATATATGTATCAATTGATGTAGTAATTAGTATATTAATAGATGATGTAGCATAGTTTTAAAGATTTTAAGTATTTATAATTTACATAATAGATGGAGTCAATAATAATAATATAACACTAATTAATACATAAATATATATATTAATTGGTGCATGTATAATCACTATTAAATATTTGCCCTTTTTCCTTGTGAGTTTTATGCATGCAGCCGTCTGTATAAAATATTATGGTCAATTTTTGGCATGAGGGTCAATTTTAGTGGGCACCTCGAAAAAAGGGCTTCGTTTGGAAAGATGGGTTTGAAATTTTTTTTACTATTTTAAGTCACAAAAAATAAAATAGACTATTTTAGTTACAAAAAATAAAATATCATATCTAACTCATAATCATTACACTCTTTCTCATAAAAAAAAAATTAAAAAATTAAAAAGTAGTTCATTCTCAAACTAAACTTTTTAGCCCAGACTAAAATAGTTAAAAAAATTAAAAAAATCAAAAAGCCAATCACTACCCAAACGACGCCTTAATGGACTAACATTTAATGTTGGACGCAAATACATTGTGTTTTGTAATTTTTATTCAACTTTTTAATTAATTTGATGAATAATTTATTAGTGGTAATTAAATAATTTGATGAATTAAAAAAATTATTCATCAAGTATTTTTTTTATCAGCGAAAAAAATTTATTGATGATAATCGAATTACAATACTTGAGGTATTATTCATCAAGTATTATGATGATAATCGAATTACAATACTTGAGGTATTATTCATCAAGTATTAAAGTTATTATATGTGACAGTTATTAAAACGGGCATTATGAAGAAAGAAAAATACATGATTTCGTTACACTGATTCAGTGAATGTTTATAATATAATAAATTAAGTTACACTTATCATTTACTCTTATGACATATTTACAATTATTAATGCAATGGGTCTTACATTAGCTCCACTAATATCCAATGGAGATGTTAGCATTAGAAAGTGAAATGAAAAAAATATAAATTTCAATAAAATTTTCATTTATTTCTGTTATTTTTTTTCTTCATATTTTTTTGACATTTGGTAGTTAATTGAAAAAAAAAAAAAAAAAAACTAATTTGGGCAAAAAATAATTTTTATTTTTAAAAGGTAAGATCTTTTTATGAACGGAAGTTTTATCAATGTCAACACTTTACTATCATTTTTACCACCACCACAAATATAGTAGTTTTAAGGTGACTACTAAATGTATGAAAATATTATTTACTATAAATATTTTTTCATATTTAAAAATAAAAACTATAATTAATTTAAGCCCTCATTTGACAATTGGACTTTTTTTATTTTTTGGCTAAATTTGATACAAAAAGACAAAATAGACTAATCAATATTACATCTAAACCATAATCAAAAGTTTTAAAAAGTCAAAAAAAAAAAAAAACCAAACAAACTTTTTAGCCTAACCTAAAATAACTAAAAAATTAAAAAGTCAACCAAACTTTCCAAACGAAACCTAATCATTTGGACGTTTCTTTAACTTATTCAAAACTAGTAGTTCAAATTTATAGTAACTAATTCGTTACATAACTAGTAATACATAATTTATACTTATAAGAAATAAAGTCAAATAATGTAAAATACACACACACATATATATATATTTATATATTTATAAAAAATAAAGGCATTTACACACAAGTTCTAATTTATGAAACTTATACTCTATTAAAATTCTAACTAAGATTTTTTTGACCTTCAAGTCTCATTAAATTTTTAATAGTCGGAATTAATCTTCAAGCAATGATTATTTATCATTTATGATTATCTATAAAGGAACATGATAATTTGACATTTATTTTAATTTTCAAAACTTTTAAATTGAAAAAAAATAAATTATTTTTTTCTGTAAAATTGAAAATTTTGTATCTACAAAGAAGCATGATAATGGAACATTGATGTGTAAAACTGAAAACAATTGTTAACATTCTCAGTTTTATTGAATAGCTGAATCAAACCAATAAGTAAAAGGACAAAAATGTTTAATCTCATACTCTGTTTTTTTTTTCATCAATTAGTGAAACAATTATCTGGAATATTACTTACAAAATTGATAATGTTCTCAGTTTTAAAAATTGAAAAAAATTGATAATATTCTCAATTTTAGTAAATAGGATTTATTGGTTCAAAAAATCTTAAATAGAACCTGAGCTACCATAATATTTGTAAATAGGACTTTTAAATAATTAACTCTAAAAAATATATTGTATAAAATATAATTGGAATTTTTTTTTTTTTTTTACAAGGTTTGACCCTTTTCATCAAGTAAAATGGACTGAAAAAAAAAATTATAACCATTAAACTTAACGTGGGTGTACATAAAATGCCTAAAATATTTTTTGTTGTAGAGTTTAATGACTGAAATATTTTTTCTATCGATTTTACTTAGCGAAAATAGACAAATGATTTAAGTTGAAAATAAATTTAAAATTTTAAAATTTAAATTGATAATATTTAAAATTAAACATTTATTTTGTTTTATAAAAATGAAACTATAGGGTTGTTTGGGATGACTTAAATAAGTATACTTTTTGTCTTTTTACGAAAAGATGTGCAGAAAAGTAAAGAGGTAATGTGATGAAAAAAAGATAAAAAGATAAAAGATGAATTATTTTGAACTTGCCAAACTTAGCCTATGATTTTTTTTTAAAATAATTTATTCAATATAGTTTGTTGAGGAATTGAGTTTGAAGCACTCTTTCTCAAATCTAGCTCATATTATAATTACATTTAAAAAAAATTAAAAATTATGAGTAGGCCGCGGTCGACTTGACCACCGCCCAATATCCATGCATAGGCAATTAAGGCCCCGTTTGTTTTGGGTTAAATAGATGAAAGGGGATTAAGATGGAGGTAAGGTTATTTTTAGTGTTGTGTTTGTTTATAGAGTTGGGGAGGGGATTAGAATAGAGGAGGTGATATAGATGGAGGTTGGAAGAGGGATTGAGATGGAGGAGGTGGAGATGATATTAGAAAAATAGTGAGGGGATTAGAAATTTTTTTATTTTTTTTATTTTTATATATTGGGAATTTTTTTTAAATATTAATGTTTAATTTTTTATATTTTTTATTTGTTTTATTATTTTATATAAAAATAATTTAACAATTCCTACACTAACAACTATTATCAAAACAAACACATTTTACTTAATTCCCTCATTATCAATCCCCTCACTATGAATCTCCTCCCTTCTACCTCTAAAAACAAACAGGACCTAAAGCTTGCAACGAACAAGTTAGCGAGCTCGGCTCAATAATTAATTATTATTTACATTATTTAAATATATAAATAATATATTTATATATTATTTAATTAAAAAATTAAATTTATTTACATTATTTAAATATATAAATAATATATTTATATATTATTTGATAAAAATTAAATAAAAATTTATTTATATTATTTTAACATAAATAATATATTTATGCTATTGTTTACACATATTTTATGTTATTTAATGTATAAATAAATATTTATTTTATAATTTAAATAAAGATAAATAAGTCTAAAAGTTAGGCTCAAAGTCGTTTATTTACTTAACAAATCGAACCGAACTCATGAACAACTTGATCCGTTTGACGCATCTCCCGTGTAACTTATGGGAAGGTCACTGACTAATATATGAAGGAAAATTACATTTTATGTCTTTTATATTTTGTTATTTTTTTCACTTTAACTTTAATTTTTTTTAAGAGTGATGTACCAATAAATCTCAAATTAACAACTTATATATTGTTTAATCCTAAAAATTTTCTTATAGACTGAAAGGTCCCATTATGGGGAAATTGACCATAGAGGGCATATACATCAAACATCATCATCATCAAAACAACATCATCATCATCAAAATAACATCAAACATCACAATATCATTATCAAAACAACATCAAACATCAGAACATCATCATCAAACAATATCAAACATTATCATCAAAACAACATCAAACATCACAAACATCATCATCAAAACAACATTAAACATCACAATATCATCATCAAACATCAACATCAAACGTCATCACATCATTAACAACACAACATCACAACAACATCATCAAAACAACATCAAAACGTCATCATCATCAAAACAACACACATCATCGCCATCATCAAGCTTCACTGCCATCGTCAAAACATCATCATCAAAAGTCACACGGCCATGCTCGAACGCCTCTCCAACCGCAAGCAACCCTTCCTCTCTCGCAACCCCGATTCCCACCCGTTCGAGTCGACCAACTCTTTCCTCTCTCGTTTCTCTCAATCCAAACACTCCATTAATGCCAATCTCACTCGCTGCCGCCAATCCACTGACCCCGATTCCAAATTGACTCTCAAATCTGACCTCGAGGCGGTCTTGATCTTGATTTCCGACCTCGAAAAGCTTGTCGCCGAGAACCCCTACTTCTTACCCTCCTACGAAGTCCGAACCTACCTCCAAACCATCTCTTCCCTCAAACAATTTGAATATGCGAGAGTTCATCTTTGGTAGTCCCAGATGTTGTTTGATGATGATGTTGTGATGTTTGATGTTGTTTTGATGATGATGTTTGATGTTATGTTGATGATGATGTTGTGATGTAAAAAAATGACTAAATGGTTTACAAGAAAACATTCAGAACTAGATGGAGTAACATTTTTCAATATGGGATTTATGAGTAATTTTTCCTTTTTTTAATTGACTCTTTAGGTTTCAAAATATTTTCAATTTACTTCTAAAATTAATTTCTATTCAAAATTAAATAAAATTTCCACGTTAACTGTCACCAAAAAATATATATATATATATTTTATTATATTGAGGTTTGGATTTATGTACGTGTGAATTATATATAATAAAATATTTTTATATTGCGCGACTATTAATATGATATTTTTTATTTAATTTATACATAAGTTAGCTTTTAGAATAAATTTTTTAAATAAAACTTAAAACATAAAGGGTCAAAATATAAAAAAAAAATAAAATCATTAAGGCTCCATTTATTTCTACGAAAAATATTTCACATAAAAAATGTCTTTCTTGTAAATTGATTTTATACTAGAAAAATATTTTTATTTTTGTTTTTTGGCATTTACTTGACACTTGAAACAAAAATATTTTATTGCCTAAAAGAGAAATTTTTATCAATAAAATGTAATTTATAACTTTTTAGTGAGTAGGATATTTCTTTGAAAATAGTAATTGTGTTAAAAATGTAGTGAATGAGAGTCAATTTTGTAAAAATTGACTTACAAAAATTTTAAAAATAAGTAATTTTTAGAAAAATTATGCGAAAATAATTTCCTTAGAAAATGTTTTAATTACTTTTTATTCAATCAAATAACAAAAAATAAATAAAATATTTGTGACAAAAACATTTTACGTAAAAACAAATGAAGTTAAAAGATTAAAAATAAAAAAAATATGGGACAAAGTACAAATTTTCCAATATATAAATGAATGGTGAGCTCCATTTTTAAAATTTCATCGAGTTTCCTTCACTATCCCTCGCAGGCAGCCAAGCGAAGATGGAACACTTGGTGACAATGCGAACGCCGGCGCCTCAATCCAAGCCCTAGAAACCCTAGAATTCGTCTGCCTCACCTCCCTCCTTCCAATTCCCCATCTTCGAAGACCTTCTTTGCTTCGACGAAGCCTTTTCTCTGAGATTCTCTCTCGAAATCGAGACGCTTCCGATCGATAATGCTCTCTCTCTCTCTCTAAGTTGTTCTCGAAATCGGAGACTTTGTGAATACTTATACCTGCCTATGGAAAATCTCGCAATGACAACAAGCAGAAGAAGCTCCGGAGGTAAATTGTGACCGACGTGTGCGATTAAATGCATATTTATTTTTCGTCTTCAACTAATTTTCTGTTTCTTTTGTTATTTTAGCATAAAATTTGGTGATTATGATCCGACATTTTAATTGTAGTTGCCAAATTTGGAACCTTTGAGATGAGCAATCAAATCGTAGAAAATGCATTTGGAAATTGAACTTGAACTTGAACTTGAATATTTTCATCAACATTTGAGTGGTCCTTTCTATATATATTTTTTTGTCTGTAAATCCTGCTGTCAATTTTATTTTTCAGTTTAGGAAGTAGTTTTGAATTGGGTGCTTTTTTTGTTACTCTCTCTTCAAATATAATACATTGATTAATAAAAAATTCATATAATTCCTGTGGCAACATTGCGACGACTCACCTTGTTTTAATATTGTCTGTTTGTTGAGTGGCCAAACAAAGGGCTAATGCTGTATTTTTTTATCCTCCCTTCTGCCTTGGATTGCTCTGCCCCATAATCCATTTATTACGTTGTATTAAGAGATTTTTGCTTCACAGTTTTTTTGCCTTAGGACAAAAGGAGACTTGAGACTGCTGGCAATGATTTGTGACATGGGTAAGTCCATAAAGGATATGACCCACCACTTAAGGCCCAATTCATGATTCAAATACTAAAGCCCAATATTCTAGGAACCCAACGTTACACCAAGCACCAATGACATCTAAACACTTGGCAAGTGAAGAACTAGCCACATCAGCAGACAAAGATCCTACAGAGTTATTGCACCACACATCAGCCATTAATGAGTTTCCCTGCAGCATTTATTGCGATAACCCTTCACGTCGGAACAGAATAGCCTCACCATGAACAAGGCAAGTTAGAACATAGACTTTCGGCCAACATGACAGCTTGGAGTGGATAAGGAAATGATGAGCAAAAGATATAAGCAGGCTTTTAAGACAAAAAAAATGTTAAGTTCTCTATCTCCATCCTATCTCTACATTCCATCACCCTCTCTTCTCTAACTTGATCGTCGGAGGGTTCGCTGGGGGACTCCCCGTTTCCCGTTGGACTCTTGTGCAGGTCTCTCTACGGGCTCGACACTCGGGCAACGGTTTGGGAAGCGTCGATCAATCCGACCCCTTCCATCTGGAGCAATTAGAATCATCAATTGGCGCCGTCTGTGGGAATCTTTTCGCTCCGTGAGGCAATTGTGCTCATTGTCGCCGGAGACCGATTCCCGGTAATCCCTACCTACCACCCACCAAGGTAGATGGTCACAACTAGATCCATGGCTTCTCAACACGACGTTGCCGACCCCCAAGCTGACCCTCCTAACCCAAACAACCCACCGCCCTATTTCACAGAACTCACCAACAACATTAACCGCTTAGCCGAACAAAACCAAGTCCTGATCAATGCTTTGCTTCAAAAAGACCTTCCTATGCCTCCTCCACCACCTCAAGATATCCCACCCAACCGAGAGCGAGCCTCGAGCCATCCCATCCAACAATCCCACCCATCTAACTTAGAGGGCCTGCGACCCCCTCCCCAAGATATGAACCCGCCATCTCGGGCCCCATATCCATCGGCCCAAGCACTCGCCCCCGACGGAGAGGCCAGTAGCGTTCAGCCTCCATTGCATTCCGGTGGTGACAACGTTCCTCTTTGGGATGCAGAACTCCGAGCCATGAAACTCCAACTTCAAGGAGTCATGCAGAACATACAAAATAAACCCTTTACCACAGCCAACTCACCATTCGTTGCCTCCATCAGGGACAAACCACTACCTCCTAAGTTCAAAATGCTCTCGATCGACTCTTTCGACGGTACAACGGACCCAGTCGATCACTTGGACACTTATAGGACCCTCATGATCCTCTATGCATTCCCTGATGAGATCATGTGTCGGGCTTTCCCCGTAACGCTTAAGGGGTCGGCCCGACTGTGGTTTAGTCAGCTGCCGACGGACTCTGTCTCTACTTTTCAGCACCTAAGTGACTCCTTTCTCAGCCACTTCATTGGTGCCCAGCGCCAGCGGCGTCCGACAACCCAACTCCTCAACATCCGTCAGACGGAGGGGGAGTCGCTGCGCAGCTTCGTCACCCGCTTCAACACCGAAGCTTTGCAAGTGGCGGAAAACGATGACAAGGTCATTCTCACGACTTTCATGGCCGGTCTACGATCATCCGATTTTCTTTTCTTCCTCTCTAAAAACCCTCCAACCTCTATGGCAACCCTTCTCTCCAAAGCTCAAAAATACATAAACGCCGAAGATTCCCTAGCCGCCCGACAAGACTCCACAACTAAAAACCCTACCCCTAGAGAGAAGAGAAAGGACTCTGAAACCAGAACTACCCAATACACACAGCAAACACCTCAGTATACTGACCAACCTTCCCGAGCCGACCGGTCGGCACCTGCCCGACCACCCGGCCAATTTGAATGGTACACTCCCCTCAATTCCCCCATAGAACAAGTCTTGAACCAGATCCAACGAGATTATCTCCTGAAATGGCCACAACCATCGCGGTCTCCTTCCAACCGGCGAGACCAGTCCAAGTATTACCGTTTCCATTAGGACCACGGCCACAATATCGAGGAGTGTGTTAATCTTAAAGACCAGGTCGAGAGCTTGATACGCCAGGGGCGTCTCAGCTGGTTCACAGCGGCCCGCCCTCACCAACGGCCAAGGACCGAACCTACCAAAAACAACCACCAACACACCCCTCATCGACGACCCGCCCAACCTAACCAAGGCAATGATCGACCCCCACAGCAACCCCGAGCACAAGGCAATCCTGCCTCCTCGGTTGGAGAGATCAAAGTTATTGCCGGCGGGCTGGCTGGCATGTAGTGGACCATCCCATTCGGCCCAACGAGTAGAACTCAGAAAAATTCGACAGGGCGCTGATAAAGAGGTCGCGACATTGGACCTCTCCTTCAAACACCTTAAGCAGTGAATGGAGCCCATCACCTTTACGGAGGCCGATTGCATAGGCATCCGTTACCCATGCCCACCCCCTCGTCATCTCTGCTCTCCTGTCCAATTACAAAGTCAGACAGGTGCTTGTCGACAACGGTGGCTCTTCAGACATCATTTTTCCAAATGCCTATCGCCAGCTCAAGGTCCGAGAAGAAAGTTTGTCCCTTCTCCAGACCCCACTGGTCAATTTCACTGGAGATCGGGTGACCTCTATAGGCTCCATCGATCTTCCCATCACCATTGGAGAATACCCACGGCAGACCACTAAGTTGCTCACTTTTCTCGTCGTCGACAGTCCCTCTGCTTATAACATCATCCTCGGCCGCACCGCTTTTCAAGTTGTCACTTCCATGTACCATCTGGCCATGAAATTCCTTACCGACCTCGGAGTCGGCACCGTGAGGGGGGAGCAGACTGTGGCCAAAGAATGCTACATCGCTTCACTCAAAGAGGTCAAGCTGAAGGAGACTGATCATCGAAGGACTCGACGCCAGAGACGAAGATGAGTTAGTTAGAGGGGAACTAGTAGAAGAACTTGTTGAAGTCCCCATCGACCCTACCAACCCAACAAAAACAGCCAAGATCGATAGCCAACTATCCCTCCAAGCCAAGGTCGACCTTACAACCCTTCTAACTGAGCACAATGATGTGTTTGCCTGGACCCATTCCGACATGCCGGGTATCGATCCCTCCTTCATCACTCATCGTCTCAGCATCGAGCTCCATTTCCGCCCCTTCTGCTAGAAGCAGCGTATCTTTCACCCAGAGCGCAATGCTCTTATTGCTTCCGACGTAGATAAACTACTGGAGGCACTGTTTGTCCAGAACGTAGACTACCCCAGATGGCTATCAAATGTGGTCCTGGTCCGTAAGAACAACGGTAAATGGCGACTCTGCGTCGACTACTCCGACCTTAATCGGGCTTACCCAGGTCTGCTCCAAAGATAGCTATCCCTTCCCCCGCATAGATCTGCTTGTCGACGCTACGGCCGGACACCAGATGCTCAGTTTCATGGACGCCTTCTCTGGCTACAATCAAATCCTGATGTACCTGGCTAACCAGGAACACACCTCTTGCATCACGGATTGTGGGAGCCGAATAAATAGAAGAGTTGGAAGGGATGTATCCCAGAAGTCAGAGACTCTTCGGCTCCGTACTAATCAACTAAGATACCGAATACATTGAGATCGCCGAATAGACGGGGAGATGTATGTTGGAATAAACAAAAGGATAATAAGTAAAAAGTGGGCTCTGGACCCGAGGTCCAGAATGAGTATAAATACAAGAGCTTCAGATTTAGAAAGGTATGTAAGAATCACTTCACTAAACTTAGTAAACAAGCTTTCTTGAGTATAAGAACTGACTTGCCCGTCGGAGTGCTAACCCCGGCACCCCCGACCGGAGTGTTTGTCCTTGCAGGTGACTAGCTGAGGATCAAGAGCGTCTCCCAGGATCTGAAGAGTATTTCCAAAACCACTTCCCCACAATTGGCGCCGTCTGTGGGAATACTCAAGTACATCCATGGAAGGCGTGACTCAAGATTCTCCGATAGCCACCGACGCGATCACACAGAGAGTCGACCTCACTCCGGCAAATATGCTCGAGAAGGAAATCATCGCTGCAAGACGTGCCTTGAATGTCGATTCACAAACGACTTCAGCACAGGAGACGATGCTAGCCATCATGGAACGAGCCAAAAAGACCAAACACAGTTTAGACAACACCATCGCTGAGAACGAGCGCCTTCGCCGCGATCTGGCCTTGGAAATAGCAAAGTCCAAACAAACAGTGCGCCAGGTTTCTGAGCGACCCCCAAGGGCAGGCGATCTACGGTCTCGGGCCCGACAGCAAAACACCGACGCTCGTTGTGCTTCAGCCGATTACTTTGAGGAGTTGACAAAAGACGAACGTCTCCAGCGAAGTGTTCCGCATGATAACATCCATATGATATACAGCCTGCCGAAAGCCCCGGCCGTACATGCAATCCAGTCCCTCCCAGGCCCTCAGCAGCAACTCACGCCAGCAAAGCGACCCCGAGAATCGCCAAGCATCACCTTCGACGACTCTGATTTGATCGGCGTAACACTCCCTCACATCGATCCATTGGTTGTCGCGCTACGCGTAAACCGGTTCACCGTCGAACGCGTTCTTATAGACCAGGGCAGCACTTCGGAGGTCATGTATTATAAAACCTTCATCAAACTCGGGTTCACCGAATCGGACCTGACTCCGGCCCCTTATCCACTATTCGGCTTCAATGCCAACCCCGAATACCCACTGGGAAAGATCAACCTACCCGTTCGAGCGGGTTCCAGAACGGTGGATGTAGAATTCCTGGTCGTCCGGCTGCCATCGCCGTACAATCTCATCATGGGGCGATCGTGGTTGCATACCTTGCAGGCCGTCCCAAGCACCTACCATCAATTGTTACGTTTCCCAACAGAACACGGCATTGAGCAGATCCGCGGCTCCCAAAAATCGGCACAAGCATGTTACCTCCTGGCCGCCAAAATGCCAAAGGAATTGCAGGTAAACTCCATTGAGGTACCCAATCGGGAAATCCTGGATGACGTCGGGCGGCAGCCAAGCGAAAAGGCCACAGAAGGTTTAGACCGAGTTGACATCGATGGAAGCCCGGAAAAGTTCTTCATGATCGGCACCTCTTTAAACCAAGCCGATAGACAGCAGCTGATCTCCTTTCTACTCGCCAACCTCGACGTCTTTGCGTGGACTCCGTACGAGATGCCGGGTATAGACCCATCAGTTTCACAGCACCACCTGAACGTCGACCCCACATGCAAGCCCATCATTCAGAAAGGCCGTCGGTCTGCCGCAGAGCACACTGCTGCCATCATAGAAGAAGTCGACAGACTGCTTGACGCCGGGGCAATTAGAGAAGTCACCTACCCCACGTGGCTCTCCAACACAGTGGTGGTGAAGAAGAAAAATGGAACTTGGCGAGTGTGCCTCGACTTCACGGATCTGAACAAAGCTTGCCCCAAGGACTACTTTCCCTTACCTAGAATCGACCAACTCGTCGATGCAACGGCGCGCCACTAACGCATGAGTTTCCTCTATGCTTACAGAGGCTACCATCAGATCGCCATGCATCCGGATGACCAGGACAAAACTGCATTCCTCACCCCAAGAGGAACCTACTGCTACAAAGTTATGCCTTTTGGGCTGAAGAATGCAGGGGCAACTTACCAAAGACTGGTCACCGCTATATTCAAAGAACAACTCGGCCACACTATGGAAGTCTACATCGACGATATGGTGGTCAAGTCCAAAGAAGAACAGGATCACATAGCCGATCTAGAGAAGACATTCGGCATCTTGCGCAAATACAGAATGAAACTGAACGCCTCCAAGTGCGCGTTTGGAATCGGCTCCGGCAAATTCCTGGGTTATATCGTCAACCACCGTGGAATCGAAGCCAACCCGAGGCAAGTCACAGCAATCTTGGAACTCGGTTCCCCCCGATCAGTGAAAGAAGTCCAAAAGTTGATGGGGATGGCCGCTGCACTCAATAGATTCATCAGTCGGTCAACAGACCGCTGCAGACAATTCTTCCAGACGCTACGTCAAGGCAAAGCTTTTGAATGGTCCGCCGAGTGCGAAGCAGCTTTCACCGGGCTCAAGACTTACCTCCGGTCAGTACCTCTCTTGACAACACCAGCTGCCGGTGACCCCCTCATTCTGTATCTGGCAGTCTCCGATAAGGCCGTCAGCGCCGTACTATTAAAAGAAGAGGAAGGGCAGCAACGGTCAGTGTATTATGTGAGCAAGGCAATGGTCGATGCCGAGACACGTTATCTTCCGCTGGAAAAACTCATCCTAGCCTTGGTCATGGCAGCAAGAAAACTGATGCATTACTTCCAGGGGCATAGTATTGGGGTGATAACAGATTATCCCCTCCGATCAGTACTACGGAGTGCAGAAGCATCAGGACGTGTTTCAAAATGGGCTCTCGAACTCGGCCAATATGATATTCAGTTTTTACCCAAAACCGCAATCAAGGGACAGGTGCTGGCCGACTTTGTTGCCAGGCGGGCTTTCCGACCTTAAACCTGCTGACGTTCTTCCAAAGGCTGAAGTTTGATCAAAGCCGAACTGGAGAATTTATGTCGGGGATATTTGGCAGCTATATTGTGATGGATCGTCTAACCAACAGGGCTGTGGCGCCGGCGTAGTAATCATGTCTCCCGACGGCGCAGTAATAGAGCAGGCCGTCAAGCTTGGCTTCGAAGCATCAAATAACGAGGCCGAGTATGAAGCCCTCTTAGCCGGTCTACGAATTGCACATATTCTCGGCGCTCGGCGTTTGCTAGTGTTTTGTGACTCAAAATTGGTTATCAACCAGCTAAAGGGGGAGTACGCTGCAAAAAACGACCGTATGGCGGCCTATATGAAAACGGCCAACTCTTTGCTAACGAAGTTTGACCATCACGAACTGAACCAAATAACACGTGATCAGAACACACACGCAGATGCCCTGGCATGCCTAGCCTCCGCCATCAATTCTGAGCTCAAACGGACCATTGAAGTAGGTTTCATCCCGGAGCCGAGTATTGGCCCTTCGGAGGAAACCCACGTCAACGTTATAGAATCCGCATCAAGTGGATGGACCCCATTGCCGGATTCCTCTCTTCTGAACAACTCC
This sequence comes from Camellia japonica, assembly GCA_030407325.1. Lineage (NCBI taxonomy): Eukaryota > Viridiplantae > Streptophyta > Magnoliopsida > Ericales > Theaceae > Camellia > Camellia japonica. The sequence goes on along the minus strand of JAPPVO010000032.1, from coordinate 153,159,618 downwards.
CAGAGGACAAAAAAGAAGCACACAAGCTACGCAATAAGGCCCTGCGATACTATCTGGATCCACAAGGAGGGCTTTATAAAAAGTCCCTCTCCGGTCCCTATTTGGAATGCGTACACCCGGATAAAGTGGAGGAGCTTCTAACTGAGATACATGAGGGCAGTTGTGGTGCCCACTCTGGCGGACGCTCCCTGGCCCATCGAGCTATAACACAGGGGTATTATTGGCCGACAATGAGAGCCGACGCAGAAAATTATGTTAAAAGATGCGAACAATGCCAAAAGTTCTCCCCACTAACCCATTTGCCCGCCGAAGGTTGAACTCTATCACCAGTCCCTGGCCGTTTGCTCAATGGGGGCTTGATATCGTAGGACCGTTGCCAAGGGCCCCAGGAAACAAGCGATTCTTAATCGTAGCAACAGATTACTTTACAAAATGGGTCGAAGCGGAGGCTCTAACACATATACGAGATGCCGACATAAAGCGATTTGTATGGAGAAACATCATTACGCGATTCGGCATTCCAAGAGCTCTCATCTCAGACAATGGCACCCAGTTCGATTGTGGCGTATACCGAGAACTGTGCAGCAAATACGGTATCGTGCCTTACTTCTCTACGCCCGCGTACCCCCAGAGTAACGGTCAAGCCGAAGCCTCTAACAAAACCATCTTGGACGGCATCAAAAAGAGGCTGGAAAGAGCTAAAGGCAAATGGGTCGAAGAATTGCCGAGTGTATTGTGGGCGCATCGCACAACGCCGAGGAGGTCCACCGGAGAAACGCCGTTCGCTCTATGCTTCGGAACCCAAGCAATCTTACCCCTGGAAATCGGCCTCCCGACTTTGAAATCGCAAGCCTTTGATACGGGCCGAAATGACATGATGCTCGCCCTGGACCTGGATCTAATCGAGGAACGAAGAGACCGCGCCCTGGCCTCCATGGCACGGTATCAGCAGCAGCTCGCTAAGTCGTACAATCAACGAGTTCAGTTGCGCCGTTACACTCCAGGAGAGCTGGTCCTGAAGAAAGTACTTCCAGCCGACCGGAGACCGGCCGACGGAAAGCTGGGTCCGAACTGGGACGGCCCCTATCAAGTAGACTCCATTGCAGGAACAGGGGCATATCGGCTCTCGGACATGTCAGGAAGAAGCCTGCCACGGCCTTGGAATTCAACGCATCTACGAAAATTTTACCAATGACCCGATTTGTGGGCTTGGTACTTGTACATACTCTGCTGTAATGCAAAAGTTTCTCGTTTTTATGCCTCAGCTCATACGCTTCTTGATGGCCGAATAAGTCTCCGGATTCGGAGCGCCCTTTGGTGATACACTGGCCAATAAGTCTCCGGATTCGGAGCGCCCTTCGTGGATACCACGATTGGCCGAATAAGTCTCCGGATTCGGAGCGCCCTTCGTGGATACCACGATTGGCCAAAAAGTCTCCGGATTCGGAGCGCCCTTCGTGGATACCACGATTGGCCAAAAGTCTCCGGATTCGGAGCGCCCTTCGTGGATACCACGATTGGCCAAAAGTCTCCGGATTCGGAGCGCCCTTCGTGGATACCACGATTGGCCAAAAAGTCTCCGGATTCGGAGCGCCCTTTGGATACACGATTGGCCGAATAAGTCTCCGGATTCGGAGCGCCCTTCGTGGATACCACGATTGGCCGAATAAGTCTCCGGATTCGGAGCGCCCTTCGTGGATACCACGATTGGCCAAAAAGTCTCCGGATTCGGAGCCCCTTTGGGTGCATGACATCTAAGGCCGAATAAGTCTCCGGATTCGGAGCGCCCTTCGTGGATACCACGATTGGCCAAAAGTCTCCGGATTCGGAGCCCCTTTGGGTGCATGACATCTAAGGCCGAATAAGTCTCCGGATTCGGAGCGCCCTTCGTGGATACCACGATTGGCCAAAAAGTCTCCGGATTCGGAGCGCCCTTCGTGGATACCACGATTGGCCGAAAAGTCTCCGGATTCGGAGCCCCTTTGGGTGCATGACATCTGGCCGAATAAGTCTCCGGATTCGGAGCGCCCTTCGTGGATACCACGATTGGCCAAAAAGTCTCCGGATTCGGAGCCCCTTTGGGTGCATGACATCTAAGGCCGAATAAGTCTCCGGATTCGGAGCGCCCTTCGTGGATTCCACGATTGGCCGAATAAGTCTCCGGATTCGGAGCACCCTTCGTGGGGATCACGATTTAACTGACCAACTACATGGTTCCTAATTGGAGCCGATCGATGCATGTTCGAACGTTTACATCACGCAATACAAAAGCTGACAATAAATTGAATAGGGCGTTTAATTACGCGCAAAACATTTCAAAAGCTGCTAATAAAGAAATTCTATTTATTCAAAAGCCGCCAAACATTTCAAGCATTTGATAAAGTAATTCTATTTATTCAACATTATGGCCCACTAAGTCGGCGTCTTCGTCGTCGCTTTTCTCAATTTCGAACTCGGGATACGGAAGGTAATGCCGATGATATAGGGGCGAAGCCGAATTTATGCCCACGGACCCAAGAGCTTCCACGTTTGAAGGGCCTTGATCCAGCCATGCTTGAAACCACGATTTTCGCATCGGCAGACTTCCTCAGCTAGGTCTGTTTTGGCCTTCTTGATCCCGGCCTTCAAGCTCCTGATATCCGCTCTCATAACCCGAGGCCTCTTGGTTCGCCCTCTCCCCATGCTTTTCGCTTGGCTGTCCACCACCGACTCGGCCGCTCGAACACTCTTCAGCTCCCGAAGCTCACTCTCAGCCTTTTTCGCGCGAGCCTCCAGACTGCGATTCCTTTCGTTGTTTTTCTCACTCTCGCGTCGGGCTTCGCGCAGACGCATCCCGACTTCATAAGCGCTATACAGTCCCTTGACAGCCCCATGTATGCCATCCCGAAATACTTCGAAATCTCGACGTCGACCATCGACTGTTGGACTCCGGCGGAAAAATCTGCCGAGCGAACTCGACTGCCACATCTGGGTCTTTAATTATAGAATCCGCCTCCGTCATTGGTCTATTCTTCACGAGAACCGCAAAACTCAACGGTCGTGGCGCCGCGTCAGGCTCAACAAGGGTCGTGGGCGCGGGGAATCTCCCCGTTGTCCGTCCTTTCGGGGTGATCTGCTTCGACGACTAGGGGGCCGCTCTTTTTCCCGATCCATGGATGCTCTTCTTCCCGTGTGAATAGGCTGCTTCTGCGATTCATTTTGACCTCTAAACCCAGCCAATGTTGGCCCTGCCAGGTTTGGATCAAGCCTGAATAAGAAATGAGTCAAGTTGTTGGCATGAACTCGCCCATTTATTCTGGGGTACATGCAGCTCCCCCGAGAAAACGTCAGAAAGACTGAGCGCCAAACGTCGTATGCCCCTCAGCCAGCCTCGCTTCAGAGCCATCGGCTCATTCGGTTCCTCAGGCTCGCGCCCTGGCTAAGGCAAGGGCAGATTCATTAATCTATTCGGCTATATTTCAAGCGCTATTGCCGGTATCGTGGGGCAAGGGCTAGATTCATTAACCTAGCCGGCTATCTTTTCAAATGATAACGCCGAGTAATTTATGCCTCAGCCAGCCCTCGATTCAGAGCCATCGGCTCATTCGGTTCTCGCTCGCGCCCTGGCTAAGGCAAGGGCAGATTCATTAATCTATTTGGCTATATTCAAGCGCTATCGCTGGTTAACCTAAGATCGCCGCCTAAGGCAAGGGCGATTCATTGATCCTAGCCGGATATATCTTTCAATGATAACGCCGAGTAATTTACCTCAGCCAGCCCTCGATTCAGAGCCATCGGCTCATTTGGTTCCTCGCTCGCGCCCTGGCTAAGGCAAGGGCGGATTCATTAATCTAGTCGGCTATCTTTCAAACGATAACGCCGAGTAACTTATGCCTGAGCCAGCCCACGATTCAAAGCCATCGGCTCATTCGGCTTCGCGAGCCCGCGCCCTGGCTAAAGCAAGGGCAGATTCCTTAGTCCGATCGTTCGGGCTCAAAATTAAGTCATATCATTCTTCATCAGCAAAATTCAGCACAACTCATGACATTTTATATATGCAAAATAAATAAGCTATAAGCCCGCACAAAAATTTCTGACAAAACAATTGTAACAATACATTTGTGAAATCCTAATACATTTGCGAAATCCTAACAGTCAATTGCCCAGCTCAGCCTTCGGAATCAGTCTCCAACGGCTCGACATCCACTTGCTCAAACAGCACTGGCATAGTCAGTGAAACTCCAGCTGCAGCAAGGGCTTTGTGCCAGCCATGCTTGAACCCTCTGTTTTCGAACCGCGGGACCTGGTCCACTTATTCGGCGAGCCCAGCATCTTTCCCGCTTCGAATACTTTGGAAGCAGCCGCCTTCTGTCAGCTAACTCAGCCTCCAGGCTGGCAACCGCCTTCTAGGACAATCTCAGCGCCGCTTCGCTCGCGTCCGTCTTCTTCTCGACGTCCGCTCGGGATTGATCTGCAATGCGAGCCTTTTCTACCTCGGCCTCGGCCCGAGAAGCTTTCTTGTTCGCTCTCAAAACTGCATCCTCGGCCCTCTTCCTCTGGCCCTCTACTTACTTTCGTAAGCGGTCAATCTGTTTGACGGCGTCGAGATGCCGACGTCCCATGTCGGCTATCCTTCCGACGGTCTGCAAAGGAAGAACCCAAAAACATAACCTCCACAGTACTTGGATAAAGTGAAGAAAAGTCAGAATACGTACCAGAAGTGCCGATTGCGCGGCTAGTGCTGTCGCATTCAGATCTGGTTCCACGCGGAAAGTCTCCATATCAGACGGCTACGACACGGACGTAGCCACACCGAATGCGACTTCTGGATCTTTAAGCGCCGAAGCGTTAGAGGGAACTGGCATGTCCTTTACCATTGGACGAATGACAAAAGGAACAACCTCATTAGATCCCTCCAATCGAGGACACTTACCACCTTGTTCGTCTGAATCGGCCTTAAGGTCAGCAGAGCATTTCTCTGCCTTTTCCTCAACTTTTCGGCCGACTCCCCCGACCAACGGAGATTCGGCATTCTGACCTTTTTCCGTCTCCTCTACAACCCCCAAGGACTCTGATTCGGCAACAGGGAGGGGGAGTCGAGATTCGGTGGGGGGCGGTATTTCAGACGAAAGGCCCTCCGCTCTTCGCCGTGCAGCTAACCTCTCCGCATTCGCCTTTTGGCAAGCTTTGTCAGACTCAATCCGGCCATATCCGCGGAGTCTATGACGGGAAGATCCTCTAAGCGTTGAAAAACGTCGGCAGAAGGAAGATTCCCTGGTCCCGATGTAATTGGAGGATCGGCGGAATCCAATACCTCAGTCTCGGTCTCGGATTGATCTGATTCGGCGATATCAGCTACCTCATTTCGCTCCGAATCGGACCCTTCAAAGCCTACATGCCTCAAGTTTTTGAAGTCAGACAGAATAAGAGCAATAAGGGAATCTTCACGCTTCGGAATCGGTATGTTTTCCGCCGCCGAGAGGTTATGTATGTCGGCTCGTAACAAAGCAGAATGTGAGCCGCCCTCCCCTGTTTCTGAAGACTTCGACGGCCGAAATACCTGAGAGCAACCCTAATATCTGAAAGAACGGCGTCGTGGTTGAAAAGTACCTTTTTCAAACCCCTCCCTGCACGAGACGAAGTCGTAAGATTTAATGGAATAGGTTTTACAATAAAAATGAACACATGACAAAAACAAGGAGATACTGGCGACCTGGCTCGCCCCTCCGTCTAGGAATAGGGTCAACACGATCCTCCCTTTCGCCAAATTCCCAGTTACCCTGGACAACGACCATAACATCATCAACTCGTTTCCCAGAGCTGGAAAGCATGGTGACTAGCTGATGGTCGGTGTCCTTAGCTCTAAGGAAATAACGCCCTTGCCGACCGGAGGACTTAGCCAAGGCATAGTAGTGCCAGATAGCCGGAATGCCAAGGTTAATTCCAAGGCGACGATTCAACGCTACAATCCCCATTATAATTCTAAAGAAATTCATGTTAGGTTGAGAAGGGATTAAATCCCAATGGCGAAGCACAGTCCTTAGAAATGGGTGTAGAGGGAAGTGGACTCCACCCTCTGCGATTGACAAGAGAGGAAAGACGATTGTGGTTTCGTCCTCCCTCTCCATGTCAAGGGTGCCGTCTGCCAAAAGTAACAGACAGACGTCATCAGGAACAGAGAAATGGCGTCTAAAACCAGCAATTCGATCTGATGAGAGGAGGTCTTTCAAATGTTTCGCCATACTCTATAGTTGACACAGATATGCCAAAGAATAAAATGGGAATAGTTCTCGAAGCAAAGAAGTGGAAAACTTACAGAGGGTGAAGAAGATATTGGAGGAGACAAAATTGCAAGAATGATCCAAAAGGCAACCCAGCGACCAGTATCATGGGATGTGAATCCGAAGGGACGCCAATCTTTAAAAACGCAATGAATAGGTATGTACGAAGAGGCGGGAAGTCGGTATGACAACCAAAAGGGGGTGTACTTAGACGTATGCTTTATGGGCCCAATCACCAAAATTTTGGTTGGGTATTCAAAATTCGGAACCAAGCACTCCAGCCAACAGACGTTGGGAGAATGCTTGGGGGCAATTGTGGGAGCCGAATAAATAGAAGAGTTGGAAGGGATATCCCAGAAGTCAGAAACTGTTCGGCTCCGTACTAATCAACTAAGATACCGAATACATTGAGATCGCCGAATAGACGGGGAGATGTATGTTGGAATAAACAAAAGGATAATAAGTAAAAAGTGGGCTCTGGACCCGAGGTCCAGAGAATGAGTATAAATACAAGAGCTTCAGATTTAGAAAGGTATGTAAGAATCACTTCACTAAACTTAGTAAACAAGTTTTCTGGAATATAAGGACTGACTTGCCCGTCGGAGTGCTAACCCCGGCACCCCCGACCGGAGTGTTTGTCCTTGCAGGTGACTAGCTGAGAATCAAGAGCGTCTCCCAGGATCTGAAGAGTATTTCCAAAACCACTTCCCCACACGGATAAAGGAACTTACCATTATCGTGTTAAGTCTTTCGGGTTGAAAAACGCCGGAACCACTTACCAACGGTTGGTTAATGCCGTTTTTCGCCATCAGATAGGTCGGAACATGGAAGTCTACGTCGATGACATGCTTGTCAAGAGCAAATTCTCCTCTGATCATTTGGCAGACCTGCAAGAGACTTTCGAAACCTTACGTAAGTATCAAATGAAGCTCAATCCGGAGAAATGCGCTTTCGGCGTTCAATCTGGGAAGTTCTTGGGTTTCATGGTCAGTCAGCGGGGTATTGAGGCCAACCCTGAAAAGATCAAGCCCTGATAGAAATGCAGTCACCTAGAACGGTTAAAGAGGTTCAAAGACTTACTGGCAGAGTCGCCACCCTCAACCGTTTTATTTCCCGCGTAACGGACAAGTGCCTCCCCTTTTTTAAAGTCCTTCAGCAGGCTTTTGAGTGGACAACCAAATCCGAAGAGGCTTTCCAACAATTGAAGCAGTGCATGGCCAACCCCCTCTCACGGGTGAGCGCCTTTTTCTCTACTTAGCCGTATCGAGCACCGCAGTCAGTGCGGCCCTCATCAGGGAGGACGGCTCAGTACAGCGTCCAGTTTATTACATTAGCCGGGCTCTCAGGGGAGCAGAACAGAACTACCCATTGCTGGAAAAAATGGCCTTGGCCTTAGTCATAGCCTCAAGACGACTCCGACCTTACTTCCAAGCTCACTCTATAGTGGTCCTCACTGACCAACCTTTGAAGAAGATAATACAACAACTAGAGTTGTCCGGCAGACTTATGCAATGGTTAGTCGAGCTCAACCAATTTGAAATCTCCTACCGACCGCGAACAGTGATCAAAGGACAGGCTGTCGCCGATTTTATCTTGGAATTCACTAATCCCACTTCAATCAAGGCCCCCCCGCCCAGGCAGTTCAACACTGAGGCAGAAGATCCCCACTCTTGGACCCTCAATGTCAATGGATCATCACGCAAAGAAGGCAGTGGGGCTGGTCTCATCCTCACCGCCCCCGAGGGTGGTTACTTCCAAGTGTACTCTCCGCTTCCTGTTTGACGCAAGCAATAATGAGGCCGAGTATGAGGCCCTGATAGCAGGTATTCGCCTAGCCAGAGACATTGGTGTGAGCCATATCCGAGTGTTCAGTGATTCCCAACTGATCGTCGGACAAATCACGGGGGAATTCGACGTCAAGGACGACACAATGCGAGCCTATAGGGATATTGCACTCCCCATTCTTCGCCTTTTCAACACTTTCCATATCAAACACATCCCTCGGTCAGAAAACTCCAAGGCAGATTAGATGGCCCAATTAGCCTCGGTTGACCAGTCCGACCTCAGCCATGGAGTTCGCCTTGAATACCTGGCCCACCCGGCTACTTCGCCAACCCAGCTGGAGGTCCACTTCCTCCAAAATGAACCTATCCCATGGGTGGCGGACATCTTTCTATTTTTGACAAGTGGGGAGTTACTAGATGACAAACAGCAGGCCGCCAAAGTCAGAGCCCGGTCGTCCAATTACATCCTCATCAGCGGCCTCCTGTATAAACGCGGATTTTCACGCCCATATCTCAAGCTATGAAGCACGGATACTCCGAAATGGCCCTCGTACGCGTATCGGATACGTATCGGATACGGATACGCGCCCGATACGGCAGGATACGTATCAGATACGGGAAAAAGAGTATCCTATTTTTTTTTTAATTTTTTTAATTTCGGATACGTTTGGGATACGCGAGGATACTTCAGGGATACGGTCGGGATACTTCGAATACGGCGGGCAAAAAAATAATTTTAAAAACATATAACAAGGGTCAAACTATAAAATAACAAAATAGGTAAAATAAACAAAAAAACACAAATCAACCAAACCCTACCTAGACAGCAGTAGCAAAGAGAGAGAGGAGTCGATCTCGTCTTCGAACAGCAACTCGTCGTCGCGTCAAACAGCACTCGTCTCCGAACACAAATCAACTTGATCGATCGATCGATCGTCTCCTCTCCAAACAGTAACTCGTCGTCGTCGTCGTCGAACAGCAACTCATCTCCCTTTCGCTTGATCCCACTCTCTCTTTCTCCTTCTCCCTCTCGCTCGATCTCTCTGGTCTGGATGGACAGATCTCCCTCGATCTGACTCTCTCTCTCTCTCTTGGTCTATCTCTCCCTCTCGCTCTATCTCTCGCTTTCCCTTTTTCGACCTCTGTTGACTACCCTATTTGATATGTATATATATATATATTTGAAGTATACTCTCTCATTAAAATTTTGGCCCATTTAATATCATATATATATATACATATATTAGCTTTTATATTTGTAAAATTTTTGATTACTAGTTTAAAAGAATAAAATAAGTTGAACTTTGTAAATTAGTTTAAATTAATTTCTTATAAGCAAATAAATAAATAAATATAACTTATTATTAATAAATGAATTTTGTAAATTTCCCCCCTTAATTTGAATTGATTGCATTATGATTGTTGTTATGGGTGATGCTATATTGTTGAAATTGAATTGAATTGAATTGATGAATATTTTTTTTTTTTATGTTCATGCCAAAAGATAACTACATTAATGAATTTGAATTGAAGTTTTATTTTTATGTATGCTACATTACTAAAAATTGTAAAAATAATATTTTTATGAACGTATCCCCGCCGTATCCGTATCCGTATCCTAGTTTTTCAAATTTTGTCGTATCGCCGTATCCGTATCGTATCGTCCTGTATCCCGTATCCGTATCCGTGCTTCCTAGATCTCAGGTGCCTCAGTCCTTCCCAAGCGACCTATATGATGAGGGAAGTCCACGAGGGTATATGTGGTAGACATTCGGGTGCCAGGTCGCTGGCCCATAAAATACTCCGCACCGGCTACTTCTGGCCTACTCTCAACCAAGATGCCACTGAGTTCATGCTTAAGTGCGATAAATGATAGCACTTTGCCAACATCCCTCATGCTCCGCCGACAGAACTGATTACACTCAGCAGTCCCTACCCATTCGCCAAGTGGGGCATTGACTTAGTTGGTCCATTGCCCACTAGTAAGGGCCAAAGCAAGTTCGCTGTGGTCGCTATTGATTACTTCACCAAATGGGTGGAAGCGGAACCCCTCGCCACAATCACCGAACGGAACACAACCAGATTTATCTGGCAGTCGATCGTATGCCGATTTGGAATCCCCCAAGCCATCGTCTCAGACAACGACAAGTAATTCGACAATGCCAAGTTCAAGAAATTTTGTGCAGAGCTCCATATTCAGCCGTGCTTCTCCTCCCCATGCCATCCCCAAGCCAACGGGCAAGTCGAGGTCACCAACCGCTCTCTCTTGAAGATCATCAAAACTAAGTTGGAAGCCGCCAAGGGACTCTGGGCTGAGAAACTGCCAAACGTACTCTGGGCTTATTGCACTACCGCCCAAATCCCTACTGGGGAGACCCATTTTCGCTTAACATACGGCGCTGAGGTGGTCATCCCAGTGAAAATCGGCTTGCCAACCCCGAGGGTTCTCCACCCAGATCCCGAACTAACCGAAGACTTGCGTCAGGCTGACTTAGACCTGATTGAAGAGCTCCGAGAGACAGCTGCTGTCAGACGGGCCTTATATCAACAAAAAATGAGAACACACTACAACTGCAAAGTTCGACCGAGGGAGTTCGCAGTTGGGGACCTAGTCTTGCGCAAGGCGACTCTCGCCACCAAAAATCCCGCTGAGGGCAAGCTAGCCGCCAAATGGGAAGGGCCTTACGTCGTTAAAGCCAGACCTCGCCCAGGCACCTACCGACTGCAAGACATGGAAGGCAGAGACCTCCCCCATCCATGGAACGCCGAGCACTTGAAGCGTTATTTCCAGTAAAATAGCGCCCCCTACTTTTGTATTGGTCAATTGTTGTATGTTCTTTTGACGATCTACACGCTTGTTCGTTTTTGTCCTTTTTATATGTGGTGTAAACTTGTGATCAATAGGCTACGCCTTAAATGCCAATGACTTTATATATCCATTATCTGCACTGTACTTCAATAACGACTTGTTAATCAATGTACGAAGAGCTCAGCCAGACTGAGTTAATTAAAGCTTCAGCTAGACTGAGCACGAAGAGCTTAGCCAGACAGCACGAAAAGCTCAGTCAGACTGAGCACGAAGAGCTCAGCCAGACTGAGTTAGTTAAAGCCTCAACCAGACTGAGTTAATTAAAGCCTCAGCCAGACTGAGCACGAAGAGCTTAGCCAGACTGAGTTAGTTAAAGCCTCATCCAGACTGAGTTAGTTAAAGCCTCAGCCAAACTGAGCACGAAGGGCTCAGCCAGACTGAGTGGCGGTCGGCCGGACTGAGCATGAAGAGTTCAACCAGATGAAGGGCCTTCCCAGCCTTAATTAGAACTCGAATGAAGAACTCGGCCAGTCTATTTTCGTAATTTAATGTTACAGCGTGGTGGCCATACTTAGTAAAATCCAGGCCCATACTACAACATTTTTTAACATTTTTACATTTTTAATTTTACATTTTCAATTTAGTTAAAATCCAGGTTCATAGTCGTCCAAGCCAGTCTTTCATTTTTAACTTCTTTAATATTTTCATGTATGCCCATTTTTAACAATTTTTGCATTATGGTTTTCTCACAAGTTAGGCTAGCTGTCCATTTTTAAACTTCTCTACATCACAATCTACTAACAACTTTCATTATTCACACACGAGTCTTAATTTCACACCCATTTTTCATTGAATTCTGCTCTGCCATTTTCATTATTTCCAAATTTACAACTCACAAGACATAACAACAACAACAATACTAAAAAATTCATTGTTTTATTTACACACGTACGATTTCATACACTTCGCTGCAGGAATTGCACAAAATTACATGTAAAAAAAAAAAAAAAAAAAAAAACAACAACAACGAAACAAAGCAAAACATAAACACAAAATTTTTACATAGATCACTCTTCCTCACTAGAGACCAGATCTTCCTTCACAACCCCCCGTCAGGGGGGTCTGGGCAACGTCGTCTTCTCTTACCTTCACGCGGCTGAAGTCCACATCTGGGAACAGCTCTTGCGCTTTATGTTTGAAGGTCATCCAGTCGCTGTCCCAGAACTCAGCCATTTCATGCTTGTAGAAGTCCGACCGCTAGAAGCTCTGGATCACTTCCTCTTCACTCCTACTCTCAGTGGCCACTCCCGACGGCCTAGCCCCTCCATCCCCCTCTCTCTCGCCAAGCTCTTGGCGACTGCAGCATCAATGGCTATCTGAATTCGGCGGACTCCTTGAATTGCTCACCGCCGCCTTTGCACAGGTCGTGGTACGCCGCTCTCTCAGACGCCAATTCAGCCTTTTCCTTTGCTAGAGCCTCCAACTCAGCGATCTAACGTCTGCCGTTTCTTTGTCCTTGATCGCTGGTCACGCAGCTCTTCGTTATTAGTCATGGCCTCCTCCCACCTCTCGTTGGCGGTGGTGCAGGCTTGCTGGACTTCCGCTAGTTTCCTCTTCTCGCCCGCCACTCGAACTCAAGCGATATCGCCTTGTGGCGCTCTGCTTCCAGCTCTGACTTAGTTGCGAGGAGCTCGACACTAGCTCATTTCCGCCGAATAGCTCTACACCAGCGCCAACACCTCCATGCTTTTCGCCCTCTGCGCATACTCCACCCCTTGGCGCATGCACTCTTAGCGGCCTTCCTTCACCGCACTGTCTTCCACCCTTAGATCCTAGAGCTGCGATTTTGCCCCCTCCAATTTGGGTCCTTAGCGGCTCTACTTCCACCCTACCCGCGCCGCCTTTTCATCAAGGCAGTCGCCAATGTCATTCCTCCATTTGGGCTGAGTAAAACCCTCTCAGGAGATCGGCCTCGGTCAAACGCTCCACGAAACGCACCGCCGCATCTTCCACTACTCTAACTAGGCAAGTCGGCTGTGACCTGCTTTCCTCCTCTCCCTCCGCCGAACGACTTACCAGCGCGTGCGCGTGTACAAGGCGGGCGCCAGTGCGGCACTCGCGCTGACTTGCTGATCCCCGCCTTCCCTCCCTCGCTGGACTTGAGGTTACTGCTAGTGCAGGTGCCACGTTGGCACATAGGGCACTTGGCCCAAGTCTTCCTTAGCCACTTGGGCGATCGTTTTTTCCGCGCCCCTCCTTCACCTTCCCCTCCTCCAACTTCTCCTTTTCTAGAGCCTTCTCCGCCCCCTCCTCCTTCAACTTTCCAACAGGGGCGTCCTTACTGCCCTTAACTGCCACTCTCTTTCTCTTCGTTTTCTTTAGTACTCTGCTCCACCTCTTGTTTGCCCCTCTCCTTCAGCGGTCCACAGGTGGTGGAAACGGGGCAAAGTCAGTCAGGTTTTTGTCCCCCAACGCTTGGGGCGCGGTCGGACCCACTCCCTCATCACCAGTTTTGGGGCCAGCCCCAACTTTGCCTCCTTATAATTGTTCGCCTTGGCGAACACTCTCATTTTTTCCGCCTCCTCTGTCTTCCTCTGCGGATCCAACTCTTTCCCTTGCTGGATCCACCTCCGTCAGCTGCGGTCCAATCTCAAGGAAATAGGGTTAAAGGAAGATTTAACTCATCCCACTGCACCCCCTTCTCTTCCTCCACTTCTTCTCCTTCTTCACTCTGTCTTCGGCTCCATGCCTAGCTTTGGCTCCACCGATTTGTGGGACTTTCCATGTTGTGCGAACTCCTGCCCTTCCGTTCGCTGACACGAAGAACCATCTCGGTCTCCACCCCTTCACCGAAGATTGGCAGGCCCGCCACCAAACCTCGGCCCGCCATTTGCCTGCAGAGTCACCCACGTCTCTTGCTGACCGGAAGCCTTGTAGCAAGAGAAGAAACTCCTTCACCGTCATTGCCGTCCCTCTGGTAGCTAGCGCCAGACGCTCGTACAGGCCATTAGTATCTTCCAAGCGTTTCAGCATCAACTGCCTGGCGCCACCCCAACTTGTTAAGTACCCTCCACCAAATTTGGGGGAGCGGCAGCCTTAGACCTCCCCGCAGTGCTTCCTCCGTATAAGGTGAACTCTCCCGCTCGTACATCCGACGCCTCTCCTTCGATGTGGGCAGCCTCAACTCTATTTCCTCAGGAATCTGGTACTTTCTTCCTCCGTACCTCCTCCACTCCTCGCGCTGTAAATGTAGTATCTATCTGCCTTCGTGTGCCAATGATTCGGCTCCACTTGGCTAATCGGCCTAAGGGCCGCGATCATCGTAGTTGGGCGAGCCCGCGCCCCTGGTGCGGCTCCTCTCTCCTCCTTCCGCTCCGCCCGATACTGTTCCGCCAACTCTACTGCATCGTCTTCCCCCAAAGGGTCTAGTCTCATAATTGGCACCTCATCTCGCGCCATTCCTCTTACGTGTCTGCATATAGCTTCGGACGCTGGCCCAAGGAAATTCACAAAGTGTCGCGGAGGCGTATCACACGAAACAAATGAGTTCACTTCAGGGATATGTTGGTTTTTTGCGATAAAGTAAGTAAAGCGAATAACCCCAAATGCCCACGGTTTGCCTATATTCTAAGGGTCAAGATTCAATTTTGCCAGTTTGAAAATTTTCGAAAAACTCCCGCCCCTGCCTTTCCACTACCCTAAATCACCCTATCCCTTCACTTCTTGCTAACGCGTCACCTCCCCCATTAAAGGACCATGCCATGTGTACGACCACAATCCACTACTCTCTTCCCCTTCCCTGTCTATTCCACTTCACTTCACCACGTGCCTCGCTGCTCCTCGAGCCCCGCGCCCCGCCACTTCCCTCTCTCACTCGGTCACCCTTCGCGGTCGGCCCTCCTCACGGTTGGTCCGTTCACTCGGCCACCCTTCGCGGTCGGCCTTCCTCACGGTTGGTCCGTCCACTCGGCCACTCTTCGCGGTCAGCCCTCTCACGGTTGGTCCGTCCACTCGGCCACCCTTCGCGGTTGGCCTTCCTCACGATTGGTCCGTCCACTTGGCCACCCTTCGTGTTCGGCCCTTCTCACAGTCGATCCCTCCACTTGGTCACCCTTCGCGGTCGGCCCTTCTCACGATCGGCCCTCTACTCGGTCACCCCTCTCGGTTGGCCCACCTCCCGGTCGGTCTTCTTTCCGTCGACCTCTCATAACCCCTGTTTTCTTCCTTATTCCTTTCATTAGGTTGAAGCTACACTTGAGAATGGAGGACTACTGACATGGGTAAGCCCATAAAGGATATGGCCCACCACTTAAGGCCCAATCCATGATTCAAATACTAAAGCCCAACATTCTGGGAACCCAACGTTACACCAAGTACCAATGACATCTAAACACTTGGCAAGTGAAGAATTAGCCACATCAGCAGACAAAGATCCTGTAGAGTTATTACACTACACATCAGCCATTAATGAGTTTCCCTGCAGCATTTATTACGATAACCCTTTATGTTGGAACAGAACAGCCTCACCATGAACAAGGCAAGCTAGAACATAGACTTTCGGCCAACATGGCAGCTCGAAGTGGACAAAGAAATGATGAGCAAAGGATATAAGCAGGCTTCTAAGACAAAGAAAAGGTTAAGTTCTCTATCTCCATCCTATCTCTACATTTCATCACCCTCTCTTCTCTAACTTGATCGTCGGAGAGTTCGTTGGGGGACTCCCCGTTCCCTGTTGGACTCTTGTGCAGGTCTCTCTGCGGGCTCGACACTCGGGCAACGATTTGGGAAACGTGGATCAATCCGACCCCTTCCATCTGGAGCAATCAGTATTATCAATTTGTTATATTGAGTTTTTTTGTTTAGGCTCCGTTTGTTTTTACGTAAAATATTTTTGTCAAAAATATTGTCAAAAACATTTTTTTTTTGTTTGGTTGAACAAAAAGCAAGTAAAACATTTTTTAAGGAAAATATTTTTTGCATCATTTTCTCAAAAATAACTTATCTTTAAAAATTTCATAAGTCAATTTTTACAAAATTGACTCTCAAATCACTATTTTTTCAACACATTTAACATTTTCAAATAAATATTTTAGCTCACTTAACAAGTCATAAATGACACTTTATTGAATCAAAATTTATCTTTTAGGCAATAAAATGTTTTTGTTTCAAGTGTCAACCAAATACCGAAAAACAAAAACAAAACATTTTTTTCTGTGTAAAATCAATTTACAAGAAAAATATTTTTTTGTGTAAAATATTTTACGTCGAAACAAACAGAGCTTTAATGATTTTATTTTTTGCTTCATTGTGTGCCACAAAAGTTCCGATTTCAAGGTTTTCATTTAGTGCTTGTTTGGGATCATCTAAAATAGACAAAAAGTCAAAAATTACTAAAAAAACAAAAGTTAACACTATTCACTAATCAATTGTTTAGTCAAACAGTCAGCATATACAGAGGCAAAAAGACTAAAAAACCCCTTGTTGACATGCACAGAAATTTAAAAAAAAAAAAAAAAAAAATAGCGCCGCACAATGCACAGACACATCACAGTGTATGTCAGTGCTCAGAAGGGTACTTCGGTAATTTTGCTAGTTGATACAATATTTTAATACACATTTTTTCTTAAAAAGTTAAAAAGTTATCCCAAACATACATTTTTTTCCCCTCTACTTTTTTAGTAAAAATGTCAAAAAATGCACTTCTATAGTTCATCCCAAACAACCCCACTAGTTTGAGCAAGGCCAAGATCAAGGCCAAAACCCCATTTGTGAATATCACACACAACAGATGCAAAAGTCTCCATGATGGAAACAAAGTGCACTTATTGGCTTAGGGAACATGGCTTGGCTTCTTGATCATGTTCTGTTAAATTAATCAAATACTCCGGTTATTTTTTATTTTTCCTACAGAGAAGATGAACAATAAACACAACGAAAGAATGTTATAACACGTGTTGTTGATGTACATGCTACATTGCCGAACTCTAGTGTAACCTTGACATTTACTCCCCACACCCTGCTAGCACATATTTTCTGTAGTTTCATTTTCAGGCTTCCACCATCTCAGAAAAAGCTATTACTCACCACACCCTGCTAGCACATATTTTCCATAGTTTCATTTTTCAGGTTTCCACCATCTCAGAAAAAGCTAGTCTTCTTACTGTTTCTCAGGTTTCGTACAGTCATTACTAGCTGTTGCCTTTCACCTTCTACCTCTGCAAATTTGAGACTTATCTCTGAATATCTCTCTTGCATTTCTTTCAGCTCTCCTTCCATACATTTGTTCCTTTCCTTCAGTAATTCCATTTCACTTAACAATTGGGTAGGATGGCAATCATCAATTGTCTGGGAAATGGATATGTTCATCCCTGAGCAAGTTTCTACTTCACTGTGAAAACAAGAGTGAATTCATTGTCATGGATGCATGAGAACACATCATTATACCACAAAAATGTATGCATAGAAGCAAAGTCACAATGAAGTAACCTAAAACAAAGTAAAGTTAAGGTTGACCTAGTTGCGTATTCTTACCTTTTGACTAGCGCTTTGCCAACTCCATTTTCTTTGAAT
The DNA here is from genome assembly GCA_030407325.1 of Camellia japonica. Classification (NCBI taxonomy): domain Eukaryota; kingdom Viridiplantae; phylum Streptophyta; class Magnoliopsida; order Ericales; family Theaceae; genus Camellia; species Camellia japonica. The sequence goes on along the minus strand of JAPPVO010000032.1, from coordinate 153,142,195 downwards.
GTGCCTGGCGTAGAGCTCATCTCTGAAAGCTGTAAAAAGGTATGAGTATGAATATGTTTTGTGTTGACCGAAAATAATCCATTCAACTTTGAAAGACTGTGTCAAAGGGTAGTGCTTCTTGAGTTACTATCTGATTCATATTAGAAAAAATAAGTTTGAGAAGGTTTTGATTGAATAAAATCCTGTCGGATTTTACTGAACTTGAACATGCAAGAGTTTCTCCAGGGGTGTAATCAACCATCTACTTATAACAATTCTAATGTGGAGAAAGTCCCCTTTATGAATCTTGCCTGTCTATACATGAACTTATGAACTATTGTGCTTCACAGTGTGGCAAGTTGGCATCTAGCAGGTTGACAAATTTTCTTTAAAAAGATTCTTTCTTAAATACTATGCTGCTAATCTTTGAACTACAATTCTTAATTTCTTTCTCTAAAAAAATCAAAAGAGTGGATTTATGAACCAATCTTTGGCCCGTTCAAATGACAGTGTTTGGTGCATATGTTTGTCAATATATTTGAGACATGAACCTCTTGGAACTGTGTGCATAAAAACTTCTAATGTGATTGAGTTGTTCCATGCTGCTTTCTATTTTTTCAAACTTGTTTCCTAGATTGTTTTCCTTATGTGCTACTCTTTCATGTTAGACATTACATAATCACTGTTCTTACTACTAATGTAAACACAAGATGGGTAAAGCTTGTTTGGTTGGGTAAAGGACCATCTAAACATTACAATCTAGTACACAAGTGTTTATGATCTGTAGTAAAGTTAGCTACATAAGTAAAATAGTTGAAGACGTGTTTGTGAGACCATGTTACCTTAACATAGGATACAAGATATCGTGCATTTTTGTTGTTTCTTAACACATTTGTTAGAACACCTATGAAAATATGGAAAATAAAAGAACATATACAGCAGACCTTCTTTAAGTGACACTTGTGCCTCTATTTTCTTTTCTTATATACTTTAACTTTTGATCTTAGCAACAGAATTGAATGATTACCTCAACCAAATTAAACTTCTCACCGACCAGTTTCTTTCCTGTAACGATGATTGCCTCTTCCTTCTTCTGTAGGTCACCCTCCAATTTAACGACCTCTTTCCTCAGGTTTTCTTTCTCCTGCTCTTCTTCAGACAAACAATGTTTCAATTCATTATTTTGAACTCTGAGCTTTTGTATGTCTGACTGCAGAATCCTAACCATTGTCTCCTTTTCATCCTTCAAAAACCTCAAAGTATTTGTTTCCTTCTGTAGTTTTTGAGCTTCCTTTCTTGCTGAATCAAATTCTCTCTTTAGTTCTTCTCTTTCTTTACTCCATCTTTGCTGCATCTCTGGTTCACCTCTCAATTTTTGTTTATGCTCTGCTTCTTCAGAGAAGCCATTCTTTATTTTGAGCCTGCCTTTCTCACTTTTGAGTTTTTGGATTTCAATTGAGAAAGACTGGTGCGTTTCTTCATCTTGTTTTTTAAGCTTTTCAATTTGCATGCACTTTTCCTTGAGTTCCTGCGACATCTGCTCTATTTGTTTTGATTTCAGATCTTTCTGGTCTGAAAGCTCTTGAAGTTTTACTTCGTACTGCTCTTTCATCAAGTCTAGTTCTTCATTAGCTTTCTGGAGCATTTCTTCTACAGCACTTTTCTGCTGGTGCAGATCATTAGCTTCTGTAACTGCTTTCATGGTCAGCTTCTCATTCTCGTCAAACTTAGATGTCATTGTAACAGAAAGCCTTCTGAATTCCTCCTGAATTTGCTCAGCCGCAATAGCATTGTTTGACCTTGTCTTTCCAAGGCCTCCTCCGCTTGGATCGCCCTCTGTTCCTGCTCAATTTTGGCAAGTGTTATGCCTTCTAAATCATCCTCAAATCCTTGTGCCTGCTTTTCCAGTTCTTTCTCCAAGCTTTTTACCTGAGTTTCAAGCTCATTAATTGTGTTTGAAGATTCTGATATTTCTAGTGCCTGCTTCTTGATTTCTTTCTGTAACCTCTCTATCTGGAGTTTGAACTCTTTTATAGTTGCCAAATAGTCTGAGCATTCATTCTGCATCTTCATCTGTTCTATTTCGTTTTGCTCCAACTTCTGAGAGGTAACATGGTTTTTTTGTTTTACAATCTCATAGTCCACAGCAAGCTGTTCCATATGCATCTTTAGCTCTTCTCTGTCTTTCCTGTAGACCTCTATTTCACCGTAAAGGTCTGTGATCATCTGCTTGAGCATGTCTATTTCATTGGCTTCATTGTTGCAATCTGAAACTTCTTTGGAAGCCTCCCTTTCATTCTTACAGGCTTCTATTATAGCTGAGAGATCAACTTTCCCTGTTCTTTTGCTCCAACATTTCATCAAGGTCTCTTACTGCAAGAATCAATTCAGAGTTTGATTCTTCAGTCTTCTGCAGCTGCATTCTCATAGTGGTATTCGAGTCTTTCTCATGATTAAGCTCTTGCCTAATTTCTTCTAATATAGCATTTAAATTTTCGATCTCCATTTGCAATTGATTTGAAACTTCTACATCACCCCTGCATTTCAGCAAAGACTTAAGTTGTTCAGATTCTGTTTGAAGCGCATCTTTCTCTTCTTTCAGGCTAACAATTTGTCTCGTTAGGTCCTGTCCCCTTTTGCTTTCCTTCACAACTTGCCTCCGAAGCGACTGTAATTCCAGTTCTGATACTGCTACCTGCCTTTCCAACATAGAAACTTCTCTTACAAGTTTTTCATTGGATCTATCTGAAGCCTCTGTTGACCTGTCCCTTGGTAAATTTTCCTCGGGGCTGTTTGGTGAGTCGACTATACTTCCATCTGAAACAGAACCCACTGACCAATCTGTGTTTGTTCTCTGATGCATATGGCTATTTTTCTGAACAACATCAACTGTTCTCTTCTTGGGCATGGAGTGTTGTCTGAGAGTGGTATCATCCTCACAGATTATAGGATTTTCCACAAGAAGATTTTTGAAGCTCGCATTGTGTTCACACTCCTCTGATGTGAGGTAATTGATGTAATCATCCTGTAGAACAGTCAAGAAACATTTCATTGCAACTTTGTCTGCTGCTGCAAATTGAAAAGTGAAAAGGTTAATGATGTGAGAGACATTACTTCAGTAAAATTGATGTTGCTGTTTCCGTTTCTATCATTGTTCCTTAAATTATTCTTCAAGCTCCTATCATGTGACTTGGCTGTTGGCGTTTCACCTTCATCATTGTCTCTGAAGATTCACATGAAGAAAGATACTAGCTCATTGTTTTATGAACATGAGAAAAAAGGAAATAAATAAAATAAATAAATGCAAAGTTGAACTGAGTGGTAATATTTTATCTCACCTTTGATCATTAGAGCCCTGCATATTGTGAATTGTGACCTGTCCAATTATACCTTCATATATGAGAGAGTGAAAAATCTTGCAATTTGCTTGCTTTTATTAATGTATTACGTATGACATTGCATTTTTTCCTAGGTTACTTTTGGGTGATCTAAATCATTTGAATAACTCTATCAAGACACATATCAGAAGAAATATTGTGTATGAGAGAGTGACTAACATGCAAAATTGCTCCATTTCCTGCATAGTTTGAAGTCTTGAGGGGTAGGGAGACTATTGAAGGTTTAGCTGCCTCTGCGTAATCTGCAAAATTAATCGAGACTTCTCCCAGGAGACCTGATTTTGACGATCCCTGCAAGATTTCAAAGTTTCAGAAGACATCTATGGGAACAAAGTCTGAAGGAGTAAACCTGTAAAACTTGTGATCATATCTTACAGTTGTTACAATGAAATGATAAAATTTCTCATTGAATTTTCCTGTTTTCAGCTCCTTGATTAATTTCACTGTTTCATACACAGGATTATCCCAACAACAGGTTCCATCCACAATGGCAGCTTTCTCTAATCTCACCGTCGGCTTTCCAACATCCGCGGGAACCAGAGATATTGTCAGTGTTTTTGCTTTCAATTGTGGCACCTGTAAACGGTACAGTTCACAAACCAGATAAATATTATCTACTTTTCATTTTTTGTATATTGATTAACACTTCTATAGTCAAATATTTCAGTTTAGTTGTAGGAAATGTGATGATTTGCTCTTAGTTTGTCATCTTAGTATATATATACCTGAGTTGCCTGAAACTGCAACATGAACACGGCTTTGATTTTCTTCTCGCTTCTCCATCTTCCTGGCTTGAACATCTTTGATCAAACTAAAGCTCTCAATTCTTCTGAAACAGTCTCACTTTTACTTCATTGAGACATCAAACAGGAATGATGAATATGTGGTTTTGATTGCTAAACATATTAGGTGTTTCTTGTGATGTTGTCAATGAAAACTGGTGTGAAAGTGGCAAACAGGCTGTCAGGTGTATCAAATCTAACTAGTTAAAGAATCAGATGCTAGTTTGGGAGCTAGAAGTGGGGATTCTAATTAAAATGCAAGAGAATCATATAATATAAGAAAAAATAGATAACATAAATAATTTATTCAGAAGAATAGCTCTAGATCCTATAAGATTTTCTTATTTGCTGGCTTGTGGCTCGAGTTCATACTTTATAGCTTTAAGTAAAGTAGATCACTCTACACTTCTATACTTTGCTTCTATGACATATCTTCACTGGACATGAAAAAAAAAAAAAAAAAAAAAAAAGAGCGAAAAGAGAAAAAAGAAAGTCAAACTTTGTTCTTGCTTGCTTCCCCCAAACTTGATAAACCTAGCCATTGAGTGTAAAGCTCCAATAACAACGAACAGTGAGAAAAGTCTATTTTGATGTGGAAAATCAATGGTAAGGCGTTGTTAGCATCCTAGGTAGCGCGGATTCAAATCACGGAAATTGTCTCCAGAAATAGGAATAAGACTGCGTACATTTTGTCCTTCCTGGACCATGTTTTAACGCAAATCTCGTGCACATAGTCGCCCTTTTTTCTCGCAAATAATGAAACTTTTTTAGTCCAAACTGTGGCTTTGGCTTTTGTTAATACTCAGTTGTCAACCGTTGAGTCAAGATCTAGGTTTTGGAATAGTGAATCTGATAGGAGTTCCATGGGTTTAGTTTTTTTTAAATTGAACATTATTGCTATGACAATTATAATTTAACAACCAAGGCTGGACCACCTTACACGGTAGTGCAAGGTAGTTGAAGGTACAACCATATTAATGTCTCTGGACTTCAATATACGTGATAAGACATTATTAATGGTGGACCAAACTCCCTTTACAAATCTGACCCATGAAGAAACACAGCCTCACAATGTCTCTTCCAGCAATGCAGTGCAATTCAACTAGTAGTGCTCTCTGTCCATGATTGAGTAGCTTGTTGGTAATCAAATACCCTCTGCAAAAAATCATTTGTAAATGTGTAAAAACACGTGAAACCATGTGCTCCTCTCTCTCATACATACGCATCTCGTGATATTGTATTAATTTTTTTGTGCGGGAGATCTCATTTTAATTATTTTTTTTTTGAGCTGGATCTGTTGATGAATTGATCACTCTTCTTGGGTGGTGAGGTGGATGTCAACAGCTGACCTGAGTTTTTATGCCTTACCTAATTTGGCGCAAATATCTTAGGTCTAGTTAGTGTTAGTAATGTTTCAATAAGCCCTATTATGCGCCCCTTGCATACTTGGTTTTAAGGGTAAGTTATATTTAGATTCTGTTCAGATTATGAATTCGGGTAGAGAGTTGAAACGAAAAAAGAAAAATATAAATAAAACACAGTTATATTTTATTTACATTTTATTTACTTTTTCTATTTTTAATTTTTAAATCCATACTAAAATTTGATTCAAATATAGCCTTAAGAAATAATGACTTTGTTTGGTTAAATTCTTAGTTTTTTTTTTTTTTTTTTTAAAATTTTTATGATTTTTTTTTTGGGTAAGAAGTTAGAAACTAATTTGATAGAAATAAATACTAAAAAAATATTTTTAATTTTCAAACATTATTTCTATCCTAAAGAGGAGACAATCATATGAAAATAATAAATATTTTATTATCATTTTATTATTTTTAATAAATTAATTTTTAAAAATATTTGAAAAATAAATTAGGAGAGTTTTGGTATCAAAGTCAACCATCATGTTGAGTACGTGGTTGGACTCAACTTTTTTACCCGGAGAAGGGGGGTGACCCATTACAGGTAGGGGGATCAATGGGACGGATTGGGTTTATCTAGCTACGTTTCATATATTAATAGATTTTTTTGAGTTTTAATTAGTCAATCGGTCGGTACAGATCGCATTTATTTAAAAAAATTAAAATGATGTCTCATTTGTAAATTCAAATCTTATAGGCTAAAATCAAATTGAACCCAATTACATATTTTTTTATTACACATATTATTAAGTTATACAATATTTTCTTAAAAATAATTTACGTGATCAAATTAATTAATACTATTAAAACAATTAAGTTTAAAGTATAAATTCATCAAATTAACAAATTATGACAATGTTATATATAAAAAGTTGAGAGTTCGGAAGGTATCATTGGTCATTATCAAATTCAATTTTAACAAATTGTATTTTGTGTATATTTTAAGTACAATTTAGAAGGATAATATGAATTGTCAAAATTTTTTTTTTTAAATTTTTAAATGGAACAATGTTGATTTTAATGGATTAAAATTGAATTTAATAGTGTTATTTTTTTGGACGCAATAGTTTGAGTTGGGCTGATGGGATGATTGGGTTAGATTTACTTATGCGGGCTTGTATGGACTGGGTTCATAGGTGGGCTCGGGTTTTAAATATTTGTCTTAAACCCTAAATGATCTTCTATGGGATGGGATGGGTTGGATAATCAAGCAGGTTGGGATGGGTTAGGTAATACTGAGTTTTTTATCTACCGACCCCTATTTTAAGCGTGACCAAGTGATATGAGACTTATGATTTTATGCTGGATCATAAGAATACAATTAGGGGTCATCAATGAGACGGCTGGGCTTACTTGGCCTGTAACTATTGTGTCCATGTACTATATATTAATGAATTTTCAGGTTTTGACTAGTCAACGGTTGATACGAGCCTGTTTATTTAAAAAAATTAAAATCATGTCTCACCTATAAATCTAAATTTTACGGGCCAAAATTAAACTGAACCGAACTACACATTTTTTATTAGACTTACATTATTAAGTTATATACATTTATTTTTTCTTTTTTAATGATCGAATTAATTAATACTATTAAAATAATCAAATTAAAATATAAATTCATCAAATTAACAAATTATAACAATGTTATATGTAAAAAGTTGAAAGTTGGGAAGATTCACCGGTCATTGTGAAATTCAATTTTAACACATTGTGTTATATATTTCTTTAAAAGTACAATTTACAAGGATAATATGAGTTGTCATTTTTTTTTTTAAAATAAATGGACAATATTGATTTTAATGGATTAAAACCAAATTTAACAGTGCTATTTTTTTGGATAATATTAAAAAAGATTTGGATGGGATAGTTTGAGTCGGGCTCATGGGATGGTCGAGTTGGATTTACCCATGCAAGCTTGTATGGGTCGGGTTCATAAGCGGGTTTGGGTTGTAAATCTTTGTCCAAAACCCTAAATGATCTTCTATGAGATGGAACGCTAGCTAATTAAACGGTTGGGTCTGGTCATGAAATGAGTTGGACGGATTGAACAATACCCGATTTTTTGTCCATGGGCCATTTGACGACCCCTAATTACAAGTCAGTTTTTAAGGGAAAATATATTTTCAGAATTTGGTGGGCTAACGGGCCGTCTAGGGGTGGCCTTTTCATAGGCTAATAGACAGATCAAACTCTAAGGTCAAGGCCCAGCCTAAGTTTTATTGAGGTTAGCCCAACGCCCAGGAGGGCTTGGGCCGTTTCACGGCCTCCGAACCAAATGATTACAAAAATGCGAAGGTCGAAAAAATGACAAGAAGCCGGGAATATGTAGGCATCCAGCTAGAATTAATAGCCTTTTCTTATCCAACATTATTATAAAAAAAAAAAAAAAATTATTAATCGACAATTTTAGCGATAATTCAAAAATTTTATCAGTCATTAATTATAAGTTTTAACGACAGTTTAAAAAAAAAATTATTACAAAAAAATATCATTAGTTTTAACTCTTAGTAACAATTTGAAAAATCATCACAGAAAATGTCACTAAATATAAGTTTAAGCAACAATTTATAAAAATTGTGACAAAAATTTCATTAATTATCAATTTTTAATGATATATGCAAAAAATTATTTTTAGCGATAATTTTATTTTAACTTATTTTCAATAGAATTTGATGAGAATTTAGTTTAATTATTAGAACTTATCAGTAGTTTATCTTAAATGGGAGCAACATTTTAATAATTTTTATTAATTCACAAAATGTGTGAGCCCATTAATTTATTTATTTTTTTTGGTGTATTAATAATAGGAAAATAATGATGACAGTCATTTGGAGATGTATAATAAGTGTGTTAAAATGTGAAAAAAATGTATATAAAAAAAAAAAAAAAGAAGAAAGGAAAAACAGAAGAAGTTGAATATGTTCCGATTGTATTGAAATTTCAACCCTTTTTTTAGTACTTTGGTTTTTTTATTGACAGCCCATTAATATTATTAATAAAAATGCGAGTGTTTTTAGCATTGTTGAACATGAAAAACTATGTTGATTACAATTATATGCTATATTTTGTTTATTATTTTAAATGTAACCATTATATTGATTGAAATAAGGGTGAAAATTTTCAACATGACTCCAACTCTATTCAAAGTTAATGGATTAAGGTTAAATATGAGAAAATTTGATAACATGAATGTTAAATATGTTAGGTCAGTGTCAAATTTATAAAATACGAAATTGACATGGATAATCAGTTTAATGAAATATTAATTACGTATTTTAATAATATTTTCAGTAATGAATGTTTGGACATTTTTTAATATTTTATGTAATTCTATTCATTGATTAAAAAAATATGTAAATAGGATTTTAAATCTAAAAGATAACAAAAATAGAAGAGCAGGTCAACTCCTCCTTGTACATCATTCCTCCCTTCTGTATATTGTTGAGAGAGAGAGAAAGAGAGAGAGAGATGATAGGGGTGAAGGCAGTGGCGCTGTCAATAGTGGCGCACGTACTGGGGATAGCAGGTGCGGTTATGGTGTTGGTTTGGTGCATTCACTTTAGGGGTGGCTTAGCCTGGGATTCCTCCAACAAAAGCCTCATCTTCAATGTAAGCACTCCCCCCTTTATCCTTCTCTCTTCTTCTTCTTCTTCTTCTTCTTTTTTTTATATATCTGTACACATTTTTTGTTTGATTTTGTTTTTTATTTTTTCTGGGAAGTAATTTTAATGAATCAATATCTATGAGATTAAAAATCAGAAGGGGGCGGTGCATTTCTTCTTTCTTCACACTGGATACTAGCATAATATTCGTGTTATGTACATAATTTTATAAAATAAAAAATAAAAATAAAAAAAAATAAATTAGGACATAGCACCTCTATTCAATCTTTAAAATTTGATATATCAATTTTTTTTTTGAAGGCTTATGATAAATGGTATATGTCAATTTGACATGGAAGCTCGGTATTGTATTGAGATCCAATACTTCAATTACAATTAATCTGGAATTGATAATTATTTTATATATATATTTTTTATTTGGCAACTGGGTTAAAAATTATTTTTTAACTTTTTAATTTTTTTAAGTCATATCACCTCTTTATTTTTTTTATACATTTTTATAAAAAAAATTTTAAAAATTTACTTTTAATCTATTTCTCAAAAAAGAGCTTCATGTGTTCCTGTTAGTATTATTCATTTATTTATTATTTATATTTTGAATGAGGGCTGGGTTAGTTTAGTTAGAGTTGGCTGAGCACATGACTGTTCACTGTTTGATTCAATTTGATTCATTTTACTAATATTGCTTACGTCACTGCTTTCGTGGGTGGAAATTGACATGGCAAGGTGAGTAAGTTTGAGAGACTTGTCTACCCAAAAACAAGGGGTGAGAATTGTATACGTAACCATGAGTTTACTTGAAGTAGGGTTAAGGTTTTGATGATCAAATTTAGCTACCAAATTTCGAAATACTAACAAACAAGTATTCAATGTGAATTTTGATTAGGTAAATTGCACTTGTTTTTAATTATATTGTGTTTATTTAAAATTTTAGTTCATATAATATTTAGTCATGTTTTCATTCATAAGTTTTAGAGAAATATTATGATACACACTCTTTAAATAATATATACTACATGCACATTATAACTAAAAAAGAAAATGACATAATTTATATTTTCTAAATCATAATTCAAAAAATATCATAACTAAACACAACATAAGATATAACTAAAAAAGTCATGAGTCATAAATAAAGAAGAAGTGTCCATTTGGAAACTTGGTTAAAAGTTGCGTTTTGTAGCTTGTCCAAAAAAGCTAGATTGGCTTTTTTAACATAAAAGTCATTTGAGGAGGTCTAAAAAAGTTTTCTGTGAAATTACAATTATACCTTTCATATTGTTTATGGTTATACATGGGTGAAAATGCAAATTTTTGAAATTAGATGGGGGAATTTGGTCATTTTATTGTGATGTGATATCATAGACAAATATTAACAACAAAAAAAAATTCAAAAATAGCTTTTTATTAACTTCCCAAATCACTTTCTAAGAAAGACAAAAAACTTGGTTAAAAGTTAAGAGCTAACTTTTAACCATCTTCTTAAAACACTCCTTAATCATAATTAAAGAAAAAAATAACATAACTAAATGTGAATATAGTATACTCTTTTCAAGTGTGTATATATTAGAATTACCTTAAGTTTTAACCATTTCCAAAACACTCCTTAATCATAATTAAAGAATAAAATAACATAATTAAGAGCATATATGGTATACTCTTTTCAAGTGTTTATGTATATTAGAATTACCCTAAGTTTTAATTCATACTCTTGTGGATTCAGTCTCGGAGGTTATGGGTTCAAATATCTTTAAGGAGAGTTGAATTAAGATGCAAGCACTTATTTTGCAAGGGGTGAGGATGGTATCTCTTATAGATATTAACATAACAACTAACAATTAATTTTTGGAAACAAAATATATACATATATATATATATATATATATATGATAGAAAAATAGGTTGTCATCTCTTTTATATCAATATATATTTTGTATTGTTTATATGTGTATTTATACAATATTTAAATATATTTTGGGCTAGTTTTAGGTTTCATTTAGGATTAATTTCTTTAGTGATTTTTTAATTTTTTTTAGAAAGTTGAAAAAATTACGTTTGAGAAGCTGCAATGATTATTTTATTTTTAGTTTTTTGAACAAGGAACTTGATGTGATATTTAATTTTTTTTAATTAATGACATAATTTTCTTGACATTTTAATTAAAAAGTTGCCTTTTTATTTAGTAGAGCCCAAACACGGTCTTGAGCTCTTTTTCACCATAAAAAGTATTCCACTTTGTTACTCTATTATGCTACCTACCATTTCCGGTATGCAGCCTCATCGCACTGTCACACACGTTGGGTTGTGTTCTTATCCTTATTTTCTGGGCTATTAATGAGTCACGTGCTTGCCCACATGTAGCTAATGTTGTCAGCTTATTATGAAAGTTTTGTTCGGTAACACGCAAAGCCTTCATTCGGCAGGTCAAAGTTTTTAATTTTTTTGGTTATTTTAATTATAAAAAGATAAAATAAATTAAAAATTAATAAGATAAAACGTCATATTCAAATTATAATCATTTTATTTTTTTTCTTATAAAAATTAAAAAAGTCAAAAAGTCTATCTCAAATGAAGATTTTTAATTCCAAGCTAAAATAGTCAAGTAGCCAAAAGGTCAACTCACATTCCAAACGAATTCAAATATTAGAAGACTTCCGTATAGAAGGGAGATTTATATGTAGGTCTTAATAAGTTAATTTATTATTTAATAAGTCTTATGATAATTATTGATATTTTTTATTAAACATTATTTAAAAGAATAATGCTATATGCACCAATTAGTGTATTAATTTGTGTTCCAATTGATGATGTGACATAATTTAAGAGGTTTTTGGGATTTGTAATGTGATTAATGAGTGTGGTTAATAATAATATCATAATTAGTGTTGGTACACTAGTTAATACACTAAGTGGTGCATGTAGCACCACTGTATTTAAAAAGTCACTAATTGTTAATTTTTAGTGATAGTTTGAAAAAAATTTCACAAAAAGTGTTACTTATTATAAATTTCAGCGACAGTTAATAAAATATCGTCACAAAAAAAATTCACTAAGTTATAATTTTCAGCGATAGTTTGAAAATTTTGTCACAAAAAAGTCACTAATTGTAAGTTTTAGCAATAATTTATAAAAATTATGACAAAAAAAATTAACTAATTATCAATTTTTAGCAACATATGAAAAAAATCATCACAAAAAAATTATTTTTAACGACGATTTTATTAGAACTTATTTTTAATAAGATTTGATGAGAATTAAATTCAATTATTAAGATTTATTAATAGTTTACCCTAGATCGCTTAATAGGTAAATTTATTATTTAATAGATTTTATGATAATTAATGGTGTTTTTATCAAACACTATTTAAAAATATTACTAATTGTTAATTTTTAGCAACAGTTTAAAAAATTGTCACAAAAAAATCACTAATTTTTAACTTTTAGCGATATTTTGAAAAATTTGTCACAGAAAAACGTTACTAATTATAAGTTTTAGTGACAATTTGTAAAAATTATGATAAAAAAAATTACTAATTGTCAATTTTTAACGACATGTAAAAAATAATCACAAAAAATTATTTCTAGCAACAATTTCGTTAGGACTTATTTTCAATAAAACTTGATGGGAATTAAGTCAAATTATTAAGACTTATTGGTAGTTTACCCAAAATACCAATCCTTTTCTCGGATAATCTAATATCGGAAAATTCTATTTCCATACACCTATTTATCTTAGTGCACACACTTAATAAAATTTTATTTTAGTGACAATTATATCTTAAAATAAAATAACCATAATAGACATCAAAACTCTAACCAACTCATCTTATCTCACCTAATTTCCACACACCTAGTTATAGAAAGAGTAGCTAATTTTCCTTCTATTCAAGTGCATAAAAAACTTGATTTCTTTGTTGATGAGTCTGTGTGGGTGTGGTTCGGTGGAAAGTGTGTGTATAATATTTGAGTTAAGAGTTATAATTAGACTATGTGGTATGTGGAATGAGACAAATAATACTTAATAAAATTTAGAAGTGTGTGTACTGAAAAAATAATATGCATCGAGGTAAATAAATGTGTGAAAATATAATTTTCCTCTAATATCCTTGAAAAGTAAACTTTCTTTTCCCCAAAATGCCTACATATTTTTCTTAAATTTCATTTAATTTTAAGTACCTTTATAAATAAATTACATCTTATCTAAAAGTACTATATAATATGTAAGATATATATAACAATGTGTGTCGTCTTGTACTCATAAGTTTTGGACTCAAATTCTCAATATCTAGATTTAGAAATGTATATGTTTAGGCGCACACTCACTTGATATTCATAGTCCGAGTGCATGTAACATAAATCTCTAAAATACTAACAACTGCAATTAATCAAGTTTTCCCCATATTAATTTTGTGAATCTTCTCTTTTTTTTTTGTCAATACAGATTCATCCTGTTCTGATTTTGATTGGCCTAATTATTATCGGAGGCGAAGGTAATTAATAATTTATTTATAGTTCCATAGTTGCTACAATTCTTGAACTCGAATTTTTCAGAGTAGTTTTTTTATTCTTTTTTTCTCTTCAAATGCAGCCATTATCAGTTATAAAGCTCTTCCATTGAAGAAAGAAGTGAAGAAACTGATCCATCTAGTTCTTCATTCAATTGCACTGATACTGGGGATAGTGGTGTTTATGCTGCATTCAAATATCATAATGAGAGTGGTATTGCCAATCTCTACAGTTTACATTCCTGGCTTGGTATCGGAATTATTGTCCTCTATGGTGTTCAGGTAATTACAATCCGACCCTAGATTGTCTGTGAAGAAATGGGCCTTTAGAATAACCTAGGAGGGCTCTATTGATTGATGGAATTGGAAATTGGCTTTTGACATGAGTTCTAGCTCATACTATGAGTTTTAGCTCATACTATGAGTTTATTGGTTTAAAATCATATAATAAGGACAACCCAAATTAATGCTAAGGTGATCAATGCACGTTTAAACTATCAAGTAATATTATATGAATAGAAAAAAAAAAATTATATAGAATAATATGAAAATTTTATATCTATTTATTTTAAACAAAAAAAACTTACTGCATCTCCACCCAAACCTTCAAAATTTGGTGTGTCAAATTTTTTTGAAGGCTTGGGTGGCAAATTGACATATGCCAACTTGACATGAAAGTTTTCACTTGATATGTCAAATCTATTATTTTATTATTTTTAAAATAAAATTATTTTTATTGGATGGACTTCAAATTTGGGAGCAATCTGAGCATGTCAAATTTGAGATATTGAGTTCATGCCAAATGCTAACTCAACATTTGACATATTAGGTAGACTTTATTTTTCATGTCAAAATTGAGTTGTTGATGTGGCACATAGGATTTTGCACTTTGGTTGGAGCTTTATAGTATCTCCACCTGAATTGTTAATTTTGAGGTGGCATTTTTGACGATAGAATTTGGCGAGTTTTAGAGTATCTCCACCTGAATTGTCAATTTTGAGGTGGCACTTTTGACAATAGAATTTGGCAAGTTTTAGAGCATCTCCACTTGAATTGTCAATTTTGAGATGGCACTTTTGACAATAGAATTTGGCGAGTTTTAGAGCATCTCTATCTGAATTGTCAATTTTGAGGTGGCACTTTTGACAATAGAATTTGGCGAGTTTTAGAGCATCTCCACTTGAATTGTCAATTTTGAGGTGACACTTTTGACAATAGAATTTGACATCCAATTGTACTCCACCTGAATCTTTAAAATTGGATTGTCAATTTGGCATATAAAAAATATGTCAAATGTTTTTGTTTTCATTATTTTAATGATAAATTAAAGTAAAAGCAATAAAATAATAAATCTAGCATATCAGATGGATTTGTTTTTTTATATGTCAAATTTATATATACCAATTTACACTTAAAAAAATTGACATACAAATTTTTGAAGGGTTGAATGGAGATGCTCTAAGAGTGATTATTTTTTTATTATTTATTTTTTTTAAAATTTTAAATTTAAAAAATGTCACTTTTGAATGATTCGGATAAGATTTTCTATAACTTTCTATACACTTTATTTGTAAATTATTTTCCTTGAAGTACCCCATTTGGATATATCATTTGAGTTATTTAGAAAGCACCAACACTAATAATGTCATGCCAAATATGATTAATGTCATACATGGTGTCATATCATAAAATATTCAAATTTGATAAGCTCTACCTAATTATATTTCAAGAATTTTTTCTTCTTTTTTTGTTGGAACTTTTGGCTAATTTGTGGAAGAAAAATTGCAGTGGATATATGGATTCATTGTGTTCTTCTACCCTGGTGGAACAGCTTCAATAAGAAGAGAATCACTACCATGGCATGTGCTATTTGGGCTATTTGTTTACGTCTTGGCTATTGGCAATGCTGCTTTGGGTTTTCTTGAGAAGCTGACATTCCTTGAGAGCTCTGGACTTGCTAAATATGGCTCTGAGGCATTCCTTGTCAACTTCACTGCCATTGTGACAATATTGTTTGGAGCCTTTGTGGTGTCGACATCTCTTTCTCAGCCTCCAAATGAAGACAAGTACAGCTATTTTGCATTTAAACATTTGGTCGCAACTTTATTGAACCATGCTCATGTTTTGTTTATTACATGATTATGATATCAAAAGTTCTATTCTACACACCGAAGGTTTTCATACGATGAGATATAAATATGAGACAAAGGATAAGTCTCACATGTGAAGTCTAGCATATGCAAGACCTGCAATTTATAAGGGTTTTATGGATTAAACTTTTTTTTTCCCCAAAAGTAAATTTTGTTGTAAAAAATATTTGGAGATCAATTTTTGTCATGACTAAAACATCATTTCGAAAAATTAAATTACAAATATTATACAAATTACAAATATTCAAAATTTCTAAAATTATGTCACATCATCTATTAGTACACTAATTAGTATATTAATTGATACATATAATATTATTTAAAAAATAATTTTGTTGATTAAATACAACGGGGATATCCAAGTAATCTATATTAATTTGATTGTTGTAAACTCTTCAATTATAAATACATAAAGCTAGAGGGTGATCATAACAATGGCCAAAGAATAACACAAAAGTAACATTTGATTAATCTCTAAGCTTTCTATATGTATAACTTATTATCTATCAACTTTTAGATGGTCTCTCTTTAATAATTATTAATCTTTTTAGATACTTTCTTCACAGGATGGCAATATCATTAAAAACAAAAGTAACAGTTTATTCGTTTCATTATTGTTAATGGTTTCTTGGAATTTGATGGGGTCTTGTTTGGTGGGGACAAAACGACAAGTTGTTACTTACATTTTTCACTATTGAATGATTAATGCACAACCTGCTCATAATCATTGTGGCCAATGCTTGGTTAAAAATTAAATTTTAATTTTTAACTTATTTTGAGTTATATTATTTTTTATATTTTTTTATACTTTTTAAAAAAAAATTAAAAAAATTAAAAAATTAACTTTTAACTAATTATTCAAAGCAACTCTTTTAATTAGATATAATTATTAAAAAGTTCTATTAATTAGATTTATTTATTTATGAGTGTTAAGTCATTTTTTTTTTATATACGATAATAAGAAAATTTTGAAACTTTAAATATATTTTGTGTTTGTAAAATAATTATTTAATGCTAGTAATAATTCAGAGAAATTTATCAAAGTAATAAATAGTTGAAACATTTTAACTTTTATTTATATAAGTTTGTATCAAAATATGATGTAAGTAGTGTAAATAATTGATTCACCCATAGTGATAAACTTGGTAGATTTTAAGATGGTGGTAAATCATGTTTAGCTCGGGGGGAATATCATTTAAAAAATAATTATTGATTAATAAGAAATTTTATAAAGATTAATAATTAAATTTGTAAACTTTTTCATGAATTTGTATTTTTTTTTTTCTGACATAATTGTCTGGTAATAATCCCTTTAGCTCGTGGTAAATTTTAGGTAGGGTAAGGCTTCTTTCTAGTCCTCTGGACTTAAGATGATTGTTCGGACTTGTAAAGAATATTATGGGTTGTATTTCAATTATTTGAATAGTTCATTTTATCAGACTCTATTTATATTATCTGTAAAAAAAAATTAAGTCAAACCAATATTCGTAATCTCTCTATTTTATAAAATTTGTATTAAAAAGAATGAATGATTTGTTTTTAAAATACATTGATCGTTAATTTTTTTGGAGACACATTTCATAAAATAATGGGGTTACAAATATTGGATAACTCAAATTTTTACTTTTATGCATGATATACACACTGGATTTGATAGACTGAACGGTTTAAATTATTAAAATGAAACTTGTAATAAGTTTTATAAGTCCGAACAATTCTCTTTCATATGGATTAAAATTGAAGATAAGACATACCTTTCAAATATATGATAAGAGATGAGTCGACAATTTTAGAGATTTAGGGTATGTTATTTGGACGGACTGGATAAGGGGGAATTGTAATCCATCGGGCTATTAGTCCCTAGATACATTGTCCCCGGACTATTTGGTTGGACTGTATTTGTATCCTATATTTATTTAGTCATGGGATTATATGTTTGGATTGGACTATTTTTAGTGAATCTAATATTTGATTAGACGGACTAGATAAAGATAAATGTTCAAAAGACTATTTTACCCTTGTAATTTATAATTTTTATTTAATATATAATTTTAAAATTGTAATTTATAATTTATAATTTAACAACACTAAAAAAATTTAATTTATAAGGCCATAATTTTTAATTTATTATTTTCAATTAAATTTATAATTTATATTTTTATTTAATATATAATTTTAAATTAACGACAATAAAAAATAATTTTATTTAATATATAAATTAAATTTTCAACAACACTAAAAAAATTTAATATATAAGGCCATAATTTATAATTTATTATTTTTAAATAAATTTAATTTATAATTTATAATTAAAATTTTTTAGTTAATATATAATTTTAAATTAACAACACTAAAAAAATAATTTATAAATGTTCAAAAGACTATTTTATCATTTTCTAATTGTTTGCTAAGTAATAGCATGGAGGGTAAAATGGAAATTTCACAAAATAATCTCATGGGATACCAATCTCATGGTTTCTATCCCACCTCCCATGGAATAGGATAGTCCCATATTTGTGGGACTAATAGTCCGGAGCAAAAAAAATGAAACAAACAATGGACTATTAGTCCGGTGGAACTAATAGTCCAATCCCACCCTCTAATCCTTCAAAACAAACACCCCCTTAGGGCGTGTTTGATTCGCGGGATAAGGGGGTGGACTATCCACTATTTGGATTGTAATCCAAATAGTGTTCCTTATCCGCCGTTTGATTTTTTTTTAGTCCGCCGGACTCCATGTCCGGCCGGACTCCTTATCCCCCATATGGGGGACTATTGTGTCCTGGGGAGGTATGGGATTGTTTTGGGGGGACTAATCACTGTTTGGATTAGATGATAAAATGACCATTTTAACCCTCTACTATTTAATTATGTATTATATTTAATAAAATTCAATAAAATTTAAATGTCTCAATTTAAAAATAAAATAATTTTATTTAACTTTTTATTGATGTTTTATTTATTGAATTTTTTTAAATAATTTTTATAGATATTTTATTGATGTTTTATTTTAAAATTTTGTTTATGTTTTATTTAATTTCATTATTTAAATTTAATAGATGTTTTATTTAATTTCATTTTTTGATTATTATTATTTTTAAAAACAAATTTATTTAAAATTTTAATTAAAAAAATAATATATATTTTATTGATTTTATTTATTTATTTTTTTAAAAAAATAAATTTATTTACTTGTGTAAAAAATAAAATAAAATAAATTTTTATTTAATCTAGCTAAAAATAATTAAAGTATTAAGGATATGTTTAATATTACTATTACTTAGTAAACAAATAAAAAAGGGTAAAATAGTCATTTGTTCATTTATCCTATCCAGTCCGTTCAACCAAACGTTGGATTCACTAAAAATAGTCCTTTCCAGACATCTAATCCCATGAAAAAACAAACACGGAATACATATCCAATCCAACCAAATAGTCCGGGGGATTCACAGTCCCAGAACTCAAGTCTGATGGATTCTAATCCCCCTTATCCAGTAATAATTAAATTTTTTCATGGGATTAGATGTCTGGAAATGACTATTTTTAGTGAATCCAACGTTTGGTTGAACGGACTGGATAGGATAAATGAACAAATGACTATTTTACCCTTTTTTAATTGTTTACTAAGTAATAGCAATATTAAACATATCCTTAATATTTTAATTATTTTTAGCTAGATTAAATAAAAATTTATTTTAGTTTATTTTTTATACAATTAAATAAATTTATTTTTTAAAATTAAATAAATAAAAATATATGTTATTTTTTAATTAAAATTTTAAATAATTTTTTTTTAAAATAATAATAATTAAACAATGAAATTAAATAAAACATCTATTAACATTTAAATAATGAAATTAAATAAAATATAAACAAAATTTTAAAATAAAACATCAATAAAATATCTATAAAAAATTATTTTAAAAAATAAATAAATAAAACATCATTAAAAGTTAAATAAAATTATTTTATTTTTGAACTGAGACATTTAAATTTTATTAAATATAATACATAATTAAATAGTAGATGGTCAAAATAGTCATTTTACTACCTAATCCCAACAGTAAATAATCCCCCTAAAACTGTCCCACACCCCCTCAGATAGTATAATCCCCCATATGGGCGATAAGGAGTCTGCCCGGACTTCATATCCGGCAGACTTAAAAAAAAACAAACAATAGACTACTCACTCTTTCGAATAAGCAATTCAAATAGTAAATAGTCTTCCCCTAATCTCCCAATCAAACACACCCTTAGAGTTTCACATGTCTATCGGAAGGATAATATGTATATATTGGCTCATAAGTTGGCTCGAATGGCTATGAGTTGCGACTCTTGGCAAATGTGAATGGAAGAAGTTCCAGATCAATTTTCGGGGCTCGCCCTTTGGAAGAGCTCTGTTGCTTTGTAATCTTGCTCGGGGAGATTTGATTAAAACTCTTTTATAATAAAATTTTAATATGTTAAAAATAAGTGTAAATTTTTTTTAAAGAAAAAGGTCAAACAAATATTATTATTATCAAAATATTAAATTTTAAAATTATACGGGAAAGAAATATACCTTCTCGTATAATCCTGTTGACCAAGTCTGCGCTCCTCCGTACGACGTCGTTCAACCACCTGAAAATACACACGTGAGTTAGCCGGCGGGTGTGTGCCGGAAACCTCTCCGATGCCTAAGTCAGAAAGTTTGACAAATAGACAAAAGCTCTATGAATTCAGGGAGTAAAGTTGCATTACCTCTCCAAATGTGATATTGGTGAGCTTATGTAGGTTTCGCGTGGCACAATTCTGGTAGGACTCTTATTCCCCTATGTAGAGTCCTTCTAGGATTACTCCTCCTTGCGTAGAGTCCTCCTAGGATTCATACTCTTGGAAGATAATGCTTATCCTCCAACACCTTCCTCACTGCTTAAACCAAGTGAGATGGTTCTTCTTATGGCCGAACTACTTCAGGACCGAAGTAACCATTAATTCGGCCCTCACTTTACTCTCCCTTACCTCGGCTTTCCCATACTAAGACCGAGCTATCCATAAGGGAGATAAGCCGAACTATCTCCAGAACCACAGCTTACTTCGGCTTCTCACAAGCCAGAACCGAAGTAACTATCGAAGACCGAAACCTTCGCGCTACTCCACTCAACCGGAGTAGAACTAAGTCCAACCGAGACCGGGCTAACCACCACGCTGTGCGACCGGTCTATCTTCAAAGTTACTTCTCCAAACCGGAGTAACTTACATGGCCTTTCTACTCGGCCCTTTTCATTTCGGCCCCTAAGGCCCAATACTCAGCTCGGCCCAATTGCATATAAATTACCCTCTCAATTGCCCCTTAATTCCATCTGCACAGCATGATAGGGATTACCTGTCATCAAACCGACCTACCAATACAGCCGAGCTAGAATTTATAAACCTTTTCAACCGAGCTACAAACCTATAGCTATCCCGACCGAGCTGAAAACCTTGTAGTTTCTCCAGCCGAGTTAAAAACTATTTAGCTTATCCAGCCGAGCTAACTTTAAGCCGAGCTGAGAACGTCCGGTCAAAACGTCTCTTCAAACCCAGCAGACGAATCGTTCAGTATTCCAGTGACACGTGGCAGCTTCTAATTGGACTTCCAGAGCTGTACAGCCGCCCTCGTACTCCGCAATCATTAAACAGTTCCCGCCCTTTTGGCCCTTTTCATCAAAAGAACTTATTTTTGAATCACACCAAACCCTGTTCATCTCCTTGTCTCTCTGTTCTTCTGCTTTTCTAATTCCTTCCAACTTCTGAGCTCGTGTTCTCACTGTTGCTGCCACTTCCTCCTCCAACTCTTCCTCTCTACCAGGTAAGCATATGAACTTCTTCTTGTTTTCCTTTGTTGTCTGTTTTATATGTTTTTTGCAAAACACTCTTTTTGTTGCAAGTTTTCATACTTTCTGGAAAAACTTGTCTATAAACTGTTAGAACTTCATAAGATAACCAATAGAATGCCATTTCGATCTTTATACATGCCCCAACCGAAGTAGAACACTGTTTGTGATGTATGTAAGGATATAGGTGAACTGAAACCGAACTAGCACTTGCGCACATTCAAAGTAGTTTCAACAGGTCACCAACTGATCCACAATAGCCGAAACAAAACCCACCGAACTAGAAACCATAGCCACCGAACTCAGAAAGCTGCCCCTTGACGTTCAACCGGAATTGCAAAACCAAAAGTAGAACCGAGCTAAGCCCAACGCCTTGCCAAAACCGAGATAACACGCTTCTCTTTAAAACCGAGGTAGATCCCGCAGTAATCCATCAAGCCGAAGTAAGACTTCCTTTCCTTGTTTTGTTTTCTATAGCACGGTCGATGATCTGTGCTTAACACCTTGTTTTTCCAATTTGCAGACTTAGGCCGCCCAGACACTTCTGCTCCCTCAACCGAGCTACCAAGCACACTCTTCCAACCGAGATAAATTATTTTAACTTATAAAATAAATGGGGAAGTACAGATTTTTAGTGGAAACTCCAGGGGGTCTAGCCGAATTCCGGAAAGACTACCACATACCAACCGATGTAAACCTCATCCTGGCCGAACCAGGTGTAGACCCTTGGGATAACGAAGGCTTCGTCCCTTTTACCCTCCAATCAATAATTGAAACCGGACTTAGATTTCCCGTCCAACCCCTAATATGTGAATTCCTTAGGCAGACCAGACTGTGTCCAACCCAACTGTCCACCAACACATACCGTATAATAATGGGCATAGACGCTCTGAACCACCAGACCGGTCTAAACCTAGGTCTGGCCGAGATACTTCATCAATACTCAATAGGATCCAAAAACCAAGGCTGGTGCTACTATTTGAGAGTGCGCCGAGATAGAGAAAAGATAATAAAGCATACACCGGATAAAGACGTTAATGATGACGACTTCTTCTGGGTATCTGGGAATTTCGAAGACCTCGAAGCCCGCATCCCAGGCCGAAGAATAAATTACAAGAAGGGGGAACCCGGTATACATACTTCGGTTTCTATTCCGCCTTTTCTTTTATATTCCGGCTTTTCTTCTCTGAACCGGACTAACACTTGCTTTCTTTTCTTTTGCAGACAAGTCTCACCTCATCTTCAACTACAACTACCCCAGCCTCCCAGTACTCCGCACCGCACTTCGGGTTAAGGAGAGATCTTGGACCAAGCTTCTGAAATTCGAGCCGACCTACCGATACTCCGGTCGCCGAAAAGCGAAGGTGACCGATTTCCTCCTCGAAGAAGGTCCAGAACCGGACCCATCCTTGCCTCAAATCAGACTTGTTCCCCTTACCGCCGAACAAGAAATGGCAAAGAAGAACAAGATGAAAGCCATGCTCACTGCAACCGCCAGGGCCGAAGTCCCACAAACCGGCCAAACAACCGAGGCCGTTATGGCTCTCCCAACACAACAGCCGTCCTCATCTCGCCGGAACAAGCGTGCTCGGACTAGCCAAACCGAGACACGCCTTGTTGACGAGGACGATGTCATTTTGCCACCAAGCCCTCCACCAGACACTCAACCGAACCCCCAACCGGAGTCATCAAACCGGTCTGAAACCAGCAAGTGGGCTCCCCCACTCGTCTTCAACAACCGAGCTATTGAAGAAGGTGATTCCGTTGTTGCTGAGAAGGATCACCTTCTAGCCTTCAACCTGGCCAGGGGTGTCTGCCTTCCCAAGGACATGGAGCACCACCAGAAGCGGCTAAATACCGAGGTGAAATCACTTCGGTCAGCTGCAAAGTCAATGATTGTGGTAAGCAGTACTGTCTTCTTTTTGCTTTTGGAATTTTTCCAACTCCTAGCTCGGCTGAGATTGAACTTTCTATGCTTTTGTAGGCCCTTCAAAAGACCACAATAGCTCACAAGCAAGTGATGGAGCTTCGTAAGACAACAAGGCAGGCTGTGAGGGCAGCCGAAACAAAGGCTGCCGAATTAACACAAGCTCAAAAGAGGGCGCTCGAGCTGGAGGCCGAGGTAGCTCGTCTGACCGGACTAGTTGCCTCGGCTAATAGCGATAAACAAAAAGCTGTGATCGAAGTGAAAGATCAATATCTCTGGGAGATGGCCCAGCTTGAAGCCAAAAAAGACGCCGAAATATCTGGGCTGAAGCAGAAAGCTAATGACGCTTCCAAGGAAGGTTTCAAGGAAGCCGAAGCTGGCTACTCTCTGCAGTGCGAGGCGGCCAAAGACTTGTTTTTCAAGTGCGGCTGGCGAAGTGCCGTGGAGAAGCTCGGTTGTGGACCTGAAGCCGAGGTCTACAACGCTCCCGAGTACTTTATTCCGGCCTCCCTGAAGGAATATGCTGACGATATCCAGAACCAGTTTCTTGGTTCGTCTGATGATGAGGATGGTGATGAAGATGAGGATGGGGAGCCGACTCTTACCCCGGTCGCCACTAATCAACCAAGCAATCAGTCAGCTCGGCTAGAGCCAACAGTGGAGGACTTGACTACAGAGATACCGGTTGATACTACCATCCAAACCGATCTGCCTCCTCAGACCGGACTCCCTGCCAACGCCGAGCTCCAGACAAATGCTGAAGATGAGTTTGACGCCGAACTGGATGCACTTCTTGGTTGATTTCTTTCTTTCTTACTTTTCTTTCATTTTGGAACTCTGTAACCGGGCTACGGCCCCACAATTGTACTTCCTTTTTTCTTTAATGAAAAAATCATCAACTCTCATTTCGGTTTTGTACTTGCATTCTGACGATATACCATAATCCGGTTTAAGCTATCTAACTTACTAGCCAACCACTCTTCAGCCGATATAACTTACTTCGGCTGAAGAGTATCCAGTGTTGTTTAATCCAGCCAACCACTCTTCAGCCGGTATAACTTACTTCGGTTGAAGAGTACAAAGAGTTGGTTTTTCCAGCCAACCACTCTTCAGCCATACACTCACTTCGGCTGAAGAGTACAGAGTGTTGGTTTAATCCAGCCAACCGCTCTTCAGCCGATATACCTTACTTCGGCTGAAGAGTACAAAGAGTTGGTTTAATCCAACCAACTGCTCTTTAACCGATATAACTTACCTCGGCTGAAGAGTATAGTGTGTTGGTTTAATCCAGCCAACCACTCTGCAGCCAGACACTTACTTCGGCTGAAGAGTACAGAGAGTTGGTTTTCCGGCCAACCACTCTTCAGCCATACACTTACTTCGGCTGAAGAGTACAAAGAGTTGGTTTAATCCAGCCAACCGCTCTTCAGCCGATATACCTTACTTCGGCTGAAGAGTACAATGTGTTGGTTTAATCCAGCCAACCTGTAAGTTGGTTTTTCCAGCCAACTTAGAATAAAGTGTTTGGTTATATCGACCAAACGTCCTGCAGCCTGGATCCTGATCCTGGGCTTAGGAGGGGTGTTGATTTAATCCAGCCAACCTCTGAGTTTGGTTTTTCCAGCCAACTCAAAATAAAGTGTTTTGGTTTTTCCGACCAAAACGTCCTGCAGCCTGGATCCTTATCCTGGGCTTAGGAAAGGTCATAGTTGGTTATTCCGGCCAACTATGTTTACAATACTAGCTTTCTAAAGCTACTTTCTACTGGAAACAATAATGCTGAAAAGAATCGATTTGTTTATTGAGGAAGTAAAAAATTACACATACTTAAAGAAAAAAGCTAGAAATAAAACAACTTGAGATTTGCCGTATTCCATGGTCTGGGAATTCTTTTGCCGTCCTCATCTTCCAAGTGGTATGCCCCTTTGCCTGCTAATCCGACCACTTTGTAAGGTCCTTCCCAATTAGGTCCTAACTTGCCATCTCCTGGAACTAAGGTGTTTCCCATTACCTTGCGCAGTACCCAATCTCCGATCTTGAATTGCCTTGGATGCACTGTTTTGTTATATTTTCTAGACAACTCTTGCTGGTAGGAGGCGATGTGAACCAATGCCTTTTCTCTTCTTTCTTCTGCCAAGTCAAGTTCTAATGCGATGGCTTCTCCATTTAGATCTGGATCAAAGTTTTCGCTCCGAATTGTAGGAAGGCCAACTTCTAATGGGATAACTGCTTCCATGCTATAAGCTAAGGAGAATGGTGTTTCTCCAGTCGAACGTCGAGGCGTGGTGCGGTAAGCCCATAAACATGGGGAGCTCTTCTGCCCACTTGCCTTTTGCTCTTTCTAACCTTTTCTTCAATCCGTCTAAGACGACTTTGTTTGAGGCCTCTGCTTGACCATTTGCTTGGGGATATGCCGGTGTAGAATTGTAGAACTCTATCTTGTACTCTTCACAAAAGCCTCTGAAAATCCTACCATCGAATTGAGTGCCGTTGTCTGAGATCAGTGCCTTTGGTATGCCAAATCGAGTGATGATATTCTGCCAAACAAACTTCTTCACATCTTTTTCCTTGATTGACGCCAAAGCTTCTTCTTCCACCCACTTGGTGAAGTAGTCTGTTGCCGCAAGAAAGAATTTCCTGTTGCCAGGTGCTGTTGGAAGTGGACCTACTATGTCTAAGCCCCACATTGCGAAAGGCCATGGGCTAGTCAATGGTAGTAGCTCTCTGGCAGGTTGGTGTATTTGGTGCGCAAATTTCTGACACTTTTCGCATTTTTTAACATATTTCTCTGAATCCGCTTGCATGTATGGCCACCAGTATCCTTGTGAAATAGCTCGGTACGCCAATGATCTTCCTCCTTGATGGCTGCCACATACCCCTTCATGTATTTCGAACAGGAACGCTTCCACCTTGCTGGGGTGAACACACTTTAAGTAGGGTCCTGAAAACGACTTCTTGTATAATGCTAAGGATGGAGAGAGCCAGAATCGTTGCGACTTTGCCCTTATTCTGTTGGCTTCTTTCTTTTCTTCTGGTAGAGTGCCGTCTTTCAGGAACAGTATGATGGGATCCATCCAAGAAGGACCTAACTCTGCACAACATACCTCTTCTGCTCTGGGTCTCAATGCTTGGCCTAGGCAGATAGTCGATTAGTAGTGGGTGAGGAATGGAGGTGTCTGCCATTGAGGCGAAGCCTGCTAGTTCATCTGCTCTGCTGTTTTCCTCTCTGCCGATCTGTTCTATCCTCACTACTTCGAACTTTTTATCTCTGTTCTGACCAATTCTTGGTACTTGGCCATTCTTCATCCTTTGCCTCGTAGTCGCCAGATATTTGATTTACCACTAGCTGTGAGTCGCTGTAGACCATTAGCTCGGTGGCCTTCATGTGGAATGCTGACTTGAGACCTGCTAGAAGCGCTTCATACTCCGCTTCATTATTTGATGCTGGGAAGCCAAGTTGATTGCTTGCTCCACTACTAGGCCGTCGGGAGATGAGGACTATGCCAGTCCTGCTCCATGTCGGTTGGATGCTCCATCCACAAAGAGCTTCCACATCTCTCCTACAAACAACTTCCAGCATGTGGAGGGATCAGATGATGTTGTGGGGTCTGGAATGTCGCTGGGTTTCTTCATGATCCATATTTGCAGTCTGCCCCTTGTCTCTGATTGGACCAAGTCAGTCATGAGTTGTGTTGGTGAGTTTTGACTTGGTGTAGTAAGGTCTGCTTCCTCCTCGCCTTCTCTACTCTGGTCTGCCTTGGCTCTGGCTGAGTTACCTGCACTAGGGGTTGCGCTATTCCGGCGTCAATCTCCATCCCTAGTTCGGTTGTGTCAGTCAGGTCGATTGGGCAGACTTGGTGGCTTCCAGGGAGTGAACTCCGCGACGAAGTCTGCCAAAGATTGGGCCTTCACGCGGTTCTGGGTTGGAACTTGATGTCATATTGTCCCAATCCACTGCCCACTTTAAAATCCGCCCAGAAAAGTTTGCCCTTCAAACAAAGCTTTTAGTGGAAAAGCTGTGAGGACGACAATGGTGTGGGCGTGAAAGTAGTGTGCCAATTTCCTTGGAGGCCATCATTAAGGCCAGTGCCAGTTTCTCTAGAGGCAAATACCTTGTTTCGGCACCTAACAATGTCTTGCTGACATAGAAGATTGGAAGATGTTGGATGCCTTCTGCACGAACCAATACTGCACTTACCGCGTGCTGAGACTGCTAAGTAGAGGAAGAGTTCTTCTCCAGGTATTGGGGTGACAAGTAGTGGTGGAGAAGACATGTATTCCTTCAAACTCTCCAGAGCTCGGTCGCATTCTTCGTCCCACTCAAACTTAGCTTTTAATGACTGAAAGAATGGACGCAATCTGTCTGAAGATCGGCTGATGAATCGGTTAAGTGCTGCTGCCATGCCGGTGAGATGCTGCACTTCTTTCACTGAGTTAGGCCTCTAATTCCTGAATTGCTTTGATTTGGGAGGGGTCTGCCTCAATACCCCGGTTGGTCACCAGGAAACCCAGAAACTTGCCAGACCCTACACCGAATGCGCACTTAGAAGCGTTAAGGCGCAGCTTGTGTTTCTTCAGGATCTGAACATCTCATCTAGGTCCTTTAGATGGTCATCCGCATTCTTGCTTTTGACCACCATGTCGTCGATGTAAGCCTCCATTGTTCTGCCTAACAATGGCTCGAACATCTTTGTGACCATTCTCTGGAAATGTCGCCCCTGCGTTCTTTAGGCCAAAGGGCATGACCTTGTAGCATATAGTCCTCTTGGAGTGGTGAAGGATGTTACTTCCTGATCAGGTTCGTGCATGGCTATCTGATGGTAGCCTCTGTATGCGTCAAGGAAGCTAAGCCTGCTGTGCCCAGCTGTTAGGTCCACCAATTGATCTATCCTTGGTAGGGGAAACTGTCCTTTGGGCATGCTTTGTTGACCGTCTTGTAATCGACGCAGACACGCCACTTGCCATTCTTTTTTGGCACCACGACGGTGTTGGAGATCCATCTAGGGTAGTACCTCTCTGATTGCCCTGCCTCCAGCAGGTTTCCCACTTCTCTGCCACTATCTTCGGCGTGGTGGAGTGCCGATCTGCGCGTGCGTTGAATGACTGGTCTGGCAGATGGGTGGACATTGAGTTGGTGGCAGATGAGGTTTGGATCAATGCCTGGCATGTCGTACGGCGTCCAGGCAAACACTTCGATGTTGGAGGTCAAGAATTCCATAACCTCCAACCTCTCAGCGCTGGATAATGACGAACCAAGCAAGAAGAACTTATCCGGGTTCTTTTCGTCGATTCTTACCTCCACCAAGTCTTCCACCGCTTTCTGATCAGCCGCTTTGCCAACCTCTGCGAACAGTTCATTACTCTCAGGTTCTTCAACCGAATGAACATATCCTTTGGCAGCGCGGCTGCCATTCGTTGTGACGAAGCATTGTTTGGACATAATCTGGTCCCATATACTTCTTCAATTATTCCTGTGTCGTTGGGAAATCGCATCACTTGGTGGTAGGAGGATGCCACCGAGCGCATGGCATGCAGCCATGTTCTGCCCAAGATAACGTTGTAGGTGGAGGGAACCTTTATCACCCAAAACTCCACCTGTTTCGTCACGCTCCCTGCTCTGACTGGGAGGATAATTTTGCCGACGGGCCATTCTGGCATGGAGTTGAATCCGATAAGGGGAGATACGGCAGGCGCCAAGTCTTTATCCTGCAACTTTAGTTGCTTGAAGGTTTCATAATACATGATTTCACAGGAACTACCTTGGTCGATCAGAATCCGCTTGACGTCAAAATCCTTGACTCGAAGAGTGACGACCAAGGCATCGTTGTGAGGGCAATAAATTCTTGCCAAGTCTTTATCTGAGAAGGACATGACATTTGTGGCCTCTATCTTCCCCTTTTTGGCGACTGGTTGGACACTTAGTACCTCTCTGAAGTGCTCAGCCTTTTTGATTGAACCTCTGAGCTCGCATACGCGTCAGGTTCAAAGACTCCATGTATTACGTTGATGACGCCTTGAGGTGGGCGTCGTTTGGCATTCCATTGGGCACATTGTGGTCCTGGGGGGCTGGCTGCGCCCCTCCTTCTATGTATTTGTCCAGGTGACCGCCGCCACCAACTCTTCCAGATGCTGCCTCAATGGTGTGCAGTTCTCAGTGCGGTGCCCCTTTTCTTTGTGGAAGGTGCACCTCGATCTGTCATCGTAGTCCTTCTGGAGCTTCGCCTAACTTAGCTGGCCACTTGACGAAAGGCTCGTCTCGAATTTCGCTAAGTATACGGTGTTAGATCGGTTTCTTGAAGACTGTGGTGATGGCAGTGCGGACTCTCAGCCATCTTTTGTCTTGGTCTTCTCCATTGTCTCTCTTCCACGTCCGTTTCTGTTCGGACGGTCTACCGCGTTGACCTTTGCTGAGGCTTCTTTTCGGTACTGGTCGCGCCAGATTTTGCTTTGGCACGAGCGCCATCCTCTTCCACCCTGATGTGCTGATGCACTCTCTCCATCAGGGCCTCCATGGTAAGGGGTGGCGTCATGGTGATAGAGTCCCTGTCTGTTCCCGACTGGGAGGCCTCTTTTATATTGCGCAATGGCGAGATTGGTTGGGCAGTCCCC
This sequence comes from Camellia japonica, assembly GCA_030407325.1. NCBI lineage: Eukaryota > Viridiplantae > Streptophyta > Magnoliopsida > Ericales > Theaceae > Camellia > Camellia japonica. The sequence goes on along the minus strand of JAPPVO010000032.1, from coordinate 153,111,949 downwards.
AATCTGGTTGAATGTCTCCCAGTAGCGACTGTTATATGACCTCAAGGTCTCCTTATCACCCATGTCGATGGAGAGTAACTGGTCGATCTCCACTGGGGTTTTCGTGTTTGTTCTGAATCGCGTTACAAACGCCTCCGCCAGTTGCGCCCAGGAGGCTATGCTGCCCTCTGGAAGCTTCTCAAACCAAGTCAAGCCTAGGTCACCTAGGCTTGAGGGAATAGGATGCACATCAAGGCCTCATTCCGCCGGTATACAGCCATGACCTGGCGAAAGTGGCTTAAGTGTGAGTAAGGGTCCGTCTTCCCCTCATATGTTGTGAATTTGGGCTGTAGGAAGCCTGACGGTAGGGGCGCGTTCTCTATTGCTGGGACGAATGGTGAGGTTTGCAGCCTCGCCAATGCCTTGTCCGCTGGTTCGTAGGCCGGGCGCGGTATTGGCGTTCCAACCTCGACGCTTCCATGCGTCCGAGGAGCCAACCGTTGTAAGGCAGAGACTCTGTGTGGATCGCGCGCTCTAGCGTCCTCCTTCCACCGCGCTTTCTCTTCTAGCACGGTCCGTAGGTCGGACGATCTGGGCAACTCTGTCTGCCTAGACCTTGTCTGGTGTGAGTGTGAGGGCCAGTATGTGCTTCCCCCGGTGTGTGACCTTTCAGACCTCGCCCTCTCAGACCTGGAGTGACGAGTTCTGGAAGATCTAGATTGCGTGTCGCCTGTCCTGAGGCTCTTGTTCTCCCCTTGTGAGGGTGTAGTATTCCTACTACGACTTTCCGAGTGGCGAGGGGGCGTCTTGTTCGTGCGCCCCTCTCCTGTCGCCACTTCTTTTCCTTTCACCTGACGTTTCAGAGATTCCATGTCTGCCGCCATCCGACGGATCAACTTGTCTTGTTCTCTGACGCGCTCCTCCAAAGTTTGAGGATCAATTCTGCGTCTTTGTCTTTCTGGGCTTTGCGAACGAGAGGGATGAGGGCTATTATTCCGCCTTCGTCCCCTTGCATCCCTCCTGGAATTTTGTCTGTGTGGCTCCAGGTTCGCCATGGGAGTGACCACAGGAAGGCCTTCGCGCCTTGCACCCCCTTCTGGAGTTAGTCCGTCGACGGCGGACTGAGGTAATTCTTCGTTGTTCGCCATTGATTTTTAGGAGAAAAAGCTTGATCAAGAGGTTGTTCTTGTCTGAGTTCCCACAGACGGCGCCAATTGTACGGGAAAGAAATACACCTTCTCGTATAATCCTGTTGACCAAGTCTGCGCTCCTCCGTACGACGTCGTTCAACCTGAAAATACACACGTGAGCTAGCCGGCGGGTGTGTGCCGGAAACCTCTCCGATGCCTAAGTCAGAAGCTTGACAAATAGACAAAAGCTCTATGAATTCAGGGAGTAAAGTTGCATTACCTCTCCAAAGGTGATATTGGTGAGCTTATATAGGTTTCGCGTGGCACAATCCTGGTAGGACTCTTATTCCCCCAAGTAGAGTCCTTCTAGGATTACTCCTCCATGCGTAGAGTCCTCCTAGGATTCATACTCCTGGAAGATAATGCTTATCCTCCAACACCCTCACTGCTTAAACCAAGTGAGATGGTTCTTCTATGGCCGAACTATCACACGACCGAAGTAACCATTAGTTCGGCACTAACTTTCCTTTCTCTTACCTCGGCTTTCCCATGCCAAGACCGAGCTAATCATTAAGAGAGTCGAGCCGAACTAAGTCCTCTCTAGGACTTAGCACACCTCGGTTTCCATATGCTATGACCGAACTAACAAATGACGACCGAACTACCAAACAGCACACTTCCCAGCCGAAGTAGAAACGAACCTTATGCGACCGGACTATCTACCACGGTCGCGACCGGTGCAACTCAGGGCTATTTCCTCAGACCGGAGTAAACTTATATGCACATTCTATTCGGCCCTCCGTACTGCGGCCCACCACGGCCCAATACCCAGCTCGGCCCAATTTTGCATATAAATTACCCTCTCAGATCATACCTGAGGTGATAGAACCTGAAGTGAAGAATCTTGTGGGTATCACATGCTTCCATAAATGTAAACAACAAACTCCCAGCAGTGGAGTGATACTACAATATGAGTATCACCCACACAAGTTACAGTGCAGAGGCTGAATCGTTCTCATATGGGAGAGAGTTAGAGAGAGAGTCTGGGAAAAAAGGTATGGGTAAAAACCATATAACGTATATGATATCAATATATAACTTAACCATATAATCTGATAAATAACCATATATATCAATCTATCCATATCAGTTGATATGATAGATATAGATATCATGAGTAGTTATCCAAATAAGTTTTGAATTCAAATTCAAATTTACTTGGATAAGGTTCAAAGGGTTTAAAGGGTCATGCCACATGAGCGCCTAATTTCTAACATCTCCCACTCGCACATGAGTTGGCATAACACTGCCACATCTCTATCTCAATCTCTCCAAAAATGAACAATCTCATACTAGCCAATGCACTGTGCGACCACTGAGAAACACCTGCAAGTGGGAGCTCTATACTAGAAACTCAAAATAAGCCAGCATAAAGACATCAACCCAAAAAGAATAGAAATAGTGTCTCATATACCCCAGACCCATCTAATTACACCGGTCCAAAAAACATCTCTAATCCCTCAAAAGAGCATGTTTGACCCTCTCAATTCTTGCAATACATTCACACTCAATCCGCCTCTTATACAGAGCGATGTGAGTTGCCGGCAATGAATATACAACAGTGGTGTAATACTTAGATGATCTTCCCTTTGCCCTCATGTCATTTAGTTTAGGATTGACCGCTTTGCTAGTGATGTCCCTTAAGGCCGAATCATACATGACCTTAGGCAACATACCAAAGTAGCAGAATATCAACCCCTTACCTTATGACCTAGTCAAAAGTCACAAAAGGGTACATAAATGAAAGTCATGTCAATAATGACACGTAAGACTCACACGTTGAGGAAACATGGATCCATTCTCTCACCTCATTACTCGGTTGCCAAGCACATATAGTATGAATACATGTTACGGTGGAGTAACTCTTCCAAAAGAGTGACGTCATACTCGATACACCGTATAGATCTTAGTCTAGTTGCTTTCTAGCGCCTAACCCGAATTCTCTATTTGCTCGCCTTCCAGGTGCCAAATGAGATCTCGCATCTGGCTAATCATAACAGGCATAACATGGAAAGTGGGTACTAACATCCATGCTTGGTCCTTAACACGACCTCATTTTGGTTTTAACCAAGGCGACATACATAGTGGATAATTTAAGCCTTTCTTGGCTTTAAATAAAAAATAAACAGCTAGCCTCATCTTTGCTCGCTCCCAAGCGCCAAGGGCGATTGCTCGTGTGAGTGAGCCAATCTTGCCTGCTGACATGATCATCTGCTAATCATTATGACACAAACCATAATAGTGTCAACATCCCATCATCTCATAACAAATAAGTGATCGATTTAAAAAAAATTGACCACAGCTTGCGCAATTCTAGATTCCAAACATAAGTCTTATCAGCACCTCTTGCGATAAGTATATACAACACGGAATTCACCATGTGCGCCTTACATGAAGTGATTCGAGATCACTACCTCTTGCACAATAACCTCTCTAAAGATATTTTGGTGACCAATTTGCGTTCATTCTGGATGCGCCCAACTAGCGCATTGAATCTTACAAGGGGCAAATTTATATACTACTAGTAAAGCATTCTATCCACAGTCTAATGAGCAAGGTCAATGTCTAAATAACTCAGTTGACCATTTATCAAAGATAACACTTATCATGCCGAATACGCCTACATAGCGTACTTTAGGCTCCACAAAAAAAATAAAAATAAATAAATAAATAAATCAAGGAATATAGGTCATCTGTTTCTCCCAAAGACAATCCGAGGATTCACTCAATAGCTAAAGCTCTGACTTTTACCAATAGGTAAGTCAATGGGTTTGCAATTTTGCATCTAGAATCATTCTAGGATATTCCTTATGTAAGTCATCAAAGACAAACTGGGAATTCTCCCAAAACAATCCCTAAGGATTGTACATCCGAGCATATAAATTACATCACCCATGTCCATCATATCTAAAACAGAGGACTGCCCACCCTAGGTGGCGACAACCTTATAAATTCATGGCTCATAATGACTAAGTAAGAAAAAACTTCTTTTGGACCATTGATCATGCCTCAGTAGTCTTCATCGATCATCGTTGGCCTATCATGGCTTGACGAAATCTAAGAACCACTATTTGGATAACTGTTTTAGGCTGTAAAAGATTTATTGGAACTAGCAACCTTTTTGCGCTCCTAACTTTTCACTATAAAAGCAGAAGGTAAATCCCTACGGATCTACTTATCCAATTCTCCAACGAGAAGTTGGGTCATAATGTCCACAAATCAATGTTCTGAACTCATGTCAATCATAGCCTAAGTCAAAATAACCTCACTCCCCAGGAGGAAGTCTTCTCATGGTCTACACTTTTCTCAATGGTGCGACTTTTCGGTATCTAGCGAGTCTTATGCCTTAACAATGACTATCCAAATTGCGCATAACTTTAGAACAGTTTTGCGTCATAATGGAAAGTCAACCAAATTATAAAAATGGTTAATCCTCAGAGACTTTGTTTTCAACTGCGCAACATTGATCCACTTTCTAAAATAGGAGACTAGAGCCTTTGGCATTATCCTAGGCTCTTTATCATCTTGCGGAGCAATCATGAATGTTTCCCTCTCAATCACCCAATGATGATGTGGAAAATTTTCACATTCGCTACCACGCAATTAAGAATGTAGAGTATTTTTCTCTAATGGAGTAATCCATTAGTAGGCACACCGCTCCCACTGTCCTTAGGATATTGGAAATTTCTTTCCATTCTCAACTTGGCTACATAGAGCGCTATGCTCAGAATTCTCTATCTTATAGAGTTCCAAAACTCTATTCACATCACCTTTACTAAGAAAACTTTATGTGACTTAGTTACACTCCCACAAAGCTGCTTACCTATATGCACATGACCCGGAGGGTTTACATGACAGCATACAATAAATGCGCTATGGAACCCTAGATCATAACTTCGCAACCTTATGAGAAGTAAAATAAAGATAAGCTGCTTAACGGTTATAGATTGCCCATAGATGGCTCTCCGCTAACCCATTACTCAAATGGAGTGTAAAATTTGATATGGAGGGCACTTAGTTAGAGATATAGGCAACAAACTAGTGCAATTCCCAATTGGGAAACATTTTGCGCCATTATCCAGCTAACATTAACCATACTTAATTCCTTATCTCTACTACACATTATGTTGTTGAGTACTAGGAATAATCAATTTACTAAGCATCCATTTATCTTCATAGAGTTTTCTAAAATAACTCAGATAGATACTCGCCACCTTGGTCAAAACTAAAATCACGAAAGCTGTTATCTAATTGATCTCAACCATGTCGAAAATCATCTCAAAACTTTTCACTTATGAGAGATCAAATAGTCTTGACTCAGATGCGTATCGTAATCTATAAATGTGTCGAGATTGAGGCTTAGCTATCATACCCTTACACATATCTAGTCACAAATATCATAGTGGACTAAATGCGCCAAAACAAATGACCTTCTACGGCTTTCCTACTTACTTGTGCGCAACCATTGCGAACAAAGTTACACATTCATATGAGAGCAGGATGTCACAAGCGAGTGGGCCCGAGAGGGCCTACTCAAACCATCCATGTCATCTTCTCATTAATGTGATTATGTATAACAAACCACCGGTTTATGTCCATTGTCATAAACTAATTCCAATCATTCTAATGTGTGAGTTCTCGAAGACAAGTTTTAAAGGTTTAGGCCCACTAGGTAATGACTCACAACTAATTTGTCATGGAGATATCAAGTGCGCACAAATTTAACTAGTAAGTGCTAATCCCTGCACCTTCAAGTCAATTTTATTCTCCATACACTTTAATGCATCTAGTTGAAAGATGACGATACTCCTCTTGCCATATCTATTTCTTGCTTCATAGTTACTTGTAATTAATTCTACTATCCACAAGAAGGAGAGAATAAGCTATCAACTATGACAGCTCCTGAAGTAACTTAAGCGCGAATTAGGCTAAAGAGTCTAATTCAACATAATGCTCTCACAAGCGATGCATCAAATTTTTAGAGTCATAACAACCTTGTCGGCCTTGACCTTTTCATTACTATGTTGCAACGTTTGCGCTTAGTGGTAAACGTTATTCAAAAAATGTAAGCCTAGCTAAGGAATCATACAAAGAAGCACCTCCTCATGTCTCACACATAATTGTGGAAACAGTACGTGTCTAGACTTGGACAAGTTGGCAACGCTAATAGATTTTCCAGCCACTTGGCGCTAATCTTTTCACTTAGTGTTAATAGATTTTGCTGCTACCAAACGCTAATCTTTTAACTTCAAGTGATACTTCAATGCACACTATTATAGTGCATGAAATTTTGCTCCATCCACTCCCAATAATTGGGTAGAAAGCAAAAACACTGCTCATAATGGCTACTCGTTTTACACTTAATGACTAATTCATTTAAGCTCGCATTTCTTGGATGACGTGACTCTTGAATGTTACTTCATCCAATGATGCAACATCATTACAAGTCAAATTATAAAGTCAATCTGCGCAGCTCAATAGTCAAGATCATATACAGATCTATTAAGGGCTTACTAATTTCATAACTCCAAAACTCGCCAATCAAAACTACGTATGTGCTACTAACCATAGCGCACACATTAGTTTTTATTGTGCCAAACAAGGCAACAAAACCACGGCGACTTTGAATAATGTTTCCTTACTTTGACCCAATTAAGGTCTAACTTAAAGTCTTCAAGACTTTTGCTCATCTAAAGAATAGGATTACATTGTTCACATTTGAACATCTTTACTAAGTCTGGGTCAACTAAATTAACTTCCATAAGCTAAGTCAATTTAGAGAGAAATATGCATTGTGATTAATTTGATTAGCATAATATAATTTGCCACAAAAATCTAAATTAAATAGTGACAACATCACACAAGTTGCAAGATCAAAAATCCGCTGTGCTCGTAATCATTTCTTGCGCCATAGGTGACAATTATCCAAAATTTAATTTAATTTATACGCAAAATATTGGTTTTCGGGAGTAAATCTACAAAGATTTCTCTCAACCGAACAACCTGCCACTAACTATGACATGTCTAAAAGCATGATAAAATATTCTAATTCCATACAATAGCATCATAATGTAGATTCACAATCAGTTCATGCTATGTTACAATTAATGAAATTTAAACAAATAAAAAACTAAGCATGCTTCTCTAATTACAACATATTACAAACCCTAAAAAAAATAATATGCTGTATTTAATATTCAAATTATGCCATAACAGAATGTACATCATTCTGAAATTTTCTGAAATTTTAAATAACTAATAACACACATAAAAGTAGAAATAAATATTCTAGAATCTGGTAAAATGCAACAACCATACCAGTAAATATTAAACCATTACAGTGGTCTATAATAAAAATTTCAGCTCCATAAACTTAATCATGCAACACCATAAACATTTTAAAGCATAAATAATAATTATTATTTCAGGAAAAATATTTTTTATTTTCATAAAATTTTGAAAATTTTTGTAGAAGATAGAAAATTTAATTATGAGTCTAATAGTCCCAGCCATGCTTAAAATAAAGCTATAACGAATTACTTATGACCATTTAACGCAATTCTGGATTTTTTAAAAAAACAAACAGACCCTTATCCCTAGGCGTCAAACCAGCCAAGCCGGTGCGGAAAACGGCGCGGTACGGCTCAGCTCGGCAAGCAGCTCAGTGCGCGGCTCGTGCTTGGCAGTGCACGTGGCGCGGTTCGAAGCGGCTCGGCTAACGCGTGCGTGGACGACGCGACAATGCGTGGAAGCACATGCTCATCGTGACGGCGTCATCTAGCACGTGCGGCTCACGCACTGCCTTCCGGGGTGTTTTCTGGTCCAATTTCGGTACTGCT
>JAPPVO010000032.1:153076152-153103841 GCA_030407325.1 Camellia japonica | reverse complement strand
ATCTTTGAGAAATTGATTTATTGATTTGATCGTCGGAGTGCTCCTGAATGGATGAACCACTGCGATATTCTCATTTTCTTGTTGATAGATGGTTGGTTTCATCTATTCTACCGTGTGTTCTCCAGCTAAGTTCCCTGTTTGGTTGTGTAGTCGGAAATCAACACTCATAATAAGCGAGTTTTTTTTTTTTTTTTAAATCGTAAGGGAGACGATCGCCCCCTTGTCTCCCTCCTAGGTCCATTCTTGGCATAGCCAAGATTGTTGCAATTGGAAAGGAGTACAATGTGATGAAATTATTGGCCCCGTTGTTAGGCTTGATGATCGAACATCGGTGACCATATGTTTGAATCACATTTGTTTTAAAAAAATAGATGACAATTATAATTTTAAGAGTAGCCATCTGTTTTTGTAGTACAAATGTTATTCAAACATATAATTATCAATATTTGATCATTTTAATTTTTTGCATGAATATTTTACTTAACGATTATTAAAAAGTGAACAATTCATATTATCGAAGTCGGCGCCAAAATAGACTCAAAAAAGCCAAATGCTCTCTCAAATTGAAATGACCAACTTAAAAGAATCCAAACCTTTTTTTTTTTCCCTTTTCTCTACACATTTGTTTTTTTACAATTTATGAGACTCCTTTCAAGTTCTGTTTTGATGATTCGAATCGTTCAAATTTTAGAAAATATCGAGAAGAATATACTTGTAAAAATCAAGTAGATCGGATATCGATAACTCATTCATCAAATTATATTCATATTTAGTTTGATAGATACATATTCATTTATATATATATATATATATACAGATGTGCTTTGATGAAAAAGGTCATCGATATCCAATTAATTAAATTTTTTATAAGTACATTCTTCTCAATGTTTCCTAAAATTTAAACGATTCAGATTTATATAGGCCACACAATAGTCAACAGCGACACCATGTCCACAATAACAAGACTATACATAAGATATAGTGAATTCTACTATTTAAATGCAAGGGTAAATTACACTAATTTCTCCTAAGATTTGGTGAAAATACAATAAATCTTATAAGTTTAACATAATTACACTGACATCATTTTAAATAAAGTTAAAATAACTAAAATTAATATAAATGATAGGTAGACATTGAAATAAAATGTTTAACTCCACATAAAATGAAGGAAAATATTTGAGACCATCAAAAATCTCCCACAATGATGTGATCTGACAAGTGTCAATTTTTTATTGGTTATGTAGTACTCAATTATATAAGACCCACCACATTTGTCAGATCATTGTAGATGCATTTGTGGATGTAAAATATAAATCTCTAACATTGTTATAAAATGAAACCCACACATTTAATACATCTCTAAAAAAATATGAAAAATTTGTATTTGAAATTGTGTGCATTTCAAATTTTATATCTATTATTGCTCTTACTACTTTTTCTCTCACTTTCATATATAAGTAATCAACAGATATTGAGAAAAATGCACATTCATCTGGGGACAAGGGGTGTCTGCTGTACTACAAGCACAGCAGGGTCTGTTGTGCATACAAAACGGCACAATTTTGATTCTTTATTTATTTTTATTTTTTTAAAATTTTAAGAGAGGGAGAGAGAGTTGTCGGTTTGAAACAAAACAAAATAAAACTATTGATTATTATATTTTTAATGTTTTTAAAATCAAACTAATTATATTTCTTTTGACATTGATATTTATTAAAGTATAACTACTTATATTCTATTATTCACAAATAAATACAAGTCCTCTGCTATGTATTTAGTATATGGCCAACTTGTACTCACCTCGAATAATCTCAAGACTTTGAAGTTAATTGGAGAGACTCAAATTAATTGGTTGATTTTTCAACAAATCAATAAATAATATGTAATAATACACATCGTTGCAAGTAAATTTAACAGTAATATTTTAAGGGTTTTATAATTTTTTTAATTGGTTTGCCTAAATGAGAACAATATTGATGTTATTATTATTACGATTAGAAAAAATTTAATAAATAAAAAGAGTATAGTTTGACTCTTGTAATCAAATAAATCACGAGTTTTTTTTAATTTTATCAATTTAAACGGTACTATTTTGATTTATTTTCAATCTCAATCATTCGCTCATTTTTGTTAGGTAAAATTAACGAAAAAAATATTTTAGTTATTAAATATAACGTAGATATACATAAAATATTCAAAATATTATTTTTGCGTCAATTTACTTAACAAAAATATGTCAATGATTTAGATTAAAAATAAATCAAAATATTTAAATTTAAATAGATAAAATAAAAAAAATTCACAATTTATTTTATTACAAGAGTCAAATTTTGAGATTTTTTAAAAATAATTTTCCCTCATTATTTTTGTTAATTTTGCTTAAAGTAATGTAAAGAAACCAACAGCAGCACACACACCAATATTAAAATATTAAAAAAAATATAACAAAAAGGAAAAATTTAAAAAAAAAAATTAAAAAAAAAGAGAGAAGAAGCCAAACGCACCAATGTATTTGGCACACGGCACTCCCTGTTGTACATCTAGGACCATTTTCCCTGTCAGTAAACATGATTTTTATCTTTCAACAAAGTCATGTTCCAACAAACAAACATGACCGATGGGCCGGGAGAGATCTACCGTGCCATGCACACCAAAGGTAAATAAGTAATTAATGACCCATCCTATATTTTGAATTCACATCCTTTCTATCACTTTTTTTTATCCACTCATCATTTAACATTTGATTTAAAAATCACAAATTCAACAACTGGATGATGGTTGAATAATGAAAGTATTAGAAATGATCTTCTTTAAAATATTCCTTTTCCAACAAATAAACGTAACGTTAACTTCTTGTGTCGTAAGGTCCATGATTCAAAATTTGTTCTCAAATTGCTCATATTCCATTGCTTGTTGTGCTAGATTAGACTATTAATTTTCAATAGGGGACTATCCAATCCCACCTTCCATGGGATAAGTATTATTTCCACAGATTATCTTTCATTACAAAAACTTAAAGTTTTAGAAACTAAAATTTAGGAACAAAATTATTTTTTAGGGATCAAATATTATTGTTGCAAAAAGTGTTATTATATTTTTAACAATGAAAATTGAACATTAGTGATGAATAATTATCCTTTTGGGACCAAATTTTGCCTCAAAAAATAAATTATTTTTAGACCAAATTATTTTGTCCATAAAAATCTATTTATTAGTGACATTTTCAAAATTTTATTACTAAAAGCCTTATTTTTTACTTTTCGGGACGATCTTTTAGCGACTATCTTCATGATGATAGAAATTGGTCCTTAAATGTCTTTTGCAACAAAATTTTTACTTTTAGAGATAAAAATTTAATTTCTAAAACTCTTATATGTTGTACTGTTTCCTCTATCATTTAACAATAAAAAATAATCCTTTAAATCAAACCATATTTTTTTATCCCACCTAACCAAACAATCTCGTGATATTTATAATATCATCTAATAATCCCATGACAAAAAATAAAATAAAAAATTTACAACTTGAAATATTACTTACACCCCTATTTCCTAATCCCATTCATAAATCAAACATGGTCGAAAATAATTATTTTTAAGTATATTTATGTTAAATGTATTTAAAAATTTAAATTTTTGCTTCAAATATTAAAAAAAATTCAATTTTTTTTAAATTAAAAAAATAAATAAAAATAAAAAACTCAAAAAGTTGATTCAAAATTTAGAAACCAAACAAGGTGATTCTTTTCAACAATCTAACATCTATCCTTGAGGGAGGGGCAAGGGAGAAAGCAAGATCGAAAGTGAGTTGTGGAGTCCAATTTGTTGACAAGGTTGACGACGATGGATGTATTTCCTAATGGACTTAATTACATCATTTCTTTTTCTTTTTCTTTTTTTTTCCTTTTATACATTTGTTGGTTTTTTTAGCTTTCGAAGGTTAGTATTGTAATTTTAAGCGTGCCAGTAAGGATCAATCAGTCTTTACAGAAGATTAATTGCCAACCAATTATCAGATGATTGTGTTTCAGTTCTTTCAGCCTCAACGAAGAGGACTTTTACTGGTGGCTTTGTTTAGGAGAATCTAGCAAACAACAATTAAATGAAGAACAATTGTAGCATTTCATTAAGTAAAAATGAAAGATTTACAATGATATAATTCAGTCTCGTAGAGGTTTACAACGACAAGCTACTTGGAACTACTCATATGAATGAAGTGCAGTGCAGGAATTTGAAGTACAGAAATGTAAATAACAAGAAATGTAAAAACTAGAAGGAAAATAAAGTAGATAAAAACTAGTTTCTGGATCTGAGTCTGAGGGTTCTTTCTGGGGCTTTCTCGGCTATTTATACTTCTTAATGATAACCGTCGAAATGAGCTTCTAACCGTCAAATCATCCCTCCATGATCGCTGATCATGTTTCCTCACAGTTAGCTCCACTACGCCATGTCTGCAGTTAGGCTTCCCTCCTGATTTTGAATTTAAATATATGAGTAACTGTTAAAGCCACGTCATCTTGCATCTCTTTGCTGATCCAATGCTATGCAGATCCATAATAACCAATACTAACTGTCACGTGTGTGATTACGATTGAAGATTTGAGTTGTCTTCCCGTATTACCCTCATCCTGCTACGTATTGAACTGTGATTGACCTATACAAAATATGTAGCCAACATTACCCCCCGCACTAATATACCCAATACTTGGTGATATTAGTGGATCAAGGTATTTTATCCACGTCTTAGAACGTGCATGGGCTTTGCATTTTTTCAGAAATGCAGCCGTCATTCATCAATGAACATTTGCATTAAATTCTCTTCTATCCTTTGAACATTTCCACTATCTCAATATTCGAAAAAACTGGTACAGCTTCAATGGCCAAGCAAACCTTTTCTTACCTCGATCAAGCATATGAAGAGTTGTTTGATAATGTTGTTCATCCTTGAAAGAACCTTCATGTATTGATTAGCCACCTTTACCCACCTTTCTATATTCAAGTCATGGAAACTTTTGCAAACTATCAACCTTTGGATTACGAACCTATTGTCCATAATTCTTTAACCCAAAATTTTGCAAACATGGATATTTGAAGCTCTTCTTCTTACCCAAAACCTTCTGCGTGGGATGAGGCTGCTGCAACTTCTTCTTCTTCCGAGGCTTCTGGTTGGAGAAGCTAGCCAGAACTTGAGGAGTCCAAGTTAAAAGAGCAAATCAATCATCATTTTGTCGAATTTGTTGATCCTCTAACTTTCCCTCCCTTTTCTCGGAGCTCGGTGGTTTACCCATATGTACACATCAACTGCCGACACCGTTTGGAAGACAACTTACTCGTAGCATGGTACACATCCTCCATGCCTACAAAGATAGTACAAGCCAGTCGTCGTCCAGAAGAGGCACAAGGGTATAGCCTGTCGTTCTTAGCCCAGAAAGCAAAACTTTGCTCTTCTGACTAGCTTGATTGCGTCAGCAACCCCCAATTCCCTCATTCTTTCGAGATGGAAGCTTCTGCACCTCCTCTTCCGCAAAATCCTCACTAGATAGAGGAACTGAAACTTACTCTCTTTGAGGACCAGTTTCTCCCTTCCTATAGTTCTCCATCTCCCCCTATTATATTTCAGCGATATTAAGCCCAACTTCTGCTTGCAGCCTTTTCTCACTTGCCCTTCAATGTTCTCGAGGATGATGTTCCTCTTAAGAACTTTCGATGGGCTTATGATGTTATGACCTGGGGTCATGTCCTAAACCCCATCTCCCAAGCAGAGCTCCAGATGTTTTTAGACCAACTCCCACTGCTTCTTCATTGGCATCAAATTTCTGTGGCCACTACTCGATCTTTGGACCAAATCTCAGCCCGTCGAATTCATACCCGGTATGAAGTAGAGAACCTTATCGACGAGTATAATGATTTCAAGAATAAAGGCGCTGCATACTAGGATGACTTGCACATGGATGAGATATATAGAACAAGGGTTGAAAAAAAACAGAGTTTGAAATAAAGGTCGAAATTTTTTTTTATCAAATAAGAGCATATCAAATTCAGCAGCCTAGTGAAGAAGATAAAAGAGAGAATTAAAAAGGAACATAAATTCATGGCCATAGTTGGAACAAATTCCATGACCTTGTCATTTACTCTATTCCTTATTTTTATGAACTTGAATATGTAACCAAAAAAGGCTTCTGATATAATTGCTTTTGTCTTAATAAAGCTAAGATGTTTCCTGTTTATTTGGCATGGTCTGATTTTATTCCATTTGTCAAAAACAAACAAAATTAGGGTTTCGAATTCACCAATTTTGTCCTTCAAAACTTGATTCGATCATATCCAATGAAATACTGGAAACCTAATTTGAACTTTTCCAACATATGGAGTGTAATTGACAGCCTTTGCCTTAGGTCTCCTTTCAGAATCAGAGCTTCGAATTCGCCAATTTTGTCCTTTGAAACTTGATTTGATCATATCCAATTCCCCAACATATGGTTAATACAATCAAGTAGTTTCAAATCAACTAATTTTGCTTCGAAACAAACAGTCTATATTTTCTAAAACATGGAAACCTCTTTAAGGACTGCACTGTTTTATTCTAAAAAGTGATTCCTTCTATATACTACTAAACCAACTATTGGTTTGAAACTAGAACAAACAAACTCTAATCGTAAGATATTTCAAATTTTGCTTCGAAGGATTTTACTCTCATCAAGAAACCTAAAAGTAGGTCTTTAATCCTTTTGAAGTAAACAAATACCTAGGCATTCCTGCACCCTTAGGTGCGGAATGTGCTTCGAAGTTAACTTTTTGCTTTCGAAGCTGTTTGTCACTTGATTTTGGTGCCAAAACTTGGCTTCGAAGCCAAACATTTTATTTTGAAGCTAATATTAGTATTTGAGATACGTTTCCCTCTATAACTATCAACATTGAGAGAAACTTTTTGCACCTGTACCTTTAGTACTTCTTTATGAATTCAGCCCACATAAAATGATTGGGTGTTTTTCAGACAGAAAGGTTTAAAAACCTTTTTATTTTGTGCTCCCAATTCACTTGGTCGCCTAACACACAAACCCTTCATCTTTTGTGGGCTTTCTTTTTCCCTTTACTTTCTTTCCCAACTTCGTCTTCTGAAAAAACTCCTATTAATGGCTTCTTCTTTCTTGAAAATACCGGTTGTGGAACGTGCGAGTCCATCCGTAGCCTTGAAAAGGATCATTGATGAAGAATGTGAGAAATACAAGGTTGGTGAGAAAAGTGCCATCGACGGACGTATCTTCATTCCCCGTCGCCATGAGCAACAAGAATACGTACTTGGGCCCATTTTTAAGGAGATTCCACTAAGCTCTCAGCTATGTATCCTCATCTAGAAGATCATTGCCTCATTTATGAAAGTGGTCTTGATTGGGGAAGCTGGAGGATAAACCGACCCCATCGCTGCTGGCCCACAGTAAGACCAGAATGGGAGGAATGGTATGATCGGGTCGTCTCTGATAGGACACTGAATCTTTAGGAGCTCTGTCTCCTCAACGCCCTTCAATTGTCCAGGTTCACCATTTCAGAGGACCCTTTTTTAATACCTGCTGCTCTTTATTTTTGGAATTCTACTTTCAATTTCTTCCAATTTAGATGTGGGATGATGGCTCCTACTGTCCTTGACATCTGCCATCTGTTAGGATTATCCCCTACCGGTACCCCCATTAGTCCAGACTATCCTGACTTCAAGACCCATTTTTCCCTCTCCTCTCTGAACTCATCCTATAGTGACTTTGTCAAGGTTGAGAACAAAAGAGAGGGCCCTATGACTGATAAGGAATTTTTTTCTTTTATATTGTATTGGCTTTGCAAATTCCTCTTTTGTAACTCTTCTCAGAAGATCATGCCTGAGTTTGCCCCTCTTGCCAAAGCCCTTGTTTTACAAAGAAATGTGGCCTTAGCTCCATACGTTCTAGGTCATGTCTATAGAGCTTGTTCCCTTTTTTGTGAAAAAACCCTTGGATGCCAATCAGGAGGCCCATTTTGGATACTTCAACTTTGGCTTTTTTGCATACTTCACCGATTTATAGTCTAAATGCCTAAGGTTTTTGGAGTCAAACCCTATTACTCATGGTATGAAGTTAGCCAATGTTTTACTCTATCCTTCCAACCTTACTTTTTACTTTTCTTTCTTCCACCAACTCCCAGCTTCCCCTTCTTCTCACAGCTTTCGTCCCTTCGAAACTACCAATATTGGCCCATCCTGGTTGAGGACCTTTTTGAGTGATAAGTCCTGTTCTACACCCCAACACAAAAACATGTGGGCCTTTATTCTGATTCCCAGGGAACTATTCATTGGGACTATGAATCCTAGAGCTTACAAGTGCATCTCTGAGCCCTATTGTCCTGCCCAATTTGCTAGGCAATTTGGACTCTCACAAGGGGTCCTTATTCCTCTCTACAGTCAGTCCAATTTAAGCGTTACCAACAGGGATTTGAAGATTTGAAGATCTAGATTGGAAGAAGCAACTTCCAAATTCATCCAAGATTTAATTGACTTTGAGTACTTACCCTTCATACATCAAAGCAACATACTAAAAAAGTGCCAGAACTGGTGGATGGCCAATATGGAGGTGCACTTGGCCATTCCTCCTCAAGATCTGTTAATAGTACTGGATGTACCTTAAGCCAAGTCCAAAGGGACTGGAGCTACTATCTCCTCCACTGCTCATGTTACTCCAGCTTTGGCGCCTGCCACTACAAAGTCTATTCCTGCTACCTCACCTCCTTTAGAGTTACTCGAGCTGCCTCGAAGAAAAGTATAGACTCCTGCTTCTTTTCTCTTCTCCTCCTTTATGATGCTCTTGCCCTCACTTATAGTTCTTTCTTTGGTGTAGGTGATGCGGGTGCCTCATAGGGAGATTCTTCCCAAAAGCTTCAAGCTTTAAAGCTTCTTAAGAGCAAACAACAACAACAAAGGAAAATAAAGCTCTTGCTTGACCCTGAAGAGGAGGTATCGAAGGTTCATGTAGAAGAAAAGGAAGCAGAAAAGGAAGAGATAGAAAAAGAGAAGAGACACCCTTAAAAAGAAAGAAGAAAATGATTGTCTCTCTTTCTGATTTCACTGGAGACCCCATTCACGAAACATCTACTAAAGCAGTAGAAGCAGAACATTCCAAAGAACTTATTGTATTTCAGAGGGCTGAGAAGAGAAGGCAAAACAAATGCTTAGGGATGAAGCCACTGCTGCTAATGAACTCCAAAGAGAAGCTATAAGAAAACAACAAACTGCTGAACATTATACCCTTCGCAGCTCTCCAACCATTGCCATCACTTCTGAAACTAGTAATTTCCTTCGTGCCTCTATTTTTCTTTCTCAAATTCTTGATATTAAGGCTTAACATTACTTTGTATTTCTTCTTTTGCAGCAACAACTACTCTGCCTTTTCCTTTAATAAGGACTCCTTCAATTTCATCTGAAGTTGAAAGACCTCAAATTGTGGAGCCAATTCAAGCAATACTCCCACTTTATGGTCTTACTTTTTCATACCTTTGAGGCAAAGCATTCTTGCATCCCTATCTTTCGGCTTAACTCCATACTTTCCTCTTCTATCCTTCAACTCTACCCAATTTATTCTCCCTTCAAACATTGCTGCTCCTTTCCCTCCTGAGGAAGTTCTAGCTATTACTTCATCTCCAGTGATAGTTGATTCCCATAGAGAAGACACTGGTAGTTCGCCAGTTCCTTGTCCACTATCCCTATCTAGCTTTAGTGCCTCTTCTCTTGACTTACTGGTAGCTAAGACTATAGAAACTGCTAGGGATACTTCATCTTCCTCTCCTATCCCTATGCAGCCATCTCTTCCTCCTATCAGAGCCCTTTCTGCACCAACCATGTCTGTCACGACCCCATTCCGCCCCTAGTAGAATGGTGCCATGATGGCCAGTAATTCGAGATTACCAAAGGCCACTTACAAGAATTCACACACGAATCAGAGTAAAACATGGGGCCTACGAATGCGGAAGCAATAAATAAAAGCTAAGTAGTCCATAAGAGCAGTGCTTAGGTTAAATGAAATGACATACATCATATAATAGCTTTAGTACAACAAAATGGAGTACAAAAATTACATCTTGACCAAAAGGCTTCTCAGCCATCGAATACAAAGTACAATGACGTAACTAAGAAGCATAATCTTCAAGATGTTGCAAAACACGAATCCAAAAACACATCGGCACACACATTTAGGCGTCGCCGCCGCCCTGCTCATCACCTACATATATATAGAGAGGGTGAGCTTGGATACTCAGTGAATGGTATAAGTAATAAAGGGGTTTACATGAATGATATCCGAGATCTTTTAACAAAACAATACGGATAAATCAAGTTCATCTATCAAATCTTTCGAAGCTTCAAGGGATGCTTACTAGCATAATATAATACAAGAGATGACATTCCGGACAAACAAACCCACGCGGTAAAACCGTCAGTGGCAAGGCAAGACAAGACAAGAGAGATCTCGAAACAATGGTGTCGTTGCATTATAGTCCCCGGACACTAAGGACTTGTGCTACAAATGCTTATAGTCCCCTAGCACATACGGACTTCCAAACTTTGTGCTACAAATGCTTATAGTCCCCTAGCACATACGGACTTCCAAGAATGTCATCAAACAAGATATAATACTTGATATACAAAATAGGAATACATTCATGTTTACAAATACTTTCCAAAACAAAGCAAAACAAGACTTTTTTAAAACATTGTAACATAACTTTATTAAAATACCACTCACATAGCTCTTCGAACGTCGGGGTCAGGCGAGTCCAAGTCCTACAAACACATGGCAAGTCTATTGAATGCACTTTTAAACAAGCTTCACATGCATACAAATGATCTCGGCATTCACCAAAACTAAGTCAAATCAAAACAAACACTGTTTCTCATCTCGGGGAAAACATGCTGGGCACCAACCAGGTCTTGGCCGAGGTCCCACACCTTCGCCGAGGTGTGGTCCCGGGGCCACATTCAAGGAAAATGAAGTCGGGAAAAATCTGGGTTTCCCTCTGCTCAAGAACATAAAGAACATGGAATGAAGAACATGAAGAACATGAGGAAATGAATGCAAGGATCATAACTTATTATTAAAAATCTGAGATTTCATGCTATGAGTTTGAAAACATGGACCTGGGTACCCATACTAGAAGATCTTGGAAACAAACACAAAAACATGGATTTTAATGTAAGCTTTCGGATCAAACAAGGCTTTTCTTCAAGAACACATGAATATCATTCTCTTTCTAAAACCAACTTTAAATCAACGCATGACATGCAAAACAGATTCGATCATGCAATGCAGCTAGATGATCAATAAGAACAGCAAGAGATTAAGATTCTAACCTCAACACTGAATCTAACGGTTTGAACCCTAAGGATCAAGCTTGCTATCTACTCTCTCACTCTAAAACTCCTCCTTCTCCTTCTAGAGCTTCTCTCTCCTCAAGAACAAAGATGTGATACAAAATGATACATTCTAGGCTTGCCGGCTGACTTAACACTCAGTCCGGACATCGGGGCAACGGTTGGTTGGCTCTACTGAAAAGGTGACTGATTGAAAAGACAAGACTATGACAAAGTGTGTTCAACAAGCTAGGCGGAAGGGACTCCGGCGAGTAATGACATCGGCTAATAACAAGACTTCGGCAAGCAAGGGACAATGACCTCGGCTAGAAAGGTCAACACTTGGCCCAGCTGTGCCACACCTCGGCCTAGATGTGCCACACCTCGGTCTAGGTCGTACCAGTCTAGGGCAAGATCACTTGGGTTCAAGGAACATCTCGGCCCAGATAGTACACATCTCGGCCTTGGTGGTGAACACCTCGGCCTAGATAATGATATCTCGGCCAATATGTCAGGGTGCGGGTGAAGGTCAACTAGAGAAATTCCAAGGTGGTCCTAAGTATAAGAGTATCAAAGGAGTGACCTAGGCTCAAGATGACCTCGGCTGAACACATACACACCAATAAGGAACATAGCATTCAAGTGGCACTCATGCAGGACAAGTCAAGATTTAAAATGCAAGCTTAACAGAGCAAAATCATACAAAATGCATGTAAGTACAGTGAGGGCAGTGGGAGGGTCATTACATCCTACCCCCCTTAAAGAAGTTTGGTCCCCAAACTTGAGTTACCTTGATTCAAAAATAATTCCGGGTATTGATCTTTCATTTCCTTTTCTATTTCCCATGTAGCATCCTTGCCGCGATGTTCCTTCCATTCAATCTTCACTATCGGTATTGCCTTATTTCTCAATTGTCTTACTTGCCTATCGATGATACGCATTGGCCTCTCTTCATAGCTCAAATCTTCATCAACCACAATCCCAAAATGATCAATCACGTGCAGGGGATCCCGAATATACTTCCTCAACATCGAAATATGGAACACATTGTGAACTTGACTTAGTTCAGGTGGTAAAGCAAGTCTGTAGGCAGTCGTGTTAATCTTCTCAAGAATTTCAAATGGCCCGATGTAACGAGGTGCTAACTTACCTTTCTTCCCAAATCTGGAAACTCCTTTCGTTGGCGAAATCTTCAAGAATACATGGTCCCCAATTTCAAATTCCAATTCTCTTCTCCTCTGGTCGGCATAGCTCTTCTGCCGACTTTGGGCAGTTCTGATCCTCTGTCGAATAAGCTTAATCTTCTCGGTTGTCACTTGAATCAGTTCGGGGCCGATCAAAACTTTATCTCCTACTTCAGTCCAACATATCGGCGATCTGCACTTCCTCCCATACAAAGCTTCGTACGGTGCCATGCCAATGCTAGCTTGATAACTGTTGTTGTAAGCGAATTCCACTAATGGTAAATGTGCTCCCCAACTTCCCTTGAAATCTAGTACACATAGCCTGAGCATATCTTCAAGTGTCTGAATCGTTCTTTCTGTTTGCCCATCGGTTTGGGGGTGAAAAGCTGTGCTAAACTTCAACTCGGTTCCCAAGGCTCTCTGTAAACTTTGCCAAAATCTACAAACAAACTTCGGATCTCGGTCTGAAACAATAGACATCGGCACTCCATGAAGTCTCACAATCTCATTCATATACAGTACAGCTAGTCGGTCAGCATTGAATGTAGTCTGAACAGGCAAGAAGTGTGCTGATTTAGTTAATCTGTCAATTATGACCCAAATCGAATCCATTCCCTTCTGCGTCTTCGGCAAACCAATCACAAAATCCATGGAGATATGTTCCCATTTCCACTCAGGAATCGGCAAGGGTTGGAGAAGTCCTGCTGGTCTCTGATGTTCTGCTTTCACTTGTTGACATTGTAAGCATTGGGATACGAACTCGGCTATTTCTCTCTTCATGTTCGGCCACCAAAAGGTTTGCTTCACATCTTGATACATCTTAGTGTTCCCTGGATGAACAGCAATTCTGGAACCATGAGATCCTTGCAGAATCTTCCCTTTCAACTCAGGGACGTCGGCCACGCACAACCTTCCTTCAAACTTAAGCACTCCATTCTCAAAGGTGTAACCTGACCTCGGCCTGGTGTAATCTCGTCGGCTACCTTCTTCAGGAATTTATCCTCCATTTGCCTTGCTTTTACTTCTTCAATGATAGTCGGCTCCGCTGAGATCATAGCTAAACACGCCAAACTTCCCATTGACCTCCTGCTTAATGCATCGGCTACCGAGTTGGCTTTGCCTGGGTGGTACTGAATCTGCATGTCGTAGTCCTTCAATAATTCCAGCCATCTTCTCTGCCTCAAATTTAGTTCCTTCTGAGTAAATAAGTACTTCAAACTCTTGTGATCCGTGAAAACTTGGCAAGAAGCTCCATACAAGTAATGACGCCAAATCTTCAAAGCGAATACCACGGCTGCTAGCTCTAGATCATGGGTAGGATAATTCTTCTCGTGAGGTTTTAACTGGCGAGATGCATATGCTATGACCTTACCCCCTTGCATTAATACACAACCCAAACCCTTATGTGAAGCATCGCTATAAATCTGAAATTCCTCATTACCTGATGGAAGTACAAGAACTGGTGCTGTAACTAACCTCGTCTTCAACTCCTGGAAGGCTGATTCTCTATCTTCGGTCCATTCGTATGTCACTCCCTTCTGAGTTAACTGTGTCAATGGTACTGCAATCCTTGAGAAGTCCTTTACAAACTTTCTGTAATAACCTGCCAAACCCAGAAAACTACGAACCTCGGACACGTTGGTCGGCGTCGGCCAATTTACAACGGCTTCAATCTTACTGGGATCAACAGAGATACCCTCTTCATTAATCACATGTCCCAAAAATGAAATGCTGGAAAGCCAAAACTCACACTTACTCAACTTAGCATACAATTTCCTGTCCCTCAAGATCTGTAGGGTAAGCCTCAGATGACTCTCATGCTCGACTGTACTCTTGGAGTAGATCAATATGTCATCAATAAAAACAACCACGAATTCATCTAGGTACGGCTTGAAGATTCTGTTCATTAAGTCCATGAATGCTGCCGGCGCATTAGTCACCCCAAAAGGCATTACTAGAAATTCGTAGTGGCCATACCTTGTCCGAAAAGCAGTTTTCTCAACATCCTCAGCTTTAACCTTGAGTTGGTGGTAGCCCGACCTAAGATCAATTTTTGAAAAGACTCGTGCTCCCTGTAGTTGATCTAGCAAATCATCAATCCTAGGCAACGGGTACTTATTCTTAATGGTTACCTTGTTAAGTTCTCTGTAGTCAATGCAAAGACGAAGTGTGCCATCCTTTTTCTTAACAAATAAGACTGGTGCTCCCCACGGTGAAGTGCTCGGCCTAAAAAACCCTTATCCAACAATTCTTGTAGTTGCACTTTCAATTCCTTAAGTTCGGCTGGGGCCATCTATAGGGTGTTTTGGAGATCGGCTGTGTTCCCGACATGATGTCCACAGTAAACTCTATTTCTCTATCGACTAAGTGGCCAGGCAATTCATTTGGAAAGACGTCGGGGAATTCATTAACAACTGGATATCGGCTAAATTAACATTTCCATTCTGATCACTCAGTATACTACACAAGTAGCCATGGCACCCTTTCTGAATTAGCTTATAGGCTTAATAGACGAAATCAAGTAAGGTGGGGACACTACCCCTTTACCCTGGAAAATAACCTCGGCTTGGTTTGGGGGTCTCAACGTGACAGTCTTCGAAACACATCAATAAATGCATGATTCGTCACTAACCAGTCCATTCCTAATATGATGTCAAAGTGGGTCATATTTAACGGCATCAAGTCAACTAATAATTCTACACCCTCAATCACAACAACACACGCCCTATAGATAGATGCAACAATCATAGTTCTCCCAGATGGAGCAGATACATATAACACATAATCAAGGGGTTCTTGTTGTCTATTCAACTTCTCGGCAAACTTAGTAGATACGAATGAATGCGTAGAACCCGAATCAATCAATATGTATGCATCTTGAGAGCAGATTGGGAGTATACCTGACACTACTGTCTCAGCATTCTGGGTGTCTCCTGGCACTAGCGCGAAAACCCTGCCCTGCCTCATCTGTGTCCTTCCGACGTTGCTCCCCTGTGCAGAGCCCGAGGTGCTCCCATTTTTCTTACCATCATCAATCCTTGACTTCGGACAGTCTCTCACACGATGACCCATTTCTCCACATTCAAAACAGGCGCCTGACGCCCAACGGCAAACCCCGGAATGCGGCTTCCCACAACTTGCACACATCGGCTTAGTATTACCTTCCTGGTTCGAGCTGCTGGAGTTGCCCACATTCGCTTTCTTCTTGGCGTTAAACGGAACTCGGCGGTTATCATAGTTCTGTCTCTTTCTCTGATTCTCTCCTGCATTCTGATATCGGTCTAAGTTAGCTTCTGCAAGAATAGCCTTGTCCAAGACTCCGGCATAAGTCGGCATGTTGAGCAAGTTAACTCTATCCTGTATCGGTCCACGCAGTCCGCTTTCAAACTTCCTAGCTTTCCTATATTCATCACTGACCATATGAGGCGCGTACCTCGCCAATTCGGTGAAAGCACGGTCGTATTCTGCCACTGTCTTGTTTCCTTGTGTCAGAGTCTGAAACTCCGTGGTCTTGCGATCTCGAACACTAAGGGGAAAATGCTTGTTGTAAAACAGCTCCAAAAATTTGGCCCAAGTTAAGTCAGGATTTCCTTCTCGGGTCATCATCCACCATCTTCGAGCGTCGTCGTCTAACGTGAACGCGGCCAATGCCACCTTCTGAGCATCTGTGCTGGGAAAGATCTCGAACAGCTTCTCCATTCCTAAAACCCACGCTTCGGCTTTCATCGGCTCTATGCCCCCTTGGAATCTTGGCGGGTTCATCTTCTTGAACTCCTTAATCAAAGTCATAGTTCCATCCCCATACAAGGCTGGCTGTGGAGGCACTTGAGGTACTGGAGGAGGTGGAGGCGGAACTGCATGTCGGCCATTCGTCTGTTCGGCCTGGGTAGTTGTAGCACTAGCATTCTGTTGCCTCATTTGTCTCAACTCCCGAGTTAAACCTTCAACTAGTCTTTCTAGTCGGTCCAATCTGTCTTCTGATTGATCTCGGCCAACTGGCGGTCTTCCTCTCCTCATAGTGCTATGAGTATGCAAAATGTGACTTTAAAACAAAATGCGCAATAAAGTATGTATGCAAGCAACAAGCAGTTATGCCGAGATGATGCACATATTGTCAAGTAGCAAGCAACATGATGCAATCCTATCATCATTCTGTGGGATATCCTAGGCTCTTTAGGACTCAAAGTGTGTGAATAACGTACTATGAGGAACTCGTGCTCTGATACCAATCTGTCACGACCCCATTCCGCCCCTAGTAGAATGGTGCCATGATGGCCAGTAATTCGATATTACCCAAGGCCACTTACAAGAATTCACACACAAATCAGAGTAAACATATGGGGCCTACAAATGCGGAAGCAATAAATAAAAGCTAAGTAGTCCATAAGAGCAGTGCTTAGGTTAAATGAAATGACATACATCTTATAATAGCTTTAGTACAACAAAATGGAGTACAAAAATGACATCTTGACCAAAAGGCTTCTCAGCCATCAAATACAAAATACAATGAAGTAACTAAGAAGCATAATCTTCAAGATGTTGCAAAACACGAATCCAAAACACATCGGCAAAACATCTAGGCGTCGCCGCCGCTGCTCATCACCTACATATATATAGAGAGGGTGAGCTTGGATACTCAGTGAATGGTATAAGTAATAAAGGGTTTACATGAATGATATCCGAGATTTTAACAAAACAATACGTGGAATAAATCAAGTTCATCTATCAAATCTTTCAAGCTTCAAGGGATGCTTACTACATCAATATATACAAGAGATGACATTCCGGACAAACAAACCCACGCGGTAAAACCGTCAGTGGCAAGGCAAGACAAGACAAGAGAGAT
This sequence comes from Camellia japonica, assembly GCA_030407325.1. Taxonomy (NCBI): domain Eukaryota; kingdom Viridiplantae; phylum Streptophyta; class Magnoliopsida; order Ericales; family Theaceae; genus Camellia; species Camellia japonica. The sequence goes on along the minus strand of JAPPVO010000032.1, from coordinate 153,086,447 downwards.
CTCAAACAATGGTGTCGTTGCATTATAGTCCCCGGACACTAAGGACTTGTGCTACAAATGCTTATAGTCCCCTAGCACATACGGACTTCCAAACTTTGTGCTACAAATGCTTATAGTCCCCTAGCACATACGGACTTCCAAGAATGTCATCAAAACAATATATATACTTGATATACAAATAGGAATATCATTCATGTTTACAAATACTTTCCAAAACAAAGCAAAACAAGACTTTTATTAAAACATTGTAACATAACTTTATTAAAATACCACTCACATAGCTCTTCGAACGTCGGGGTCAGGCGAGTCCAAGTCCTACAAACACATGGCAAGTCATTGAATGCACTTTTAAACAAGCTTCACATGCATACAAATGATCTCGGCATTCACCAAAACTAAGTCAAATCAAAACAAACACTGTTTCTCATCTCGGGGAAAACATGCTGGGCACCAAGGTCTTGGCCGAGGTCCCACACCTTCTCGCCGAGGTGTGGTCCCGGGGCCACATTCAAGGATAAATGAAGTCGGGAAAAATCTGGGTTTCCCTCTGCTCAAGAACATAAAGAACATGAACATGAAGAACATGAAGGGAATGAATGCAAGGATCATAACTTATTATTATAAAATCTGAGATTTCATGCTATGAGTTTGAAAACATGGACCTGGGTACCCATACTAGTAGATCTTGGGAAAACAAACACAAAAGCATGGATTTTAATGTAAGCTTTCGGATCAAATCATGACTTTTCCTCAAGAACACATGAATATCGTATTCTCTTTCTAAAACCAACTTTAAATCAATGCATGACACGCAAAACAGATTCGATCATGCAATGCAGCTAGATGATCAATAAGAACAACAAGAGTTGATTAAGATTCTGACCTCAACACTGAATCTAACGGTTTGAACCCAAGGATCAAGCTTGCTATCTACTCTCTCACTCTAAAACTCCTCCTTCTCCTTCTAGAGCTTCTCTCTCCTCAAGAACAAAGATGTGATACAAAATGATACATTTCTAGGCTTGCCGGCTGACTTAACACTCAGTCCGGACACGTGGCAACGGTTGGTTGGCTCTACTTGAAAAGGTGACTGATTGAAAAGACAAGACTATGACAAAGTGTGTTCAACAAGCTAGGCGGCAAGGGACTCCGGCGAGTAATGACATCGGCTAATAACAAGACTTCGGCAAGCAAGGGACAATGACCTCGGCTAGAAAGGTCAACACTTGGCCCAGCTGTGCCACACCTCGGCCTAGATGTGCCACACCTCGGTCTAGGTCGTACCAGTCTAGGGCAAGATCACCTGGGTTCAAGGGCAACATCTCGGCCCAGATAGTACACATCTCGGCCTTGGTGGTGAACACCTCGGCCTAGATAATGATATCTCGGCCAATATGTCAGGGTGCGGGTGAAGGTCAACCAGAGGAGTCCTAAGATGGTCCTAAGTATAAAAGTTTCAAAGGAGCGACCTAGGCTCAAGATGACCTCGGCTGAACACACACACACCAATAAGGAACAAAGCATTCAAGTAACACTTATGCAAGACAAGTCAGGATTTAAAATGCAAGCTTAACAGAGCAAAATCATATAAAATGCATGCGAGTACAGTTAGGGCAGTGTGAGGGTCATTACAATGTCAACAGAAGAAGTGGACATTTTTTAAGCTAGACTAGCTAGCCTTTTTAACATGTCTTCCACCACTCCAACACCTAGCAATGAAACTAAGCCATTAGTCCTAGCTGATTCTCTCTTAGCAATTTTTGAGAGCTCTTTCTTCACTAGTAGGACTTCCTTGCCGTCATTAGACTTGGACAGTTGTTTGGAGTTGCTGACATTCTTCTCGAGGATCCCCTTCGAAGCCTTGCAAAGGCCTATTATCAAGAATGGCTTCCTCTAGTGCTGTAAGGTTGTTGAGCAATCCAGTATGACAATTTCAAGTCATTTATCTCATACGGCAGCTACCATTGACTTTTACATCAATATCTGCCATGTTGCCAAAGCTGCAGAAGAGAAATTGCTGAGAGACCAGAAATTTGTTTCCCAGATACATGCTGAAGAGTCAGAATTAAAAGAATAACATTCCTCTGTCTCCCAATTTCGAGCTTAACTATTAGAGAAGAAAGCTCAGCTTGAAGAAGAGTTATCAGCAGTCAACCTGGCTTTAGATCGAATTGCCACCAAGTTGCAGATTACTAACCAAGGGCTGACTGATCGAAAGCAGGAGATGGCTACAGCCATTCTGTTGTTCCCATCTCTTAAGAGTAGAAAGTCAACTGTAAAGGAACAACTGAAGCATTGTACTAACTTTTGGGCCAATCTATGGCTGCATGTATTCAACTCATTATGAAATAAGATCCTTATTTATTATTTGAGTGTTTTCATGCTCCTTTCTTTTAGCCCTTATTATGTTCCTTATGTTTCCCACACGGTTGGATAATAAGGCTTTAAATATCTATCATTAATTTTCTTCGGGTGTACATACCCATTCAAATTTCTCAAATGATATGTTTCCCAAGGCAAGACTCTATGAACTTGATACGGTCCTTCCCAGTTAGGTAACCATTTGCCAAAATTTTGGCTTTTAATCCCTATTGGGAGTATTGTCTTCCATACCAAATCACTTTCATCAAAACTAATGTGCTTGACCTTCTTATTTTAGTTTTTGGTTGCTTTCTTCTTTTGGAAAAGAATGCTATTTAATGCCAAAATTCTAGCTTCATCCACATTCTCTAATTCCAAGCACATACTCTGATAGTACTGCTCAAGAGCTAACTGATCCTGGTATCTCACCCTCAAGGACTTAATGTTAATTTCTACAGGTAGTACTGCATCATGCCCATATACTAAGGCATAAGGAGTGACTCATGTACTTGATCTTGGAGAAGTCCTATAAGCCCATAATACATCCAACAATAAGTTATGCCAATCCCTGGGATTGTCTTCTACAACTTTCTGTATTCCTTTCTTCAAAGATTTATTGGATGATTCTGCCTGACCATTGGCTTGTGCATAATAGGGGGTAGAATTAACAAGGCTAATTCCAAACTCTGCCACAAAAGACTTTACCATCTTCCCATCAAATACAGTATCATTATCAACAGTTATAGTCTGTGGGATGCCAAATCTGTGGATCAGATCTTTAATGAATCCAATAACTTCGGTCTAGTTTACAGCCTTATGTGGTTTAGCTTCGACCCACTTAGTGAAGTAATATGTGGCCACTAAGATGAAACAATGATGCTTCGAAGAGGGTAGATATATTTTCCCTATCATATCCATAGCCCATCCTCTAAACGGCCATGCAGATCAGTTATGGATACATGTCTTATTGTGCCATGCTTTTGGCATGCCTGACAACCTCTAGCATATTCTATGCAATCCTTAAGGATGGTTGGCCAATAGTAGGAATGTCTTTGAAGCAGCCATCTCATCTTCACACCAGGCTGATGAGCACCACAGATGCCTTCATAAACCTCAGTCATGGCTGTCAATGCTTCCTTTAGGCCTAAACATTCCAATAATAACCCATCTGCCCCCCTTTTGTACAGAGCATTACCATACATTATGTATTGCATAGATTGCAATTTGATTTTTCTACTGGCTTTCGAAGATAGGCGAGCTAAATACCGCATTATTAGATGCCTCTAATCTTGTTCTTGTAAGTCATTATGATTGACTTCTAAGACCACATACCTTTTATTTAAGGGTGGTATTACCTTTTGATATGTTGTTTGGCTTATGTTCATTTGAGTGTTATCCCTTCTCCTGAAATTCGAAACTTTCTGAGCCACATCATTAGCTTTATTATTCAAGAATCTTGGGACATAAGTCACATTTGCTATCTGAAATTGAGAAAACAAATGTAATGCAACAACATAGTATGGCAACATGCTTGCACTTTGACACTTAAAAATTCATTTTACGTGGTTAACCACCAATTAAGAATCTCCAAATATATTAATTACATGAGCTTGTAATCCAATAAGTATTTCCAGTTCCATTATTAAAGCTTCATATTGAGCTTGATTATTGGAACAAGTAATTTCATCCACTCTGAAACCATGTGTGGTTGTTATTCCTTGTGGTGACTTAATCACCACACCAATTCCAGTTAGATCGTTGGCTTTTGATCCATTGAACCACATTTGCCATGGTTCAACACTAACCATACCAAGCTCCATTATCTCTTGGCTTTCTGTCTAACATGGATGATCTGCCAAGAAATTAGCTAAAACTTGTCCTTTTACTGCCTTTTGGGAGACATATTCTAGAGAAAATTCTGATAAAGCTAGCATCCATTTGCCAATTCTTCCTCTCAACATAGGTCTAGACAACATATATTTAACCAAATCTATGGTTACAATTACTAAGACAGTTGTAGGCAAAAGATAGTATCTTAGTTTCATTACAGTAAAATACAATGCAAGGCACAGCTTTTGTACAGTTGAATATTTACATTCACAAGAACTTAGATACCTACTGAGGTAATAAATTGCTTGCTCTTTGCCTTCTTCATTATCCTGGGCTAAGAAAACTCCCAGTGAATCTTCTACCGCAACAATATACAACTTCAAGGGCTTATCACCCTTTGGTGGCATCATCACTGGAGGCTTGGCCAAGTAGGTTTTGATTCCTTCGAAAGCAGTTTGATGCTCTGCTGTCCACACAAACTCCTCTTCATTTTTCAACCTTAATAAAGAAGAAAATACTTTAGTTTTCCCTGCAGTATTAGAAATAAATCTTCGAAGAAAATTAACCTGTCCAAGGAATTTTTGTACTTCTTTCTTACTTAATGGAGGTCTGGCTTCAATGATAGCTTTGGCTTTGTTTTGATCAAACTGTATTCCCTTCTTGTGTACTACATAGCCCAAGAAGTTTCCAGCTGATACGCCAAAAGCACATTTGAGAGGATTAAGTTTCAACTTGAACTTTATCATTCTTTCAAAAGTTGCTTTCAAGTGAAACAAATGTTCCTCCATGGATTGAGACTTTACTACAATGTCATCAATGTAACACTCTAAATATCCTCTAATAAGATCATGAAAGATAGTGTTCATAGCCCTTTGATATGTAGCCCTAGCATTCTTTAGGCCAAATGGCATTTTAACCTATTCGAAGGTGCCAATGTTTCCAGGACATCTGAATGCTGTCTTGTGGATATTCTCTTCTGCAATGCAGATTTGCTTATAGCCAGAGTGCCCATCCATCATTGATAAAATCTTGTGTCCTACTGAACTATCCACCAATAAATCTACTATGGGCATGGGGTACTCATCTTTTGGAGTTGTTAAATTCAGATTTCTGAAATCGATGCATACCTTCATTTTACCATTCTTCTTAACTACAGGCACAATATTGGATAGCCATTCAACATACCTGGCTGTCCTAATAAAGCCTGCCTTAAGGAGCCTAAGAATTTCCTCCTTGACCTTATGAATCACTTCAGGACTCATTCTTCTTGGTTTTGCTTGTATGGCTTGAAATTAGGCCTCATAGGTAGCCTATGTTCTACTAATGACCTATCCAATCCTAGTAGTTCATTATAAGACCATGCAAAACAATCTTTATATCTCTTTAAAACCACCAACAACTGGTTCCTGTTAAGAGCACTTAACCAAGCACTTATATAGGTGGGCTGCTATGTAGAACTTTCCCCTAAGTTAACTTCTTCCAACGGGTCTTGTATCCGAGAGCTCACTAATGCTTCTTTTTAAATTTCTTCTGTCTTCGAAGCAATTTCTTTGCTTTGTTCTGCTCCCAGTTGTAGACGTCCCCGAACGCATCCCGGGGAAGGGAGTGCGAGTCCCCCCCGTTCTGGTTCGATATTGGGTCACTACAGTTCGAAGGACTCAAATGTCACGGTTCTCAATCTTGAACCAAAGAGTCCAAATCCAGCAAATCGTTTTGAAAACAGATTTTTTTGAAAGAAGTGCCAAACATGGACTGCTTTGCTAGATACAGAGTCGCCACCTAAATATTTTTTTTTTTATGGGAAATTTAGGAAACCCTGACTCGGTGCCAAAGGCCACGTGTCCGTCATCACCAAAGTTGCCTCGGCTCGGGAACTTGGGTACGATTGGGGAAGGTCACTTCGTGAGCACCCCCGCTCGCCCGGTCAAAGACCGGCCTCTACTAACCATGATATCTTATTTTGAAAACATTGTGAGTTCTTATTCCGGTTATGAGCCTAGGTTACTATGTGATGCGCACAGCATACAAGTATAGACTGGGTTGCCTGAATTGGAACAAAACATTTCATGTTTGTTTGTTTGAAAATGGTTTGCTACCCGCAGGTAGGCTTGAAATGCAGATTTTGCCACCCTCAGGTGGGCTTAGAAGAACAATGGTTTTGCCACTATCTAGTGGGCTTAAAAAAAGCAAACATTTGATGAATTGTCCCAATTCAAGTAACTCAACCTCCACCCACAGGCATTCAAGGCAGTTATATCACATAAGCACATAGCCTCATGGTAAGCATGCTATTCATGGCAATCACTCACACGCATGCAAGGATGCTAAAGCATAAAAACTCACCGAGTACTCCAAGCCAAAACAGAAGCTCGTTAGAAATCCATGCATGATCCTAGATACACAGAATTGCCTAATACAACACATGCAAAGATGCAAACTATAGCAGGCTCGGCTATTCTAAACATGGCATATGGAATGCTACAACTATCAAGTATTCAATTTGGAGTTGAAATACAGATGCAGTTTGTATGATGCGCCGAGCCCGGTGCGTGCAAAACAGATGAATGATGCAAACATGCTGTCATACTGTATGCTAATTGAAATATGCCCTATATCTAACCATCATGAGCGGGTAAATAAAAGGGAAGAAAGACGTGGGGTTGGAAGACATACATCACACTCACCCACACTTATTACAATTGTGCCCTCGCGCAGAGGGTCCAAATAAATAATACAGTACCGAATGAAAGAATAATACAATCCGAATATTACAGTCCAAATAATATACAAATTCCTAATTAATTAACAAATTAACTAAGAAAAACTGTAAACTGGCATGCAAGCCAGGGACTGCCTTGACTCCGCTCCGGATAATGAAATGATGCATGTTTGGGCTGCTTTGCGCGGAAATCCACTGGGATGCCCCAATTAGCCTCTATTTGCAATGTTTCTCGAAATGCGTGCCAAGTCCCGGAAAGCTGCTGATTCTTCATTTTGCTGCAACAGAGAGCAGGAAAGGGGCATAGTAATGTATTTCACAAATATATGCATGCCTCGATCCTCGTGCCACCAATCACGCATATCGATGCATGATGGCCGAGGAGCCGAATTGCACAACTCAATATAGGATGAATGCATATGAATGTTACAACAAAACCTAACTCCATCACGGATAATCCGGAGTGTCGGTGACTTGGGAATTGAAACCCGTTCCGTCGCTCGGAGTACGGAACGTGCCTCGTTTCCCGTGCTCGGGCTAACTCCTATCCCGAACACGATGCAATATGCATGATATGCATGAAATGTAGCTAATATGCAACCCTAACATACACAATGTCATGGAATGGCATACACGCTATGCGAGGTAATACACAACCGGGCATACACAATGCTATAGATGAAATGACATACGCAATACAATAATGGGCTTACACTAACATGAGAGAGCCTCAGCCACACTCACATAAGAGGCCATCAGATGAAAACAAGATACCTCGAAGTGCGTGCCCGCGGGCACGCAAACCGAGAACGGACCCTCGGGCACCGAAATGCCACTCTAATGAGACATGGCAAAGACATGGAATATGATATGAAAACATGCAAAAATCAGTGGCAAAATGAGGGGCAAAACAGCCCCGAATCATGGCGAAATGGAACCCGATGCATGAAACGATTCCGAAACATGGATTTCAATGCATAAAATGGCCTACAGCTATACCATACATGCATAATTGATACATGACATGAAAAAGAAGAAGCAAGGCAGCCCCAAAACTCACATTTTCTCAGTTCAAATCAAGGCCAAACAGCAATCACAAATAGGGCTAAAATGGCATGCAAAAATGGCTCCGCAAGGGAGGCTATGAAGCAAGTGGTAGATGCAAAGCCCAAATGGAAAAATACCCTTCTACAACACTGAGAGAGGGACTAAAAAAAATGAACATTTACAGTATATGACAAGCCTCAAATCAGTATGCAAACATGCTCAAAATGCAATGCAAGAAATAGGCCAACAAGAGGCTATAACATGAGGTATACAAAGCATTCACCAAAAAGCCAACGACCCTTAATGAGATATGCCAAGAAGGTCAAAATATGGCCATTTTCAGTTCTGATTATGGCCTAAAAACAGAAGCAAGACAGGCCTACAAAGCATGCAAAAATGGGGGCCAAAGAGGGGTATAATGGTAAGTGCAACATGGAGGCCCCCAAAAGTGTTGAGTCCTTCTACAATGTTGTAGAGGGGCTCAAAATAAGCCAACTCACAGTTTATATGATGCTCAAAAACAGATCACACATAGGCTAGAAATACCATGCAAGATTATGGCATACAAAGAGGTATTGAAGCAAGTACCAAATGGGAGGCTCAAACAGGGTTGAGCCCTTAAACAAACATGAATAATGGCTCAAAAAAATGACCCTTTCAGTTAGGGTTGGAGCCCAAAACAGCAAGCAAAGAGGGCTAAGAAATAGGACAAAAAAGTGCTACAAAAGAGGGAGATTGACACTTACCCTTGAAGATCACTTCTTTGCTACCTCTTGGACCAAGGAATGTTGCTTCCTAGCTGCTGGAAAGCTCCCCAAGCTGCTGGAAATGGAGTGGTGATGGTGGTGCTTGGTAGTGATGAAGAAATGGTGCAAAACTTAGAGATTTTGAGAGGAAATGAGAGAGATATGTATCTATGTCCTCAAAGCAAGTTTTCTAACCCTTGAGGGAGAGCTAGAGCTGCTGTTGTGTATGCAAGAATGGAGGAGAAAAGGAAGGAAAATGTGTAGGAATATGGGATTAAGTTCCCCCCTTCTACAAAAGTCCCCCGAAATCAGATATTTTGGGGAAAAAAGCTATACAGCTGTAAAGCACACATCCCAAGGAACAAGGCCGGCCTGCTGTTTTTGTTGCAGGTGGCCGGCAGGCCACCCCCTATGGCCGGCCGGCCAAGGGGCAAAATGGTCCAAAAAAATTTCTGGCCGGCCACCAGATATTGGTGTCCTCCCAGGTCTCCTCAACACAACCCTATGGTTCAAAATTGGAAACTGTAAAACAGGAGAGAGAATAGGCCATTTTTAGGAGGGGTTCAAAAGGTTCAATTTGAATTACTGGCCGGCCATAGACTTTTAGGGTCCTCCCATGTGTGTACAACACAAATATGTGGTTTGGGGTTGAAGAAAATGGCCCTAGGGTGGTCAATATTGGCTCGGAAGTGAGAAAAACGGGCGTCGGAGGGCGCCGGAGGAATATAACTGGTTGCTGAGACAATTGCTGGCCTCCCACCCTTCAGTGACCTTCCTGGTGATAAAACAGAGGTACTTGCCAAAAATGAACGAAAACTGATGCAAAACGAATGCTGGGGGGCCAAAACATGCAGTTCGGGGTCCCGAAAATAGGCTGTTAAGCACCGAAAGTGGCATTCGACCACGAAGTGGGTCTCTCAGACCTTAGTGTCCCTCAAAAGGGAGTAAATAAGATGTATGCCAAAAACCGGAGGAATCGAAGATGGTTAGACGGTCCCGAACCGAGGCACATGGCCTGACGGCTCCGAAAACTGGGAACCGGGCTCCGAAATGGGCAAAATGACCTACGGCCACGAAATGTAGCCCACGGCCACTGAGAGATGGTCTACGGGACCTCTCCCTCCCTTCAGGAAAAGAAACATAGAAAACTGAGTCTGGTTCGCAAACCGAGATAAGGTACAGAAGAGGGTTCGGAAGTCCGGAGGTAGGGCTCACGGCCGTGACTCTGAGACTTCTGAACGAGCACAATATGCAACATCACCGAGCGCTCAATCGGTGACGTCTGAGTCTTAAGGTCGGTCAAAAATGGGGTGTCTACACCAGTTCTTTTTTATTTAACATCTTTGCCCTCCTCCTCATAGACAAAGTCTGTCCATAAGGCTTCTTCTTCCTGTATCTCCTGAACTTTTGTTTCAATGTCCAACGCACAGTTTATCAAAGGCCAAAAACCTGGCCTGTTGCTGCTCCTGCTTACAGCCAACTACCATGGCTTATTTTTCTTGCTCTTGCACCTTCTGGACTATTGATTTATGTCCAATACTGAGAACTTAATTAAAGCTGTGGGGAAATGGGTTGGAAATCTTCGGATCCTG
>JAPPVO010000032.1:152899455-153076052 GCA_030407325.1 Camellia japonica | reverse complement strand
AAACTGTGCAAGATAGCGCGGATGATAAACTGCACAGAACAGTGCGATTGAGGTGCGTAAAATAGCGCGAATGATAAACTGCACAAAACAGTGCGATTGAGGTGCGCAAAATAGCGCGAATGATAAACTGCACAAAACAGTGCGATGCGCAAAATAGCGCGAATGCAAACTGCACAAGATAGCGCGAATGATAAACTGCACAGAACAGTGCGATTGAGGTGCGCAAAATAGCGCGAATGATAAACTGCACAAAACAGTGCGATGCGCAAAATAGCGCGAATGCAAACTGCGCAAGATAGCGCGAATGATAAACTGCACAGAACAGTGCGATTGAGGTGCGCAAAATAGCGCGAATGATAAACTGCACAGAACAGTGCGATTGAGGTGCGCAAAATAGCGCGAATGATAAACTGCACAAAACAGTGCGATGCGCAAAATAGCGCGAATGCAAACTGCGCAAGATAGCGCGAATGATAAACTGCACAGAACAGTGCGATTGAGGTGCGCAAAATAGCGCGAATGATAAACTGCACAAAACAGTGCGATGCGCAAAATAGCGCGAATGCAAACTGCGCAAGATAGCGCGAATGATAAACTGCACAGAACAGTGCGATTGAGGTGCGCAAAATAGCGCGAATGATAAACTGCACAAACAGTGCGATTGATGCGCAAAATAGCACGAATGATAAACCAAACTAAACAGTGCGAGTGATAAGAAATGCACAAAACAGTGCAAGTGAGATACAAAGTGTAAGTGCACAAGACAGTGCGAGCGAGATAAAATGCACAAAAAGTGCGATAAAATGCATCTTCTATGCAAGTATGGAGGCATTTTCTATGCAAAAGATACGGGCATTTTCTATGCAAGTATGGAAGCACAATTGATGCAATATTGAAAGCAAGCATATTCTATGCAAGAATCATAACGATGCGCGGCACGCATGCAACAACAGTGTATATGAAAGTTCACATTCTATGCAATAGAGGATCATCAAATATGTACTCTGGTGCCTCTGATTTGCCTCTTAGAGGACTTTGCAACACACTCAGCTCAAAAAGGGCACACCCTGTTCATATTGGCGAGAGATAACATCTGTATGTGAAACCCTCGGGTGTTGCTTGGACTGCCATTCGGACTTGAAGCAGGCTTACACTTGGGGTTGAGATACACTCATACTCCAGAGAAACGGCGAGGCCTGAGAAGGTGCACCTGGAATGCAGTCTCGGATTCTGCTAAGGTTGAAACATGCTAAGATGCTCCAAATTTTTCTCTTTTCTTTTGCTTTACAGTCCGGAACCTAAATAGCTTCAGATAGATCCTTGTTTTACTGTTCTGACATGACCTGGGTTGAAACCTGCGGCTTTATGAAAGAACCAATTCTGTTTTGCACAAATGTGGAGAATGGCACAGCACTCTGAGCACAGGATGATTTTTCTTTTGAAAATGAGAAAAGGATTCTCAACCGGGTATTGAGCCTACAACTGACCACAGCCAAAACGTCCCAACACAAAAAAAAAAACAAAAGGTAAACGACCTAAACACAACGAGACACACTCGGGACGACTCAAAGCAGGAATCGAGACAAACAAAACGAAAGACACAACACACAGATGTATACAGGGAGCCTGTTTCACCGGGTATTGTTTCCCACCCTTTCTTATTTGTGTCTCTCACATCGCTCGGGCACTCAATCTCTTGTTTTCTGAAAAAGCCCTTTTCTCATTTTTCTCTCATCGCACATCTCTCTATTCTTCAATCTCTCATTTTTCAATCCCTCCCCTGGGTGGTTGAATAAACAGGGAGTTGCGGCTCTTGCCCCTAGCATGCTGCTAGATTCTCTTTCTTCCGTTCACAGCTAGTAAATTCCTCCCATAGAAGGGTTGCGCTACAACTGAGTGTGTAGCAAATCTGCAGCTAACATCGGTTGATGATGCTTTGCTGGGGAGTTTGGACGTGATAAGATCTGTCCAGATGATGGAGTGGAATATCTTGCCCCATTCCAGTTCGTGCTTCGCACTTGGCTTGATACTTCGTTGCTTGGAGGGTGAGAGAGCTTTCAGCCCTTTGTTGTGCCCTTTTCTGGCGAATACGGTGCCCTTTCCGGCAAGTAGAGTGCCCTTTTTAGCAAGTATTTTGACAAAGGGGAAAAGACAGAACACCTGACTCAACTGTGCCCCTAGTTCATTATTTTGACCATTTTTGTTTTGATTTTTCTACTAAAACAATTTTAACCAAAATGAGAGTTAGATTAACATGCTTGTTCGATTTTTGATTTGAAATCATGCAAGTCAGGCTATGAGCACTGAAAATTTTCCTTTTTTGGGTCCAAGAAATGGTCCGTTTTTGGAAAAGATGAAACAATTTTCGAGGAAATAGTCAACCTCAGTAAAAATTCTCAAAACTGTTTTGCAAATCGGCCACTGCTCAACGAGCATAGAACCCACTCTCGAGATGCACAACCTCAGATTCGAAGGAAAATTGCCTCGTGCTTGAAGAGAACTGCATGGCAACGGAAAGTTGCCCCTTGTTTGAATGGCACCGCAGCGCATTGTAGTCAGTCCTCAGAGTGACGAACACAACCAAATCCTCAGATACAGAGAAGACAAAGATGACCAGAACCATCGCATGGACACAATCAAATTGAAGTTTTACGGCTGGACTTCAGAATGAAGTTGCCTACGTATCCCAAACATGGGAATCAAGCCTTACGTAGTTCGGGGTTAAGGTACACTCGGGTATTTAACCTCTCCTTTTTATGCTCTAACTTTTGCCAAGGCGCCTGTTGCAGGTTTTCAACCTTGCGAGCTTTGCATTTCTTTTCTTCTCTTTTTTTCTTCTCTTTTCTTCTTTTTTTTTCTTTTCTTTTTTTCTTTTTTTTTCTCTTTTCTTCTTTTTTTCTTTTTTCTTTTGTATATATCTTTTCTTGCTCTAACTTTTGCCTGGGTCGCCCTTTCCGGGTTTTCGGCCCAGCGAGCCTCTCAAAGGGTAAAAGTGTAACAGGTCCATGCCAAATGATTGTAGGGTTTTGAAGCCATCCGTATCCAGGAGAGTGGCTGTTGATTTGCAAGAGGACTCATCTTCGGCTGTTCGAGCACATCTGACATCTTTGCCCCTAGTTCGAAGGGTACTTCTGTTTTAGCTTTGCAAGCTTCTTCTGATCTTCTGATCTTCTTGATCCAACTTTCCTGGCCCCTTGTTCGAGGGCTGCTTTAAATCTGGCCACACAGGCCTCACATCGTAGTTGACCGTTGAACCTTCTGAATTCAAGTTCAAGGTTTGGAAGCGAAGGGGTTGAGTCTCGAGGCTGAGAGCGATCCTAGGCTGCACAATCTCAAGAGCGACTCCACACAGGTCTTCGCAGGACTGCGCAAAACATTTTGTTTTTGAAAATTTTTAAGAAAGCGACAAATCGCTCGCGCTGAAGATAGTGTGAAACCAGTCTGGATCAAGCCAGGGTCCTTCTCAGTACTCACTAACAAGCATGATTTCATTCATTAAGGGCTTAGCACGCCTCTCTTTCTCTCAATTGATCAAAGTTTTGCAAATCCCGAGGAATTCCTCCTCTTCGTTTTCACCGCAGTGTTCAAAAAGTTTTGAAAAACTCAGGTCATTACAATGACTTCAAGGCACAGAAAAGACAGATTCTAGTCAAATACTGCCATCTCATTAGAAATTCGGCACAACTGGCACACGGCAGAAGCAAACACGAGAGCGTGAAAATCACTGCTGTTTCATTCAAAATCTGTTGGCACAACTGGCTCCCTGACAGAAACAGACTCAAAACAAAACAAAAAGACAAACACAAAACAAAATGGTGATGCCCGAGGTAACACCCCCGGAATCACCCGACTCCTATACAACAGGACTGACTCGATACAACAAACAACCCAAACACAAACTGACTCAAAACAAAAACAGACTCAAAACAAAACAACAAGACTGACTCAATACCCAAGTCAGACAAAATCAGCACTTGTACATTGCTCAAAACAGTGCATGCCATCCACGTCTGGAGTTAATCGAGCGCCATCCTGCAGGTGGTTCATCCCTCGATCACATAACATTATCCCCCAAGTTCACTGACCCAGTGCCGATAGACTTTGCAGAGCTTGGCGGGAGGACAACCCCATTGTCAAACAGATCCTGTACTTCATGGCGAAGACGGAAGCAGTTGTCGGTAGTATGGCCAGTTTGCTGATGGTATGCGCAGTACTGGGTAGCATCATGGTAGCCGGAAGAGGGTTCGGAGAGGCCGAGGCTCAAGGGGTTTGAGATGGCCTTGTCCAACAAGGATTTGGAAAGCTTTGGACAAAGGCATGTGGAGGGCATGGAAGACCCTCTGACCTCGGGGTTGGTACTTCTGGTTTGTGGATTTTTGCTGGCACAGCAAAGGGATTGGCAGGTGCTGGCCTGGTTTGCTGATCTCTTCTGAGTGGAGGGTTAGAGCTAACAGGATTGCCTCTGGTATAACGGCCCTTCTCCCGGTTTTCCCTTTGGTTCAAACTGCCCCCAACTTGAGTAGCGAAAGTGTCATCCACAGTTTTTGCAACAACTGTGAGGACTTGCTCTTTGTCCAGTCCCTCGGCTTTCAAAGCCTCAATAGCCAACAGAAGATGTTCATGGGGGTCCATGCCCGCCCCTATCTTGTTCTTTCTCACCGCCTCCACTTTGCCAAGGGATTGGCCTTCCTCAAATGTAGCCCGCCCCAAGACTGGGGAGCCTTTTGACATGAAATTCCCAGCATGTGGTGTGGTCGATGATGGAGCCAATGTCTCGGAGGCCAGATCGGTCACAGTTCTTTGAAGATCTTTTATCATTCCCATCAACTCAGAAGTAGTGGGTTCTCGGGTTGAGACGATTGAGGTTCAGGTGCACCCATCATGCATAAGTCCATGCTTTCTGGGATAAACACCTCAGGCTTGGGTAGATGGGCCGGGGTGATGTATATGCTGGGGTCATAGGTGGATGGCAGTGCATGGATGAGACTGAGGTAGGCAGGAGATGTTTGGTCATTGGGGTCTGAAGGTGGAGCTATCGTCCGATTGTCGATGAGATTTTGGACCTCATGACGAAGGCGGTAGCAACGGTCGGTGCCATGACCGCGCTGCTGATGGTACATACAGTACTTGGAGGGATTATGTCTGGCTGGGAGTGGGTCAGGAAGAGGTTGAGGATCGAGGGGTTTGAGATGCCCTCTTTCCATCAGGAGTTTTAGTGCGCTAGTCAAGCTCATATAGAGGGGGGTGAAAGTTCTGCCCTGAGCTCGGGCTGGGCTGGTTGTTTGTAGGCTTGGTTTGGCAAAAGGGTTGGCTGTGACGACTGTATTGATTTCAGTGGGTTCGGGAATAGTGCTACTTCTGGCATTGGTACTCCTTGAAATCACCCTCATTGTCGGTTCCCTTGTTCTGGGAATGATCCCACTGTTGAACGCATTCTCGACCTGAACCCCTAGTTCATGCAAACTTTTGAAAGTAAATAGTGGAGCGACTATCAACTTTTGCAACATATCATGCTCGAGGTTTCGCACCATCATCTGCACTTGATCCCTCTCAGAAGGGCGGCGATCTGTCATCTGCGCTGCCTTTGCTCTCCACCTCGCAACAATTCCACAAAAGGCTCTGTTGGGTTCTGGCGAGTTGCTTCAAGCTCTTGGATGGTCATTTCAACTTGGGTATTGTAAATACTGATCGACGAAGGCCTCAGCCAGTTCTTCCCAGTTTTGCTTCACTGTATCCTCCAATTTGGCATACCAAGTGGCTGCTACACCCGACAGGGTTCTTCCATACAGAGAGAGTTTCTGTGGCTTAGTCAAACCCATCGGCTTCAGGACATCCAAGAAAAGTCGGATATGTACCATAGGATCTCCAGACCCGTCGAAACGGTCAATATGTGGCATTTTGAATCTGTCTGGGAGCCGTACGGCAGTCTCGGTGTATCCATCCTCAATGTCGGGAATGGAGTTAAGGCCCTGTGCCTTTTTGAATTGCTTCTCGAGGTTCGCAATTTTCACTGCGGTCAGATCGAGGTCATTAGCATCAAGGGGATAAAGCCTCTCATTAGGCTGCACCAGGGGTCTGAAAACTCGGGCTTGAGCCAACCCTTCTCGAGGATCTGGACCCTGCAAATCTTCAGCTGGCGGAAGTGGGTCAAAGTTCGGCTGGGGTCCCAAAGCTGGATGAGGCAGATGCCCCAGATGGGCGCTGCGTTTCAATACTGGTCTCAGCCTGCATGGCAGTTCCCTGATTTAGCGCTGCTATCACGGCCACAAATTCTTCCGAACCCTGTGCCATCACGGTCTGCTGAGTCTGAACAAAGGTGATGTGACTGGTGACTGACGGATCAGATGAACCGGTGAGCCCTGACTGGCCTTTCTTTGCCTTGCCTCAGCGAAAGAACACTGGTTGCCCTTGAATTGAATCTCTGACCTAACAAAGTCTATCAGCACTAGTCCAATGTACCCGGGGGATTTCGGAGCCTTCTGAAGCTATGGTTCCAGGACTACCTAGCAAAAGGAAAACATGCAGCATCTCAGCCTAACTTCACACAAAACAGATATGAGCATAAGGATGACTGTGCCCTCTACTGAATTCTGCCCCAAATTCTGCCTCAAACTGATACCCTCAGGTAAACTGATTCTCAAAATACTGAACTGGTGCCCGCAGGCCTGATGCCCAAACTTGCAAACTGATACATGCATTCCTGTAGAGACGCACTCTAAAAGCACATAACAGATAAGTGAGAGCCAAAACACCCCTATGTTGGGGTAGGGTTTCCCTGTCCTATTTTGTCAGGAGCTAGGGTTTCACTACGCACGCAGCGGTTTCAAACAACCTATAAACGGGTAAGCAACCTGTCCTAGTTTGGAATGGTCACTATGGATCCGAATATGCACTAGGTCGAATGGTCAAAAAGGTGTCCCAGTAAAACCGGGGTTTGTGTTCCCATGCTGTCAGAGCCCAGAGCCGATCAGCCTTATGGACATGCCTTGACAAGACAAGCCTCCGGCAAATCGTTCGGGAATGGCATATGGCAAACACGATGTCCTAGCGCACCAATGCAAATGCAATGCAAAGAAACCACAAGTATAGTCAAAACGAGATATCATGAGTTCGAGTCAAGTTCTCTAAATCCCCAGCAGAGTCGCCAGAAACTGTAACAAGCCCGCGGGGGACCTCGCTACAGCTCGGGACTCGATTTTGTGTCAAGGTTCTTAATCTTGAACCAAAGAATCCAAATCCGGCAAATTGTTTTGGAAAACAGATTTTTGAAAGAAGTGCCAACATGGACTGCTTTGCCAGATACAGAGTCGCCACCTAAATATTTATTTTGTGGAAATTTAGGAAACCCTGACTCGTTGCCGAAGGCCACGTGTCCGTCATCACCAAAGTTGCCTCGGCTCGGGAACTTGGGTACGATTGGGGAAGGTCACTTCGTGAGCACCCCCGCTCGCCCGGTCAAAGACCGGCCCCTACTAACCATGATATCTTATTTTGAAAACATTGTGAGTTCTTATTCCGGTTATTAGCCTAGGTTACTATGTGATGCTCGCAGCAAACAAGTATAGGCTGGGCCGCCTGAATTGGAACAAAACATTTCATGTTTGTTTGTTTGAAAATGGTTTGATGGTGCTACCCGCAGGTAGGCTAAGACGTGGATTTGCCACCCTCAGGTGGGCTTAGAAAACATGATTTTGCCACTATCTAGTGGGCTTAAAACGAACATTTGATGAATTGTCCCAATTCAAGTAACTCAACCTTCACCCACAGGCATTCAAGGCAGTTATATCATATAAGCATATAGCCTCATGGTAAGCATGCTATTCATGGCAGTCACTCACACGCATGCAAGGATGCTAAAGCATAAAACTCACCGAGTACTCCAAGCCAAAAACAAAAATTGATTAGAAATCATGCATGATCCTAAATATACAGGAATTGCCTAATGCAACGCATGCAATAATGCAACTATAGCAGGCTCGGCTATCCTAAACATGGCATATGGAATGCAACAACTAACACGTATTCAATTTGGAATTGAAATACAAATGCAATTTGTATGATGCGCCGAGCCGGGTGCGTGCAAAACAGATGAATGATGCAAAACATGCTGTCATACTGTATGCTAATTGAAATATGCCATAATCGAACCATCATAAGCGGGTAAATAAAAGGGAAGAAAGACGTGGGGTTGGAAGACATACATCACACTCACCCACACTTATTACAATTTTGCCCTCGCGCAGAGGGTCCGAATAAATAATACAGTCCCAAATAAAAGAATATTACAGTCCGAAATATACAGATTTCTAATTAATTAACAAATTAAACTAAGAAAGCTGTAAACTGGCATACAAGCCAGGGGCTGCCTCGATTCTGATGAATGCTGCAAGTTTGGGCTACCTTGCGCGGAAATCCACTGGGATGCCCCAATTAGCCTCTGTTTGCACCTTTCCTCGAAATGCGTGCCAGACTCTGAAAAGTTGCTGATTCTTCATTTTGCTGCAACAGAGAGCAGGAAAGGGGCATAGCAATGTATTTCACAAATATATGCATGCCTCGATCCTCGTGCCACCAATCACGCATCTCGATGCATGATGGCCGAAGAGTCGGATTGCACAACTCAATATAGGATGAATGCAGATGAATGCTACAACAAAACCTAACTCCATCATGGGTAATCCGGAGTGTCGGTGACTTGGGAATTGAGACCCGTTCCGTCACTCGGAGTACGAAACGCGCCTCGTTTCCCGTGCCCGGGCTAACTCCTATCCCGAACATGATGCAATATGCATGATATGCATGAATGCAACTAAAATACAATCCTAGCATACTCAATGCTATGAAAATGAGATGTCTCGAAATGCGTGCACACGGGCACGCAAACCGAGGCGATGATCCTAAGGCATGAAATGGCATGAAATATGATATACAATGAGACTAAAATGAGATGTCTCGAAATGCGTGCACACGGGCGCGCAAACCGAGAAAATGGCATACGGAATGTAACGGGACTAAAATGAGATATGCGATGCAATATGGGCTTACACCAACATGAGAGAGCCTCAGCCACACTCACACGGGAGGCCGTGAGATGAAAATGAAGTGCCTCGAAATGCGTGCACACGGGCGCGCAAACCGAGGCGATGACGTACGCAATGCGATGAGACTAAAATGGCATACAGAATGCAAAATGGACTTACACTAACATGAGAGAGCCTCAGCTACACTCACATAAGAGGCCGATAGATGAAAATGAGACGCCTCGAAATGCGTGCACACGGGCGCGCAAACCGAGGCGATGGCCGTAAGGCATGAAATGGCATGGAATATGATATGCAAACATGCCAATGGAATTTCAGCACTGAAATATGGGGGAAAACAGTCCCGAAAGATGGCGAAATGACACCAAATGCAAGGAATGGTCCCGAAATGCGAATTTAGGCACCCGAAATGGCCTATAGCTATGCAATGCATGCACAATATGGACATGGAATGAAAATACAGTAGCAAGGCAGCCCCAAAACAAGCATTTTCCAGTCTAAAACATGGCCAACAGCAAGCATAGATAG
The DNA here is from genome assembly GCA_030407325.1 of Camellia japonica. Taxonomy (NCBI): domain Eukaryota; kingdom Viridiplantae; phylum Streptophyta; class Magnoliopsida; order Ericales; family Theaceae; genus Camellia; species Camellia japonica. The sequence goes on along the minus strand of JAPPVO010000032.1, from coordinate 153,066,483 downwards.
GGCAACAATGGCATACAAAAATGGCTCCGCAAGAGGGGTATTGAAGCAAGTGATACATGCGATGCCCAAATGGAAAAATACCCTTCTACAACACTGATGAGGGACTAAAAATATGAACATTTACAGTAGATGACATCCCCCAAATCAGTATGCAAACATGCTAAAAATGTCATGCAAGAACTAGGATACATAAGGCTATAACATGAGGTACCCCAAACATTCATCAAACCAGAAAAGACCCTTAATGAAATATGTCAAGAAGATCAAAATATGACTCTTTCCAGTTCTGATGATGGCCGAAAACAGAAGCTAGATAAGCTTAAAAAAGCATGCAAAAATGGGGGTCAAAGAGGGGTATAATGACAAGTATAACATGGAGACCCCCAACAAGGTTGATCCCTTCTACAATGTTGTAGAGGGACACAAAATAAGCTTACTCACAGTTCATGACATGCTCCAAAACAGACTACATGTAGGTCAAACAAATCATGCAAATTTACGGTAAATATGAGAGATTATGAAGCAAGTACATGATAGAGAGACCAAACAGGGTTGAGCCCTTCTTCAATATTGAGTTCCCTCTTCCTACCAAAGTAGAGCCTAGGGATTAAGTTCCCTCTTCCTACCAAAGTCCCCCGAAATCAGATTTTTTGGGGGAAAAAGTTACACAGCTGTAAAGTACACAGCATGGGGATCAGGGCCGGCCAGCTTTTTGGGCTGCAGGTGGCCGGCCGGCCACCCCCTATGGTCGGCCGGCCAAAGGGCAAAATGGGCATGTTGAATTAATGGCCGGCCATGCTAGATTAGGGTCCTCCCATGTGTCCTCAACACAACCCTGTGGTTGAAAATTGGCAACTGTAAAACAGGAGAGACAACAAGCCACTTTTCAAAGAGGTTCAAAAATGGAAAAAGGAATTAACGGCCGGCCATGTGTTTTTAGGATCCTCCCATGTGTGTACAACACAAATATGTGGTTTTGGCTCGAAGAAAATGGCCCTAGGGTGTTCAACATTAACCCGGAAGTGAGAAAAACGGGCGCCGAGGGGCACCGGAGGAGCATAACTGGTTGCTGAGACAATTGCTGGCCTCCCACCCTCCAGTGACCTTCCTTATGATAAAACAGAGGTACCTGCCAAAAACGAACAAAAACCGATGCAAAACGAATGCTCGGGGGCCAAAACACGCAGTTCGGGGTCCCGAAAACCGGCCGTTAAGCACTAAAAATGGTGTTTGGCCATGAAGTGGGTATCTAAGACCCCAGTGTCCCTCAAAAGGGAGTAAATGAGATGTATGCCAAAAATCGGAGGAATCGGAGATGGTTAGGCGGTCCCAAACCGAGGCACACGGCCTGACGGCTCCGAAAACCGGGAACCGGGCTTCGAAATGGGCAAAACGGCCTACGGCCACGAAATGTAGCCCACGGCCACTGAGAGATGGTCTACGGGACCTCTCCCTCCCTTCAAGAAAAGAAACTGAGAAATCCGAGTCTGGTTCGCAAACCGAGACAAGGTACAGAAGAGGGTTCGGAAGTCCGGAGGCAGGGCTCACGGCCGTGACTCTGAGACTTCTGAACGAGCACAATATGCAACATCACCGAGCGCTCAATCGGTGACGTCTGAGTCTTAAAATTGGTCAAAAATGGGGTGTCTACACAAGGCTGTGTTGGTTCCATTGTTGAAGTGAAGGCGTTCTCTCCAACTAGATATGAGGTATGGAGCTGTCTCCCTCTCTCTATCTCTCTCTCTCTCTCTGGCCTCTTCATTTCAGCGATTTTCCCTCAACTAAACCCCCATCCTAACTTCAACCGCTCTACGCTTCGCTCAAATGGAAACCCCTCCATTGGCAACTAACCTCTCTCTTTCTCAATTGAGTGTTTGTGTTTGCACAAACAATCCAACCGCGTTAAAATGTCATGTTTGTGTTTGTGTTAACATTTTGTGGTCATTAAGTAATTGTTTTGTACTAATGGCATGTACAGTATGGCCCCAGCGGAAGTTAAAAGTGAAGGTGATGATTATGACATTCCAAATAAAGCAGATGACATCCGTTTGATCAATGAAAGTCGGGCGCAACCTTGTCATGGTTGCGAAGCTGGTCCTAGCAATGAATAAACAACCAACATGAACGTTGAAGACGGCGGAGCCGATGTGAAACAAGAAATGGTTGACGATGCTCATCGCAATGACATGGTTGGTGATGTTGAACGTGCTCTTCTAGAACAGAAATTTGATTCGGTCGAAGATAGAGAAGCTTTCTACAACGCGTATGCTAAAGCCAAGGGATTTAGTATACGAAAATCCAGGTTTAACACAAATAAACAAGGAAAGGTTATTAGTAGGCTATGGTTGTGTTCAAGGGAAGGTCAGAGATTACCAAAATACTTAGACCGTGTTGCTAAGAAGAGTAGAGCTCCCAAGGCACTAACAAGAATAGGTTGCAAAGCCCAATTTCGCATACGGTACGATCCAGATGCTGGTGAAGGGGGAAAGTATGTTGTGACTCATTTCGTCGCAAACCACAACCATGAATTGGCGAAACAACACTGTGTGATGTATCTGAGGTCACATCGCAATTTAAACAGCGCTGACAAAGCTTAAGAATGGTTATACGCAATGTCGGTGTGAAGACTAGCCAAATCATGGACTATATGGTAAATCAATCTAGGTCTTGTGAGAATGTTGGTTTCATCTGTACGGATCTGCACAACCATATTCAAGCCGAACGTAGAGCAGAAGTTGAGGATGGTGATGCGCAGGGTGCGCTGGTTTACTTATGTGCAAAACTTGATGTTGACCCACATTTTTTGTACAAGTATCATGTGTGTAAGGATAACAAGTTACAAAATCTGTTCTGAACAAGTTACAAAATCTGTTCTGGGCAGATTCGAAATCGTGGGCTGACTACGCAAAGTTTGGTGATATGTTAATATTTGACTCAACTTACAGAACCAATGCGTACAAGAAACCTTTTGTCATGTTGGCTGGTGTGACTAACCACTTCATGACCACGATATTTGTATGTGTTTTTCTAGCTAATGAGACAATTGATACATACACATGGGTTTTGGAAACATTTATGGAGGCGATGGGCAATAAAGCACCTGTGTCCATACTGACAGATGGGGATAAGGCGATGCGAGAGGCAATCAGAAGAGTATTTTCAAGCGCTATTCAAATGTTCACAAAAGTAGCTTTGCAGATGCTTTTAAGCAGTGCATGGACATGGAAACAGATGAGGCAAAGTTTGAGGATGGATGAACGAGAATGGTCAAAAAATTTGGACTTCAAACCAACAACTGGGTGTTTGTGACATATGAGAAGCGTTATATGTGGGCTGAGGCATATATGCGTGGACATTTCTTTGCTGAGATGAAGAGCACTCAGCGCTTAGAGAGTATGAATGCTTATTTCAATCCCTTCCTCCAACAAAAATTAAAGCTATATGAATTTGTTAGGCACTATGATCGGGCTCTTGCAAGGATAAGATATAACGAGGCTGGAGATGATGCTGAAAAAATAACACTTTTCTGGTATTGATTACTCCATTGCGAGATATAGAGAGGCATGTAGCTAAGCTATTCACCCGAAATATATTTAGAATGTTCCGTGATGAAATCTTAGAAGAGGGGAAGTTGAATGTGAATGATGTGTTCCCTTTGCCGGATGGTCAGAAATGCTACTATATTCATAAATACAAGGTGAAGGATAGATTGTGGATAGTAACACACAATCCAGTGAATGCCGCAATAAGATGTTCTTGCATGAAGTTTGAGTTGTTGGGGCAACCTTGTTATCACATGATATGTGTTATGAAAGCCGAAAATTTAACGCAAATTCCCCCAACTTGTGTGCTGCATAGATGGACAAGGGCTGCAAGTAAGGATGGCCAGCAATGGTGTCAACCCTCAATTGATAGCACTACAACACAGACGGCCCGGTATGGGATATTGAGTTCTTCCTACAATGAAATGTGTTCTATGCCTCGCAATCACCGGAAGGTTTCAAAGAGGCTAGGGTTGCATGTCTTCCGATGACGAGCCAAATGAAGAAGTTATATAAGAGGAATCTCAACGATAGGGATGGAGACAAAGGAAAACATTCAATCCCACGACAATTTGGAGTAGAAAATCCTGATCTTGTGAAAACAAAAGGGAACCCGGGACAGGCCTCGTCCAACTGTCAAAGACCAAGAAAATGTGGGAATTGCAAATGCATTAGGCACACAAAGCGAACGTGTCCTAAGGTTCGGTTTAGCCAAATAGTGGGTAGTAACTCAGATGCAGATACAACCCACATCACTGACCGTGAGTACAATGCAGAGTCATTGCCCATTCGCTGTAAAACTAGGTTGGTGGATCCAAGTACACCGCACATTAAGCAATGACGACTATTTTTTGATATTTCTCCTGATTCCAAATAGCCAGTGGGCGAATACGGTAGTGTCGAAGCAGAAGTGTGCAAAAATGATTCAACCACAATTGATGAGATGAATTAGGTAATTGTATAATTTGTATGATTTACTTATTCCCTTAATTGATTAGGTACACAGTACTAGCTAGTGAAAACACATCATTGCGAAGAACATGGTAGATATGTATGTAGTTTTCATTTTGCACGGATTGTTGTACGTAACGTGTAAATAATTGCTTACGTACAATGCCAGGAAATGACACAATGTTACTTATGTACAAGGCCAAGAACAGTAATTTCCCATATTGTTTAGAGTGATTTTGTCATTTGTGTTTGCAGTGACTTGTCATTTTGAAAACTAATTGAAGGTGAGATACATATTGGTATTTGTTGTCTGTGTATTGTTTTAGGTTGGAAATTGGCTTATGTCTGTATTCCAAGATTCCTATTATTTTAGGTTGGAAATTGGCTTATGTCTGTATTGTTTTAGGTTGGAAATTGGCTTATGTCTGTATTGTTTTAGCTTCCTTTTGTTTGGTCTGTTGGATGGGAACGAGTCAAATAGGTAGGCTACATTGTCCACTATATCAATTTTAACACACAACCAATGCGCTCCTTTGTAATTGAAAGGCATGTAAATCTACACGCAAACATAAGTGTAGACATTGTTTAGAGGGCATGTAAACATGTACTGGCTTTCATATTTTCGTTTTAATATAATGGGATGAACATTGATATTACCCTCTGACGTGCATCAATCGCACCAGTGTATCTGTCATGTCCAAAAAATGATGTGACGATATTTTCATGGTGCAGAGGTTGCGTATTTTTATTTAGAATCAAAGTCTGCATGTGTAATGCATAAAGGTCATTGACGGAAACATTTGTCAAAATATGTCATATACAAAACACAACCTAGCTTTAAACACTTATTTACCAACAGATATAATGGAAAGAACCAATCAGCATGCCACCCGTTATTGTGTAAATCCCTCTGTCGATTAGTCAATTGCACCGCCACCAAGTTGATTGGCTGGAACATTGTATGTAAGACACAAGGCAAGTTGATTAGAAAGGTTTCCAAGTTCTTCAAATGAAAAACGCATATTCATATGTGTGCAACTAACACTTATAGTGTCAGATAGCCACGAACCTAGTTTTAGTGTGCGCATGTCACGTCGGGTACCAACTTCACATGCCCATCCATAAAGATTCATGTAAACAAAAATGTCCCTACAAGAAATAATGATCCTTAGAACGATAATTATTTCACAATGGACTGTCATTTAAAATTTGCAAGTACTAAATGAAACAATATATTTCATTTTTGTTATTGTCAAATACATAGTCGACAAGTTTTTGTTCCTCCGCCGACAATAACCCGTCGCTGTCCAACATTCTTAATCTTGTCCTACAAAAATAAACAGACAACTAACACAACACATCTCATAAAAAAAATTGAAGCTTACACAACAAGGTTGTTTGTCATAAAAAAGAACGTGAAATGATGTATAACCTTTGAACCTCCAAGTTTTCCCAACTTGTGATGTTTGGTTCGGAGTTTGTTAGAAATGTGTAAAAACATATGCCAGCAATCATAAGTGCAAACATGCAATTGTTTGACAACTAGTAAATACAACACAAATGATTGTAGAATTAGTGATTCACATTATTGATGTGAGCATGAATTGGTTATTCAGAACTTGTGGGGCATTAAAGGCAGTATTTGTACTTTGTTTGCCTTATTCAGACCATCAACATCCAAAGGTGAACTGATGTCATGAATTCACAATTTTCATTCTGCAACTCCACTATTTGTTTGGCTATCGATGCACAAATGCATATCCCCGACCTCAGTGGCTTGAACTTCTCTTCCGCACATTTTTCCTTTTTTTCTTCCATTTCCTCTTCCTCTAACGATTCTAGTTGCTTCCAATGGTTGGCTAATCTTAGTAAGAGAAATATGCACATCGTATGCCACTTTCTTGACGCCCACTAACTGAAGCTCAAGAGTGTATTTATCTTCAGTTTCGTATGTTTACTCCAAGTGAAGGCCTCCCTTCTTCTAGTTGTCCCCATCTTTTTCGATGTTCAGCTTATGTCCATCATGGAAATCACTTTTGACCCTTGCCAAGGTTCCCTTCACATTTTGTTGTTGGTGATCACCCCTTATACATCTAAAATATTACACTCCATTGGGTTAACTTCGTTAGATGGTTTGACCGCGCCATCCTGCGCTTCCACTCCAACAGAAGGGTCCACACCCTGTTTGTCCACGCCTGCCGATTGTGGTCTAGAGAATATACCTTCGATGACGTGCTGTAGCATTTGCTTCAGTTTAGCTAAATTGGTTTGTTCAGTCAACGATTCGTTGTAGCCCAAACTGAAACGTTGAAGCAGTTGCTTTAGCATTTCCTCCAGTTCAGCAACATTGGAGGAGAGGTTAATGATATACACATCATTGCCTTCCATCTAATCATACAAACACATATGCCAACTTAGTCTTATAAATCATCTTCAAATGATGTGGTTCAACTGTGTCAAATTTGCGTAATGATTAGATAGATTACTGTGTCATTATCAACAATTTGCTTGCCTTGGAAATGTCGCAAGATCTATCTATTTGGTTATGAAGAACTTGCTTCATGATTTCCTTCAGTTCACGAATGTCGGACTGTATGTTGGTCATACGGACTTCATCGTACTATGCTTTTTGTTGGTTATCGACATGGTGTGCATCCATTTTAGCATCATCGGCGTCGTTTTTCTCGTTACTGTAATCAAACTCCACCTAATCATAGAAACGCATAAATGAAGTCTGTCATTGTATGTTTAAGACAAGTGGGTCAATGGTGTCAAATGTGCAGACTGGTTGGAGTGCTTACCGCATTTTGGGAAATTTTGCTTCATTCTGATACGTCGCAGCATCTCCTGTTTGGGTATCACCTCAATCATAAAGCCAAAGGCGTAGACCACGTGTAGCCGATGTACTTGTGGAGCTCAGACAAACACATCAATATGTCATAGTTGGGACATTAAGAGGCACACCTAATTATTTCTTCTTCCCACAAGAATGAACTATATTCAGTAGCAATGACATTCATTCTTGTCAATTTTGCAACTGAACGTACATAGAATATTGATTTTGTTTACGATGCTGTGAACTTTATAGGCACATATCATGCAATGTTTTTTTGGGAAAAAAAATGTACAGCAAACCAAGGACTTTATTGATGAAACCAAAAAAAAAAGTTATGTACATGTTTGTGTATATGAATGGCTAAAACCCAAAAGACCTTTTCCAGAAACAGTACGTTTGCTTTGGTAATGGTCCTATCAAGGTTTCTTGTGTATATTCTTCTTCAACTCCACCTACAAATGTATATAATATTTCCTGTGTCAGTTCTGTGTCTGATTGATTATTCCAAATGGATGAAGATCAATCAATTATGTTCCCATCTTCGCAACGTAGGAAAATTGGTTCTTCCATTGAGGTCCGTGATTTTGTTTTCCCTGTACTCTTTATTCTTAAATTCATGACGGTGGTTGCAGAAAATCTCTTTCTGCGAATACCATACTTGGTCAGGAAGAGTGTTATTTGTCGTACTGACATACCAGGTAACATTGTATTTCCTAATGAAGCCCAATTTGTTAAACCATGACAGAACAATGCATGAAACATATGAACGGGGGAATGGAAAAAATAATCGAGTTATTGGCATACCATTAGCAGGAAAATACATCCAGTTACAGCGCGATGACCTTTGGTCCTATACTTGTGAACACCGTTGTGAAGGAATTGCAGTGTCAACTTTGCCCAATTACAAGCTCGCATACCATTCACGTCCTTCACGGCATGAATGAACGATGGACTCAAGGCGGTCATTCTGGTAGGACACAACATGGCCCCCAAGGCGTACATCGCAAATTTCCTCCAAAACTCGTCCTCTGCACCATCAGTCTCGGTTAGATAAAGTCTCAACTTGTTCAAAGGACTGACTCCGTTAACAACTCCAACCTTTTCGTAGATATTGGGATATGCTTCTAATGAACCAACCAACTGCACGTCATCGCCTTCACACCGTATTCCCAATAAACCATTAACTAACTTATAGGTGAACCTGAGTTGGCAACCATGAACATTCAATGAACTATTCTCAGGATCAAAGTTTTGTACCAACCATTCATAGAAGTCGTGATCTATATGTGTACACTTTATCCCCAGGAGGCCACCAAACCCAATATCAATGACTGCCTGCTTTTGTGCTTCGTTAAACTGGTTAACTAGCTCAACAATTTACTTCAATGATATGCGGAGTTGCCTTTTAGTCTGCACATTTTTTACCCTTAAATTAATACAAAAATACAACCAACAATGTCAGCAAAGCAGGACCTAGCCAAATGCATTTATGAAAACATGAAGTACGTAATTACCTTTTCAAAAGTGAAGTATGAAAACAATGTCATACTTCAAGCACAAAAGTGAAGTATGAAAACATGAAGTACATAATTACCTTCTCATCAGAGGGGAGTGCCTTCCACATTTTCCAAGCTCCTTTCTACTCTTTAAGCACAAAAGTGACACATACAAGACAAGTAAAACTATGAGTCCAAAATAACTGTAACTATAACTTTTGCCAAACGCAATCCGTGTGCATTGTTGGTAATTAATAAGATTACAAATACAAAGAATAGTTGCATGAAAAATTCAGCAACAAAACGTAGATAGAATTTTAGAACGAATTGAAATTTACAAAAACAGTAGGAATGTGACATTATTACATGCTACAATCTAACAAACGTGAAAGAATCAGAAGCCTAGTATGACCATTCAATACAACACGTGGATAGCAACCCAGTCATATGTTTCTATCATAGTGTATTATAGGGAATACAGATTTCCACACTCACCATTTTTGGTCGAGTGTTGTCTGGCCCTTGCATTTCCTTCAATTGTTGTTGGCTGCATGCAAGCATCGTGAAGCTTATCATGACTAAATCTTAAATATGAATACATATATATATATATATATGCAAGTATTTATGTCAAGCCGGCCCCGAAATCTGCATAACACACCTTTCGTACATCCGGGACTGAATCGACACCAATTTAAACATTTTCACACATGCGGAACCAAACCAATTTCAAACATCACAAGCCTAACTTTGACAAGGCGCATACTTTCACTATAAAAAATGTAATTCCAGATTGTGAAAATGAACAACTAGTACCTGTAACAATGAATGGTGCAATTGGCCGCTTTCGAGAAGAGCCATCGATAGTGTCAGACATTTGGATATGTTGTTCGCCAATTATCTTCAATCTTTTCTTTCTCCTTTAAGAAAGAGCAAATCATGCAAATTAGATAGAAGGGAAAATTACAAGGGTGGTGTACACATTTTGTCCGTTGTCTAATTTGAATCGATACACTTTAAACTCCCTCAATTCTGACACTTCATTTTAAATTTTGTGGACAATTTTGGTCAAATTGCTAATGCTGTTTGTGATTTTCAGAACAAATATTGTAATGTCAATTGATTGAGATTAACTAAGTTGAGTAAAGTTATAAGTTCAATAAAAAAAAAAAGTACACATGCCACATATATGCATATTTTCTGATAGAAAATAGTGAAGAGTTGTAATTAAATGGACGTAATTGAAAGAAAAGTTCACAATTGACGATGCAAAGCGAGGCTATTCAAAATTTGTGCAAAACAAATGACATAAAGACAAAAGTACATGGGATGTTGTAACAATTGATCTTAAAAAAAATTCAGGGTATTCCTTGGTGATGTATTTCATTTGTTTACAAACATATGTACGAAACCAACTGGTAGCAAGTCTTGAAGGAGAAAACTAACATTGTTGGTGCGAGGTGACCAATATCCATCAGATGCAATGATGACAATTCCTACAAAGTATTCCAATCAATATTTACAAGAACACAAAGAAACGGCTTTAACATGTGGCTGTTAATTTGAAAATTTTGCGAAAATACAGACAACAAAACGCATAATTTCCCAACACATATACAGATTTTGAAACGGTCAAAAGAAAGGACACACATCAAAATTTTGCATTTAGTTCAGACAGCTTACAATTGAAATAATTATTTATACAAGCGATAAATGCATAATTTCCCAAAAATTGAAGAGGAATGACTACATTTTGTTTTTGATTTAGGGCTCAAGGACTACACGCACATACTTTTATGAAGTCCGGACTACAAAGAACAAGGAAGCAACTAAACTATTTCATGACGGGTTAAACTATCTGGATAGAATTCTGCTATCACTGAAATTGGTGGTCATCCAGGCACAAAAAACAGATGAAACCCCATTAAGTTGAGAGCTTCAATTTCCTACTGAGTAACTTGGTTGTAGAGAATCCAGGTGGCTATATCCTGGCCCACGCTCCAGGCTCTCGAAAAACTTTCATGATAATTACTTTTATGCGGAGTTTTCTGGCCAAGTATCTCCATGCTAGACCACTGGTGGTGCTGCCAAGAGGCATTCTGGCTACATGAAAGAAAGAGTTCTTCACATGGCAAGTTGAGGACATTCCGCTATATGACGTCTACTATGTAAAAGCGGATAATCGAGCACAGCACCTTCAGGTGCTCAAACAGTGGGCAGATCAGAGAAAAGTACTTTTCCGAGCGTACAAACAAGTTTCTTCAATTGTATATGACAATGAAACAAACAAGACTACTGCTGCCTGCCAATAAGTACTACTAACGTACCCATCCATTCTCATTCTGGACGAAGGTCATACTCCTAGAAATGAAAATACGAATGTCATGAACTCGCTCAATAAAGTCCAGACAGCCCGCAACTCCTGAATGACAGCTACATTTCTCTTCAAATGTAACTGCTATTCAATAAAAAGATGATAATTTCAAGAGAAAGGTAACTGTCATTCAAGAGTTGAGTGCAATGACAGGCAAGGTTCTCCATTTCTACGAATGAGATTTTCTTCATGAATTGCCTAGGCATGTTGACTTTTTTGTATTTCTTCACCTCAGCCCTATACATAAGTGTGAAGTCGAAGAACTGAAGAACTTAGTTAAGAAGTTCAACATCACCTGGGATGGGAGCACACTTTATGTGCACACACAGTTGAGATCTCTCCTAAAGAGTTCACCTACAGACACGTCAACCACAGAAAGAGAGGGGCTTGACGATGCCCGGATGGACCACATCTTAGAGATGTTGGATATTAGAGAAGAACTGAAGGCAAACTTCTTCCTTAATCTGTTAGGCTTGTGTGAATCAGGTGGGGAGAAGGTATTGGTTTTCAGCCATTATCTCCAGTCGCTTAAGTTGTTGGAAAGGCTAGCCATGAAAGTGAAGGGTTCGACATTAGGAAAAGAATTGGGTGTGGGGAAGGAATAGCTCTCTACAAATTTGAAAATCGCCATCATCATTTCAACTCTTTCAATTGGCTTTCCTATGTTTTAAGTTCAATACCGTCAACTATGCATGAACTTCAGCACTGAAACAAATAGTTATTTCCTATGTTACATGGACTCAGGTACAGGTGTCGAGTGCAGGATGTATCTAGAGGTCGGACTTATTAAATCTTAAATTTAAGAGTACGAGGACTTGGAAAAAAAAATATTTTATATTTTTAATCTAATATGTGAGATAAAATGGTACTATATGTAACTTATAGTGTCAAAATGACAATTATGGTAATTATACAATAATATGCACATATAATAATTGTGTTATATACAATTATATAAGAAGTATCCGTTGAAAAGTATCCGACACATATCCCATATCCTTGTCCGAGTGTCGGGTGTCTGACACGGGTATTTGATCTATTTTGAAAAATTCGTATAATATAGGTTGTTTCTAAACATAAGTTCTGGCAATATGAAGTCACCGAGTACGACAAAATTGAAAATAGAACTCAACCGAGTGTGCTAGCCATTGCTGAATCAAGATTACTCATTGTTTGTTTCTCGTGTTTTTTTTTTTTTTTTTGGTACTCTAAAAAAGAATTGTTTTTCCCGTACCAACATTACACAAATATTTTTAAAGTTTTTTTTGTTATATTTAACCTAACAACAATTGGCCATGTAAATGCAGGACACCTTTTATGCTTATTGCTAACTACTATGAAACTTATGTTCAGTTGCAACACTAGTAGTAGAGGGAAGAGTTCCTATTCGAAAGGGATAAAATACAAAAATCGAGTACAGAACAGTTCCTATTGGGTCGATTTGGGGTAGCAGAGGGAAGAGTTCTTATTCAAATAGCAGAAAATACAAAAATAGAGTACAGAACAGTTCCTATTAGGTCGATTTCAGGTTGGGTGTGAAGGTATATACGAATGAAAGAAGACAAACAAGGAGACAGAGAGACACAAAGACAGAGAAAGAGAGAGCGCGAAATAGAGGACATACCAACCAGAGGAGACAAAGCAACGGTGGTGCTCGATTAACCCTTGCGGTTGTGCTCCAGCGACAAAATTCAACTTAAAAAATGAATTTATACATCCACTTTCATGGCTAGCCTTCCCAAGAACTTAAATGATTTTTGTTCGCTAAACTTAAATAAATAACCTCAAATATTTTTCTCTGTAAAATCCTATAGCTACGGGGAAATGGAAGAACGGAGAGACATGAGAGAGACAGACAAACAAAGAGAGAGGGTCTGAGATAGAAGAAAGACGGACGTACCAAGGGAACTTATACCTTTTCTGAACACTTACCACTTTTTGAAAAATTTATACTTTTCTGACAACTTACTCCTTTTCTGATTTTACTTACACCTTTTATGAAAAGTTATACCTTTTATAAATTAATTTTGTTCATAAAAGTTATACCTTTTGTTGGAACTTACACTTTTGTAAAAATAAAACTTGTACATTTTGTGAAGTCACTTACACCTTTTGTGAAAAAACATTCACCTTTTGTGAAAACATGACTTACATGTTTTGTGAAGTCACTTACACCTTTTGTGAAAAAACATACACATTTTCAGAAAAGTTACACTTTTTGTGAAAGAAATTGTTTCATAAAATTTACACATTTTGTTAAAACATACACCTTTTCTGGAAACTTATACCTTGTAGTGAAATTACTTACACCATTTCTCAAAAGTTATACCTTCTGTAAAAAAAAAAAATTTTCAAAAATTTACACCTTTTGTTGGAACTTACACCTTTTGTGAAAAAACTTCCACAATTTCTGAAAAATTACACCTTTTGTAAAATAATTTCTTTCAAAAAATTTACATCTTTTGTTAAAACTTAGACCTTTTCTTACACCTTTTTTGAAAAGTTACTGCTTTTGTGAAAGAAATTTTTCATAAAATTTACACATTTTGTTGAAACTTACACATTTTGTGAATACAAGACTTACACGTTTTGTGAAGTCATTTACACCTTTTGTGAAAAAGATAAACCTTTTTTTGAAAAGTTACACCTTTTGTGAAATAAATTCTTTATAAAATTTACACATTTTGTTAAGAACTTACACATTTTCTGAAAGTTTACATCTTTTGTTGGAAATACTTACACCTTTTCTGAAAAGTTACTCCAGTTTTCGAATAATTTTTTCCATAAAATTTACACCTTTTATTAGAACTTACACATTTTCTGAAAACAAAAGTTACACCTTTTGTGATATAACTTACATCTTTTGTGAAAACATTTACACATTTTTTGAAAATTTACACCTTTTATGAAAAATTTCCTTTCATAAAATTTACACATTTTGTTAAAAACTTACACCTTTTCTGAAAGTTTACACCTTTTGGTAAAAATATTTACACCGTTACTGAAAAGTTACTCTTTTTGTGAAATAATTTTTTTCATAAAATGTACACATTTTATTGGAACTTACACTGAAAACAAAAGTTTCACCTTTTATCAAATAACTTAGATCTTTTGTGAAAACATTTACACATTTTTTGAAAATTTACACCTTTTATGGAAAATTTCCTTTCATAAAATTTACACATTTTGTTAAAAACTTACACCATTGCTGAAAGTTTACACCTTTTGGTGGAAATACTTACACCTTTTTTGAAAAGTTGCTCCTTCTGTGAAATAATTTTTTCAATAAAATTTACACCTTTTATTGGAACTTACACCTTTTGTGAAAACAAAACTTACATCTTTTCTGAAGTTATTTACACTTTTTCGGAAAAAGCATACACCATTTTTGAAAAGTTACACATTTTGTGAAATAATTTCTTTTATAAAATTTACTTCTTTTGTTAAAAATTACACATTTTCTGAAAAATTAGAACAAATGTGTAAGTTCCAGAGAAAATGTGTAAATATGATGGGGGAAAAATTTCGGGAAAGGTGTAACTTTTGACAAATGGTATAAGTATTTTCACCATAACGTGTAAACTTTCAGCAATAGTGTAAGTTTTTCACAAAAAGTGTAAATTTATGAAAGGAAATTTTTCATAAAAGGTGTAAATTTTCAAAAAATGTGTAAATTTTTTTCCAAAAGATGTAAGTTATTTGACAAAAGGTGTAAGTTCCGTTTTCAGAAAAGGTGTAAGTTTTAATAAAAAGTGTAAATTTTATGGAAAAAATTATTTCACAACAGGAGTAACTTTTCAGAAAAGGTGCAAGTATTTCCAC
This sequence comes from Camellia japonica, assembly GCA_030407325.1. Classification (NCBI taxonomy): domain Eukaryota; kingdom Viridiplantae; phylum Streptophyta; class Magnoliopsida; order Ericales; family Theaceae; genus Camellia; species Camellia japonica. The sequence goes on along the minus strand of JAPPVO010000032.1, from coordinate 153,051,462 downwards.
CAAAAGGTATAAACTTTCAGAAAAATGTGAAAGTTTTTAACAAAATGTGTAAATTTTATGAAAAAGAAAATTTTTCATAAAGTGTAAATTTTCAAAAAAAAAGTGTAAATTTTTTCAAAAAAGATGTAAGTCATGTCACAAAAGGTGTAAGTTTTGTTTTCAGAAAAGGTGTAAATTCCAATAAAATGTGTAAATTTTATGAAAAAAATTATTTCACAAAAGAAATAACTTTTCAGAAAAGGTGTAACTATTTTCACGAAATGGTGTAAATTTCCAAAAAAGGTGTAAGTTTTTAACAAAAGGTGTAAATTTTATAAAAGGAAATTTTCCATAAAAGGTGTAAATGTTTTTACAAAAGATATAAGTTATGTCACAAAAGGTATAACTTTTGTTTTCAGAAAAAGTGTAAGTTCCAATAAAATGTGTAAATTTTATGAAAAAAATTATTTCACAAAAGGAGTAACTTTTTAGAAAATGTGTAAGTATTTCCACCAAAAAAGTTGTAAACTTTCAGAAAATGTGAGTTTTTAATAAAATGTGTAAATTTTATTAAAGGAAATTTTTCATAAAAAGTGTAAATTTTTAAAAAATGTGTAAATGTTTTCACAAAAGATGTAAGTTATTTGACAAAAGGTGTAACTTTTGTTTTCAGAAAAGGTGTAAGTTCTAATAAAATGTGTAAATTTTACGAAAAAAATTATTTCAAAAAATGAGTAATTTTTCAGAAAATGTGTAAGTATTTCCACGAAAATGTGTAAACTTTTAGAAAATGTGTAAGTTTTAAAAAATGTGTAAATTTTATGAAATGAAAATTTCCATAAAAGGTGTAAATTTTTTAAAAAATGTGTAAATGTTTTCACAAAAGATGTAAGTTATGTCACAAAAGGTGTAACTTTTGTTTTGAAAAAATGTGTAAGTTCTAATAAAAGGTGTAAATTCTATGAAAAAAATTATTTCACAAATGGAGTAAGCTTTCAGAAAAACTGTAAGTATTTTCACCAAAAGGTGTAAACTTTCAGAGAATGTGTAAATTTTTAACAAAATATGTAAACTTTATGAAAAAATATTTTCCATAAAAGGTGTAAATTTTTTTTAAAAATGTGTAAATATTTTCACAAAAGTTGTAAATTATGTCACAAAAAGTGTAAGTTTTGTTTCAGAAAAGGTGTAAGCTCCAATAAAATGTGTAAATTTTATAAAAAAAAAAAATTATTTCAGAAAATGAGTAATTTTTTAGAAAAGGTGTAAGTATTTTCATGAAAATGTGTAAACTTTCAGAAAATATGTAAGTTTTTAAAAAAAAAATGTGTAAATTTTATGAAATGAAATTTTCCATAAAATGTGCAAATTTTCAAAAAAGGTGTAAATGTTTTCACAAAAGATGTAAGTTATGTCACAAAAGGTGTAACTTTTGTTTTAAAAAAAGGTGTAAGTTCCAATAAAATTTGTAAAATTTATTAGAAAAAATATTTCATAAATAGAGTAACTTTTCAGAAAAAGTGTAAGTATTTCCACCAAAAGGTGTAAACTTTCAGAGAAGGTGTAAGTTTTTAACAAATGTGTAAACTTAATGAAAATATATTTTCCATAAAAGGTGTAAATTTTTTAAAAATGTGTAAATATTTTCACAAAAGATGTAAATTATGTCACAAAAGGTGTAAGTTTTGTTTTCAGAAAATGTGTAAGTTTCAATAAAAGGTGTAAATTTTATGAAAAAAATTATTTCACAAATGGAGTAACTTTTCAGAAAAAAGGTGTAAGTATTTCCACCAAAAGGTGTAAATTTCAGAAAAAGTGAAAGTTTTTAACAAAATGTGTAAACTTTATGAAAACATATTTTCCATAAAAATGTATAAATTTTCAAAAAAAATGTGTAAATGTTTTCAGAAAAAATGTAAGTTATGTCACAAAAGGTATAAATTCCAATAAAATGTGTAAATTTTAAGGAGAAAATTATTTCACAAATGGAGAACTTTTCAGAAAAGGTGTAAGTATTTCCACAAAAAAGGTGTAAACTTTATGAAAACATATTTTCCATAGAAGGTGTAAATTTTTTCACAAAAGATGTAAGTTATTTGACAAAAGGTATAAGCTTTGTTTTCAGAAAATGTGTAAGTCCTAATAAAATGTGTAAATTTTTTTAATAAAATTATTTTACAAAAGGAATAACTTTTCAAAAAAGGTGTAAGTATTTCAATGGAAACGTGAAAATTTTCAGAAAATGTGTAAATTTTACAAAATAAATTATTTCACAAAAAGTGTAACCTTCTAGAAATAGTGTTAGTGTTTTCACAAAAGATGTAAGTAACTTCACAAAAGGTGTAAGTTCCTAAAATCCAATCAAACTGTATTTGTGTTGTTCAAATAATGGCAATTTGTGAGAGAAGATGCGTTTGGGAGGGCTTGGTGTTTCTCTCTCTAGAAGTCCGGACAGAGAAGAGGCGTTTGGGAGGGCTTGGAATAACGAGTCAAGTCCAAATCCAACCAAGTATCTCAATGTAAAAGAGAACCTATTTTTAATATAGAGGAAGGGTGAGAGAGAGAGAGAGAGATACACAGGGATCGACACAGAGAGAGACTGAGATCGACAGAGAAGAGACCGAGATCGACACAGACAGACCAAGATCGATAGAGACAGACCGAGATAGACAGGGATCGATAGAGATCGGCAAAGAGAGAGAGACCGAGATTGACAGAGAGAGACCGAGATCGACAGAGAGAGAAAAAAAACCTTTGATTTGCGGCAGCGGTGGTGGCAATGGTTGTGGCGGTGGCGATGTCAAGCGGCGGTGAGCAACGGTGGCCAGCGACAGTTGGGTGGTCAGCGGGGGTGAGGATTGGTGGTGACTGTTCTGTGTGTGTCAGAGAGAGAACATAGAAAGTGTTGGTGTGAAACAGAGAAGAGCGGTGTCGGTGGTAATAAAATTTTCAACCTTTAGCGACTAAACTATTATTTGTCGATAAAATTTAGACATTTTGTTGGAACTTACATCTTTTGTAAAAACAAAACTTACACCTTTTTTCTAAAATGTTACACCTTTTGTGAAAAATTTTCTTTCCTAAAATTTACACGTGTAGTGAAAACTTATACCTTTTCATGAAAATACTTACACCTTTCTGAAAGAATTTAATTCATAAAATTTTGTGAAAATACTTACACATTTTGTGAAAACTTACACATTTTTATGAAAATATTTACACATTTTGTTAAATAATTTCATAAAATTTATACTTTTTGTTAGAACTTACACCTTGTGTGAAATTACTTACACATTTTTTGAAACCCTTACACATTTTCTGAAACATTACACCTTTTATGACCTTTTATGAAATTATTAATATATTATATTATTTTATTAATTTACCTGGAAAGTGACCCGCTTAGCAGGTCATCAATATGTAAATTTTCAAAAAATCTCGTATAACCCAATACATAAAAGGTGTAAATGCAAAATAGAAAGGGTGTAAGTGCCTTGCATATCATATGCATGGCACACCTAAGAAAAGTCCTAACTTCAATACTAGATGAATAATACCTCAAGTACTGTACTTTGATTATCATCAATAAATTTTTTTTGTTGATAAAAAAATACTTGATGAATAATTTTTCTAATTCATCAAATTATTCAAAATTACCACTAATGAATTATTCATCAAATTAATTAAAAGTTAAATATAAAATTACAAACACAATGTATTTGCATCCAACATTAAAATGTTAGTCCATTAAGTTGTTTTCGAGGTGCCCACCAAAATTGACACTCATGCCAAAAATTGACCATAATATTTTATACAGACGGCTTCATGCATAAAACTCACAAGGAAAAAAGATTCATGATCCCTAACTTTTTCCTTAACCAGCAATACTAGGTATCATGAAAAATCTTTCATGAAAATAATCATGAAAGTTTTGTGACCCTTGGATTACACTTAGAATAAAGCACTACACACTAATCAAGAAAATCTAAGGATCATAAATTTTTCATGATAATTTTCATGACAAAATTTTCATGATTCCTAACTTTTCCCTTAACCAGCATATCAACATCAATTCCTCTCATTAAAGTGATCTAAACGCTTTTATCATTTATCATATGAGCCTAGGTGTCTGGTGCTTTTGGGAACCATTTCTCTATTTCTCTGCCTTGTTTCTGTGTTGAACAAGAAAAATGTCATAAGTATAAAAATTTATCTCGAATCTTATTTAAAAATAAATTTATGATGTATATTTAAAATTAGTAAGATACAGATTACGTTCACAATGAATATAGTTTATTGATTATTTTTTGAATTTGTAGTATTGTTAGGTGAAGAATAATGAAAAGATATGCATTTGTTTTTATCCAGTGCTTCTTTTTTTCTTTTTTCTTTTTTTTGTCTTTTCTTTTTTCCGGTGGAGAATTTATTTGCTTTTGGACTTTGGTGATCAACATTCAGACTTTTTTTTTTTTTAATGAGAAAATGGACAGTGACTTGTTAACAAATAAGTTTCCTTTCCCTTTTTTTTTTTTTTTTGTTTTTTGTTGCACAAGTAACAAAACCAGTTATCAAATCGTACAAAATAGGAGATTTTTAAGTGATGAAATTTGTGATATGTTATGTCACTTTGTAGTAAAATTATGAACAATTAATTTATAATGTGCATTTTAAAGTTATAAATACCATACATCAGTTATGAAGTTATCTAAAAATTAAAAAAAAAAAAAGGTTACAAATAATAAAGTTATGATATTTTGTAATCAGAAATTATGCGACAAACTTTTGTAAATCCTTTTAGCACATAATAGTCTCTCTCTATTATGAAAGGGCACATCCTTTTGAGTTGATCTTGATATTCTTATACTGCAGTTAAAAATGTACTAAAATAGAAAATACCTAACCAGAATAGAAAAAAGAAAAAAAAAAATCCAGAATATTCCATTGAAGACTACAAAAGAACAGCAACTATTTTGTTCAATTTTATTTATTTACTTTTAAAATTTCCTCTCAAACTATTTTAATGCAATGGTGCCACGGGGAGTAAGAAATGCAATGATATATAAATAGAAAATTCATGCAAAATGATATGGTTCAAATTAAACTTTTCATTTTAAAATGAAACACTCATAATGATGAGTTTTTTTACAAGAATGATATTATCACGTTATTTTTGAGAAATTTTTTATATAATTTTTTTTTTCTTTCTATGAATAGAGTTTTCCGATCAAGAAAGGACTGAATAGTAAGTACTTAGAATTTAGTGCTTTTTATTTTTTGTCATCCTCTTTCTTTTCTTCTTTTTTCTCTTCTTTCTTTTCCTCTTTCTTCTCTTCTTTCTTCTCTTCTTTGGCTGGACCAACTGATATGATATCAACCTTCCCAACTTTCTTCATCTTCTTCACAACTGCCACAGTGTCCATCTCTCCGATCACCGTTATTTTCTGCTCCTTCAGATCCCCCGCTATCGAATCTACTCCTGTTGTTCAAAAATTCAATACCCATACCCATCAAAACAAGAAACAATCAACATCAATTATATAGCGACCCCGGTCTTTTCCCTTTTGATTATTGTATCCGGACTTATGTTCCGTAGATTCCATTGTTGTATTATTGTTGTTGTCATCCTATATTTTCTTATTTGGAGTTATAGGATGTGTTGGCGGATTTGGAACAGGTTGGTTGAGCTTAGGAACCAAAACTAGTTGCCCAGATTTTGGCTTGTCCGCTCGAGCGGGGTTTTGGCGCTCGAGCGGAAAAACACCCATCCAGTATTTCTTGTGCAGGGTTGGACGCTCGAGCGGAGTTGGGCCGCTCGAGCGGGAGTGTGTGAGTGCCGCTCGAGCGGGATTTGGACGCTCGAGCGGGGACCTGGTTTGTCGAGATGCTGGGAGTGTGCATCCGCCGCTCGAGCGTGGGATTGTCGCTCGAGCGGGAGTTTGTGAGTGTCCGCTCGAGCGGGAGTTTGTCCGCTCGAGCGCGGCTGAGTATAAAATCGTGTTTAAGCGTTTTAAAACAGTTTTTCAGCCCCTTTCAGTTTATAAAACCCTAGGTTACGAGTTCTCTCTCTCCCAACTCATCTTCTCTCCTAGGTTTCATCTATTTAGAGTGAGTATCTAACCTAGTTCCTTCATTAAAAAGGTAGAGTGGGTCGAGGGCTTCCATTTAATCTGAACGGTTGTTGATTTGGAGCACTTTGGAGTTTGGGCTATTATCTCCGTCTTCTTCTTTTTGGGTTCTTGCTTCGAGGTAGGGATTTCCTACTCCATTTATACGCTTTAATCCTAAGTGTTTGTATTTTGGTGTATGGGGGTAGTTTGGTAATTTTGGGAGAAACCTTAGGGTTTTGGCTTAGATTAATTTGTATAATTAATTTAAGGGAAAAATGTGGAATTGGGTTTAATTCATGAAGTTGGGGAAATTATGAGATTAATGATGTAGTTGGGTAGTTTAAATACTTACCTATGAGAATGTTGATTTTACATTCATTGTTGTATTTATGTCTTGTTTAGAAATAACTGTTTTGGGCTATCGGTGGAGGATAGTCGTGATTGTTGTAGACCTTGCATGTGGCTTAGGTATAACTGGAATTAAGTCACTTATGTTGACTGTTGAATTAATACAGAACATTACTTGTATTGATAATGTGTTGTATATGGCAATTGTGTGTTTCATTGCATATGCATGTTGTTTGGAGAAGATAGGGGATGAACTCCACGGTTTAGGGGAAGATAGGGGATGGACCTCTAAACCGAAATTGTTGGGAGGAGATAGGGGATGGACTCCATTAGCATCACTTTTATGTGTGCTTATTTATATTGAAGTGTTTTATTGTTCGGGAAGAGATAGGGGATGGACTCCATTAGCATCACTTTTGTGTGTGCTTATTGATAATAGAAATATTTCTATTTGTTGTTGATATGATACATCATTATAATGTGTATCAGTTGGAAGTATGGAAGTGTTGTGGTTTGAGCTTTAGTCTCATTTATTTTTGTGATATCTGGATCACTATTATAGTTGGCCAGGTTCTGAGCCATAATGATATAATTGGAAAGTTGAATAAATATTGGAAAGTGAAAGGTGTCATAGACAATATGTCATAGACAATATAGACATTCGTGTCATGAAATTGGAAATTTATTATCTTGTGTTAACCATGTATCGAATGCTAATGCTTTAGTTAATTCTTATGCTTGGTTTAGTATTTTTTCTATTGGGCTGTGGCTCACCCTATATGGGAACTTCATTTTCAGGTTCAGGTGGTTCACTACCTCCAAGGACTTAGCTTGTGAGGATTTGGACTTGAAGACTTGCTTTATTTTATTTGTTTTATTTGAACAACTTGTAAACTTTCAAGCCTAGGGCTTTATTTGCTTTTGAGTTAGAACTCATGGAATTGTGTCCAAGTGTTTTGGCAAATATGTAAGCCCATAGGGCATTTATTATGATGTTTTATTTCATGGTACTCTGATGAATGAAATAAGATACTTATTTCCTTATAATTCCGCATGTTAATATTATGTATTATGGTTTATTTTGAGGGCGTGACAAATTATACCTAATTAACCATCAACTCATTTATGGTTTTGTTGTATGTGTATATGAGAGAGATGACGAATCAGTAACAGTCGCGGTGTAACGGTATCAATATCGAGCAATACATTTTCACTATGTTTAGTTGGAAGATTTGAAAAATGAAAAAGAAAAAATGTATAAAATAATGTAAAATGTAAGTATATTTTATTCATATTTCACTAACTTTTCTATTTCTCTTTCTAAATTTATTTCCAAATCTCCTAACCAAACACTGCGTTTAAGAATCGAGTGACACAGTTGTGAATTTAAAATTATTAAAAAAGAATTTTTATAGCAGTCAAATCAGCTCTATTGACAGTATGCGATTTTCAATCCCACAAATATATCGGGGTGTGTTGGTATCAAAAGATCAAAATCCGATGGTCATAAGATCCCATAGAAGAAATAATTAAAAAAATCATCAAATAAAAAAAGGAAAAATTCATATCACGAGTACCGAAGATATCAGCAGCGGCTTCTATAGCTTTCTTCTTCGTCTTCTCATCGGTCATGGTCATCACCTTCAACACCAGCTTCTGCAATACAATTTGAATTCGAAATAGAAAAAGTAAATAAATAAAAATTAGGGGAAAAATATAAAAAATTGGTTCTCGACATCATATATAGCTATGTAAATAACAATTATGAAAAAAATTTACCTGAGCCATTTGAAGATGCAGGATTGCAGTTGTATGGAAGATAAGATACAGTGAAATTTTACCCTTTGGACACGAATGAAGATGCTTCTGGGGTTTTTGTAAGGGTGAGATGTGAGGCCTTGGTTTGGTTAGGCAGCATCTGTATATATAGTCAATTATTTTATTCTATTTGGAAATAAATTACGCATAGCTTCTAGTAATTCTTAATTTTCATCCAGTGTAATTAAAAATAAGTTCTTATAAAATTATTACTAAAAATAATTTGTTGTGATGATTTTTTATATATGTTTTAAAATTGATAATTAATGACTTTTTTGTCATGATTTTTATATAATTATCACTAAAATTTATAATTAGTGAATTTTTATGATGAATTTTTCAAATTGTCTCTTAAAATTAAAAATTGGATATATTTTTTCTAATTATTTTTTTAAACTGTCATTAAAATTTATAATTAATGACATTATTTGTGACAAAAATTTTTAACTTATCACAGGAAATTAATAATTAATTATTTTTTTAATAATATTTGATGAAAAACGTTATTAATTATCTTATAACTTATTAAATAATAAATTCACCTATTAAGATATCCATATAACTCTCTTTTATTCATTTACACGCACATAAGAGCATCTCCAATCGTTAATCAAAATTTTCACCAAATCTGAGTCGAAAAAATGACTTTTCACCAAATCTGATACTGAGCGCTCTAACCCTTGATTTTCATCAAATTTTCATCCGGGACAACCGGTTGATCGATCGGGTGGTCGACCGGTTAAGGCAAAAAAAAAAAAAATTTTTTTTTTGAACCTTTTAGTGGTCGACTGGTTGGTCAACCGGCTGGTCGACCGGTTAGCCAAAATATTTTTTTTTTTTTTTCAACGTTTTGAACCTTTTTTTGGAACTTTTTGAACCTTTAGCTGGTCGACCGGTTTGTCAACCAGCCGGTCAACCGGCTGGTCGACCGGTTGCTCTTTTCCAACGGTCATCAACAGTGTTTTGGTGAAATGCGGAGCCTGTCCTTCTTTTGATAAAACATTTGGTGAAATTTCGATTTGATATCGATTTGGTGAAAGGGTTGGAGCATGAAACAGTGTTTTTTTCACCAAATTTTAAATTTTGTGAAAGTTTTGATTCAGGATTGGAGATGGTATAATTCAATTACAATCATTTTATAAAAGGTGAAATTCATTAATGAGACTCATTAAATGTGCGTCCCACCCAAGCGAGAATATTTTACGCGCAAAATTTTGTATGTTTTATTTTTTTATATATACAAAATTAAATTACCATAATAAAATATAGGGACAATTATTTAAAAAAAACCCCTCAAGATTTGAGTTTTATAAGAAAATAAATTTTTAATTTTTAATTTTATTAATTTAAATCTTAATCTTTTTATTTATTTTTAATTTAAATCATTTGTTTATTTATATTAAGTAAAATTGATGAGAAAATACATATTTAGATTGAAAATAAATTTAAAATTTAAAGATAAAATTAAAAATGTATTTTCTTTTATGGCTCAAACTCTTAAATTTGTTTTTGTAATTTCTCCTAGAGTATAAAAATGATACAGTACTGCATGATGAAGCCTACTAGGGCCTTGGCCGTGTTTGGTAGGGCTCAAAGTCCCGTTTGATAGGACCGTGGAAAAATTATTATAAATTATAGCTTAACAGATTATGATTTATAGCTGTGAATATAAACTGTTAACCTGTTTGGTACAGTATGGGATTATGGATTTAAGCAGCTGAGCTGTAAAATAACTTTTTATTGTGTGTGATTGTCCTTTTTGCCCTTATATGATATAAAAATGATTATTTTGTCATTTTTTCAGTTTTAATTTAAAAAAATTATCTCATTAATAAAGTTAATATAATTAGTATTACAAACATTATCATTTCATTAATAGTATCAATTAGTATAAAATTAATGGCTTAATTAGCATCAATTAATACTAAAATTATTAATAGTATCAATTAGTATAAAATTATTTCATTATTTCATTATAAATTAGTTAGTGTCAAATAATGGCTTAATTAGCATCATTACTTTTTTTTTATTGAATTTATTAATTCATTACAATTAATATCAATTAATATCCATGTACTTATAATAATGTTGTGATGTCATTACATATTATTTTATCTCAATTAATTCTGTTTAATTTTGTATTAATTCTGTGTAATGTTGTAATATCAATTTAAATTAATTCTGTTTTTATTAAAAAAAATTTCATTACAATTATTATTATTTTTGAACTAAATTGTTTTTCATTTATTTTGAAAAGTACATATTAATTCTGAAAAGTAATTTTTTTAATTATGAAAAGTCAATATTAATTGAAATAAATTGTGTTGAATATTAATTCTGAAAAGTAATTTTTTAAATTTTTTCATATTAAACTACTTATGTTTTTAATTTTTTTTCTTTTTTTTCTTTTTTTTTTCTAGGGTTTCAACGCCATCGGCAAACAGTCGCCAAAGGCTAGGGTTTCAACACAAATCAACACAGCTCGCGATCACGACCGCAACGGTGACGGCGACAAACAACGCAGATTGAGAGAGAGAGAGAGAGAGAGAGAGAGAGAGAGAGAGGGGAGATGGCGGTTGTTAGGGTTTCAGATCGCAATCGCAATCGCAAAGAGAGAGAGAGAGCACGGAGCAGATCGTGATCGCGATGGCAGTGGTTAGGTTTCAGGTCGCGATCGCGATGGCAGTGGTGATGGGAGGTTCGTAAGAGAGAGTGAAGAGATAGCTGTTCGTCAGAAAGAGCTCTGGTTTGTTCGTCGTCAGCCCCTATCGTCAGATCGAGAGAGAGAGAGAGAGAGCTCATCGAAAATCGCCATCAGAAATCGCCTTTCAAGTTTTTGTCTCTTAAAGAAATGAACAGTGATTGAGATCGGGGGTTTATATATTGGTGTTTTGGTAATACTTGAAGTTGATGAGGGGCATTTAAGTAATTTTACCCCTTCCTTCCCAGCTTGCCGTTTAAGCTGATATAGAAAAGCACCCCCATAGCCACTTCAAGAAAAAGTTAATTTTTAACTTATAAAAAGTTATAATCTGTATCTTAAGTTACACCAAACACAAAAATAGCTTACATTAAGCTAAAAGCTGAAATAAGCAGCTTATAAGCCCTACCAAACAGGCCCTTAGAAAAGCACCTCCCTAGCCACTTCAAGAAAAAGTTGATTTTTGACTTATAAAAAGCTATAATCTATATTCTTAAGCTACACCAAACACAACAAAATAGCTTAAATTAAGGGGTTGTTTGGGGTGTCCTAAATAAGTGCACTTTTTGTCTTTTTGGACTAAAAGGAAAAAAATATGGATGTTTGGGTTAACTTTTTGACTTTTTATGAAAAAATATGTATTAAAAAATTGTATAAAGAAGTGTGTAGGAGAAGATTGTATAGGAAGCCGTACGGACTGGCAGTGGAGTGGGCTGGTGGAGTAGATGAGAAATTATTGTCTACTTCTCAGGCTTTGATTGGATGGTGTTGTTTGGCGCATGGGGCCCACCATGGGTCCTGTTTTTCTAATCGGAACCGTTCAATGTGTATAACTCGTCGAGTACTATATATTTGTAAAAAAATCACGTTAATTGGATATCGATAACTATCTGATCGTGTTAGTTTTTTTTTTGTTAACTATTAACTATAACACCATCCATTTTTATACAACACTAATTTGATCATGTAGTTAGCGATATCCGATAGACGTAATTTTTTACAGGCATATAGTACTAGACGAGTTCTACATATAAAACAATTCAGATTATCAAAACGGGACCTATGGTGGGCCCCTATGGGCCGAACTTTATCATCCAATTTAGTTTGGGGCACACATGGAATTTTTTTTTTCCTTCCTTTCTCTGAGTAGTTCATCACGTCAGTGGCCGTAAAGTTGATTTGAATGAATATTTGTATCTTATTTTTTGGTGAATAGTGATCAATTTTTAACTTTTTGGGTAACTTTTTAGCTTTTTGGAAGGTTGCCAAACCAGCCCTAAGCTAAAAACTGAAATAAGCAGCTTATGGGCCTGTTTGGTAGGGCTTATAAGCTGCTTATTTTAACTTTTAGTTTAATTTAAGCTATTTTGTTGCGTTTGGTGTAGCTTAAGAATATAGATTATAACTTTTTATAAGTCAAAAATCAATTTTTTCTTGAAGTGGCTATGGGGGTGCTTTTCTATGTTTGGGAAGTTAGCTAGTTTAGTAAGCTATTTTAGTTTTTGGCTATTTTAGTAGGTTAAAATTTTTGTGTTTAAAAAGATGATTATATTTTTTTATAGTTGGATGTGATATTTGTGGGAGAAAAAGTGAAATGATTATGGGTTTGATGTAACATTTTGTCTTATTAGCTATTTTAGCCTATTTTATCTTTTTATAAATTTTAGCCTAAAATTTGCTATTTTAGCCTTTGCCAAACAAGACCTAGGATTGCTTTATTTGTAAGTATCTTGATTAGTAAAAAGAAGTTAGCTCAATAGTGTTTTTTTTTTTTTTTTAATTGGTGAAAATCAATGGTTAGTTGTTAAGTTAGGGATGTTTTGAAATATTGGTTAAAAGCTGGTTTTTGACTTTTTTTGGCTCTGTTTGGATATATTTTGAAATTACATTTCTAACCTATCACTCCCGCTTCATGTTTGGATACCACTTTCAAAATAGAATTCCACCATATAATTCAAACTACAATTTGGAAACCCGTTTGGCAGCTTTGTGATTCATTTATCTACTTTCAACGTCTTTAGCCTTCTTCCTCTTCCTTTCTGAAAAGCTTCCATATCCATCATCTCTAAAAAGGTTCACGTGAACTGATCTACTCATCTTTCTTTCTCTGTTTCAAAGATCAGACTGAAGATTCGTCACAGGTAGTGTTCACAGAGAACTCAGACCATTTTATAAATTATGAATCCTGTGAACCCGCTCCCTACTCATACCATCTCCCACAAATCAAGTGATTTACAATTTGTGCGTTGTAGAAGATTCCTTCTACGGGCAACCAAACAACGACGAGTGCAAGGTCAAATAAATCACACATTTATTTCACATATTTTCTTAGGTCACTGATTTGAAAAAATCATCCCTAATTTTATTCCCATTGTTTTTTATCTCAGGTCAAATTTATCAAACCTATTGTCGAATCAGACGATTACGAAAGAGTCGCACATTCAGTCACTGTACGCACTCCATTACTGGTGATAACTATTCAACTCCCACTAATCTGGTAAATATATCCTCCAATCATCTGTTATGTGCAAATGAGTTCTGAAATGATTTCTGAGAATTCCAAAATGAGTTTTGAGAAGTCCTGTCATGACCCAAACCCGCCCCCAAGAGTTAAGGACATAACCGGCCAGTAATCATGATATTACCTACGGCCTCAAACCGATCCAAACGTATTTTAACAGAGTTAATGGGGGCCAAACGGAAGCAATTTAAAACTTTGTCCATAGAGCCGTGCTTATATGCACATCATAGCATTCCATACATACATATGTTAATAACTCACAGCAGAAAATATAGTAACATAAGGTTCTGTATAGACAGATAGGATCATTTAAATCTAAGTCAGCCAAACAAAATTATACACAGACGTAAACCAAAGTCCTCGCCAACATGCAAAATAGTATAGAATGGCAAAAGGGCGAAGACGTGTCTCGTGCGTGAGACGCAAGGGCTGACTCTTCAAACCTTAGTTGTTCCACATAGACTTCACTGAGGCTGGGTCTGGACCTCTCTTGGCTCACCTATAAACACATGAATGAGCATGAGCGAAAGCCCAGTGAATAATATCAAATAAAGGATGTACATTGGAACAATATTCCTCAAACGGCCTTGGGCCCAGTTTATATTTCTAACTAATACATCCATACATAGACATGTGTAAGTTAAGTAACTGCGGTTCCAAACACATCATATGGCCTCGGGCCCAATTCATTCGTATCATTCAGGTCAAACTGGCCTTTGGCCCATTCATACTTTCATGTCAAACTGTTACTCGTGTCAAACTGTTATTCATATCAAACTGATATTCGTGTCAAACTGTTATTCGTGTCAAACTATCATTCGCGTCAAACTGGCCTTGGGCCCATTCATTTGTTTATGTCAAAATGGCCTCTGTCCCATTCATTTGTTCATGTCAAAACGGCCTCTGGCCCATTCATTCATGTCAAACGGCCTCTAGTCCATTCATTCATGTCAAAACGGCCTCTGGCCCATCCATTCATTCTTGTCAAAACGGCCTCTGGCTCATTCATTCATTCTTGTCAGAACGGCCTCTGGCCCATTCATTTATTCTTATCAAAACGGCCTCTAGCCCATTCATTCATTCTTGTCAGAACAGCCTCTGTCCCATTCATTCATTCTTGTCAAAATGGCCTCTGGCCCATTCATTCATGTCAAACTGTTATTTGTGTCAGATCATCATTCATATCAAATCATCATTCGTATCAGACTATTATTCGTGTCAGACTATCATTTGTATCAGATCATTAGACTATCATTCGTGTCAGATCATTTGTATCAGATCATTATTCGTATCAGACGGCCTTTGGCCCAATACATAGCATAACAGATATTTGTCCCCAATTTAATATAGCAACTTATAAGACTTATATGAAAGTAAGCAATTGGACAAATAACATACTTCAGATATCTTTATTAAGATATTACTCATAGTGATCGGCTGATTGATCTGCCTTGTAGCTAGACCCTATACATACCATGAACACAAAAGGGTCACAATCGATTCAATCCGTTCTTAATTCACATATTCCTCTTTAGGCTTAATTCTTATTCTTCTAACTCATTTACAATGCTCAATGTATGCCTAAGAGTACTTAGAAGTGAAAGGGAACGGAAAACGGAACACAGAATGCATTTTCAAAATTTTAGAAAACAGGGTCCCCGCTCGAGCATGGACTTCCCTGCTCAAGCGGACCCATGAGGCCTGCACAAGTACTGATTATGTCGAATTTACGCTCGATCGTGCACTCTGGCGCCCGAGCGGAAGGCCTCTCTACATGGCTCCCCGCTCGAGTGTGAACTTCCCCACTCGAGTGGACACCATGTCTGCAGAAAATACTGGGAGCTCGAAATTTACGCTTGAGTGGCGGTTCTCCGACTCGAGCAGACGTCAAATTTTTTGGATTTTCCAGAATGTGTTCTTGAGCTTCAACTTGATATTCAAAGGTTCAAAATGCATGTTTTTGGCTCAATCTTCACATATACATATACTAACATGGTATAAACACCAAATTACAACACAATGAAGCTCAATTTCACAATTTAATCACATGCATGTCCCAAATTAACCCAAACTCATCACCAACACATCAAATTCAAACATGCAAAGCTTACACCTCCATGATCTTCACTTGCATGTGAGAGATATTCATTATTCTCAACTAAATTGGTGAAGAAATGATCAAATACATGGATTTCAAACAAGATTCATCATGGATTACACACTTTGTGCTCAATTATGGAAATTCATAGTGATTTCCTACATGCATGCATCTATGGACTTTAAATTCAACAAATGCAACTCAATTTCATGCCAAACTTACTCTTGATTACCCAACTAGCTTGAATACACAAAATTACAAACTAGAATCCATGAAGTACTCACCTAGGAGCTTTAATTCTCACAATCTATAGCAAATTCTTGAGAAATATTCAAGGTTTCCAAGCTTTGAGCCAAAATTGCACAATTTCTCCCCCTTTCTCTCTCTTCGGCCAGCCCTCTCTCCCTCACAATTGTATAACTCAGATTTTTGAGCTCAAAGGAAATAAAGGAGAGTGTATATGGCCCTATAATAAAAGTCCCACTAACCAAAAATTATAATATTAAATAATTTGAACACTTTGCCATTAATTAAATCAATTTAATCTGATCCAAATCAATTTCTAGTTAAATTTCACCGTAGGCTCTAAAATTACACTAATCACAATAGCGCAATCAATTTCGGATTTCGTGGCCGGTAGGGCCTTCAATTTAATTTTCAAAGCGAATGATCAAATAGATATTCCTACGGTGAACATATAGAAATTCAAAACCACATATTCTCACATAATGGCACACAAAATTATATCAAACACATAATCACATTTATAATAAGGACCATTTAGCATAATACGGAACAGGGTTATCACAAGTCCAAACGAGTATAGAGATAATTTCTGATCTGTCTGAACTCTTTGCACCTTTTGTCACCTTTATAGCTGACCCGGTCGTCCCTCGGGTCATCCCGCCGGTCAACCAGCCTGCACCTTCTTCTGCCCTCCTCATTCTTCTGCTTATTTCTTCTCGTGGCCTTTTTCTTCTGCTTATTTATGGTTATTTTTTACTATGTAAACTTGTTTCACAAACTTTTTATAGCTAATGTTACGTGATTTTTATTTTGTCTCTATTTTGGGCTTCAAATCATCTGTCTTTCCTACAGTTCAAATAAACATTGATGTATGTGTTTTTATTTTCTCTCTGTTGCCCTTCAAATCATCTGCTTCTCTTAACATTATTTAACAAGTTGAAGTAAACATTAATGTTATGTGGTTTTATTTTTTTATCTGTGTTACCCTTCAAACCATCTGTTTTTCCTAACATTATTTACCAAGTTGAAATAAATATTACTTTTGGTTCCTACATAAATAATTGTAATTGGTTTTTGCTCTGTTATTCTTTTATATCCACTCCAGAGTAGTTTGCTCTGTTATTCTTTTATATCCACCCCAGAGTACTTTAAATATAAATTGTATGTTTATAGATGGATGGAAACAATTCCGATGACAATCAAGATACAAAAATGTGGACTCCCAGAATTGAAATGAAATTAATAAACATGTTGAGAGAAGAGGTTAAAAAAAATCAAACAACAGGCCGTACTATTGTGTGGACAATTAGGCATTGGAATTATTTTGCAAATCAGTTGTACAATCTGTGTGGATTTCAGTATACAGTAAAGCAGGTGCGACAAAAATATCAGCGATTGAAAGCTGATTACCAGACGTTTAAGCGACTCTAGGCACAGACTGGTCTGGGATGGGATCCCATTGTAGGCACTGTTGTTGTACCCGATAAATTTTGGGATAAGGTTTTTCATTAACCTGTACCATTTTCAATTTTTTTTTTTAACATTTCATCACACATATAGGGGTTGTTTGGGATGTTCTAAATAAGTGCACTTTTTGACTTTTTATGAAATATAGGTTGGGTTGGGTATGGGTTGGGTTTGAAGTGATATGGCAGAGAAGTGATGTGACTTAAATAAGATGATGTGACTTAAATAGGATAGTGACTTTTTGACTTTTTAACTTTTTTAGGAGATGCCAAACAAGACCATAGCATGCTTAATTCTATATTTTTAATTGTTGTAGGCTACCAGAAATGTAAAGAAGTTTATGACAAAAGGATTTGAGCATTTCCAAGAAATGACGGAAATTGCTGAAAATTGTTGTGCCACAGGGGCCTTGTCTCGTGCATCCACACAAGGAACCCTTGACTCAGATGAAGAAGATGAAATGCTAAATAAATTTTGGAACCCTGAAGTTGGTGAGAGTAATGCTGCTGAAGCCATTCCTGTTGACTTATTCGGCGATGAGTACATGGATCCGGCGAAGGGCAAAAGTCACAAGAGGGGCCCTACAAGCAGCCAGACTGACAGTAGTCGTTCGAAAAAGTCACGGTCAAGTGGGTTCGATGATGTCTGCGCAGCTTTTACATCCTACGTACAAGCAAAAACAGAACATTCACGTGCACGGGAAAATGAGACAGAGGCTGTAAGTGTAGGTGGTGATGAGTATTCCCTTGATGCATGTCAAGATGCATTGCTAGAGCTTGGGGACATACCACCGGTGCAGTACGTTAGGGCACTGACACTGTTTAAAGATAAGGAATGACGAACATTTTTTATGCGTACTCCTACCCATATGTGCCTAGCTATGACCCTCACTTTGCAGTGAAGTGAGAAGTTATGTTTTGATTCTGTTAGCGAATCTCTTTGTCGTTTTGCAAGATGATTTCATGATTCCTGATTTTTTTTTTTTATCATTTTTTTCAATTCCATGAGATGCTCTTTCTTTTCCATCTTCGTATGTTTAATTTTATTGAACTTTTAGGTAGTTTCTGTTTTACATCAATATGTTATGTTATTACAAGATGACTATATATTAAACAAATTTACTTCTCGTATACATTTTAGCGGATGCTGGTAAATGACTAAGGCCGACTATTCATGTAGCCATTTTTTAATTCAGTTTCACCAATAATGGTAAGCGTTACCATATTGTCAAGCAAAAGTGGATCATATTGAGAAGATAGATTTACCTTTCTCCCCGTAACAATTGGTCAATTAGCGAAATTTGAATAAGCTTATTCATGATGAAATGTGAGAAAATCAACAACTGGATAGTCATGATGTTGTTGTTGTGGTTCACGTTATACAGGGTTAGAGGTTTCGCCACGTTCAAGTCTCGCACTTTTTGTTCTCGGCATGATGACTTCAAAAGTTAAGAAACATGTATGAAAAATCAACCAAAAATGTATAGTAAAATGTATGATGTTGGTGTGAAAAAAAAGGAACAGATAGGGAAACTGAGCCGCTACTAAAAGGTAACCAACAGATAGCGAAACTGAGTGAGGTAGGCAAACTAGTGGCTGAACTAGAAAATCGGCCGGTTGACCCTCGTATGGTGATTCTTCGCTTGCAATTCGCCTTCCTGCAACTCAACTCTGAAGGTATTTCAAACTAACCTCTTCTCTCTTCCTTCACACGGATATGTACACTGAATATAGTTAATATTGTACTGTGATGGAGTTGCTAAAGGTGTTGGAATGAGATGGTGAAGATAGTGTGGTTAAACGAATGCAGACTCAGATGACTTATATAAAGGTTGAGGTTCAGAAGGTCCAGAAGGGTTTTTATTTTTTTTTCTTATTTACTTTTCATTTCTTATTGATTATTTTTTTTTTTGTTTTCCTTACTTATTTTTAATTTCATCCGTATAGTGATTACTGACTATGTGTGTAGGTTTTTGGCTTCTTCTTTCTTTTCCTTTATCGCATAGTGTTGAACAGACACCCAGGATAGGATAGGAGAGGTAGGTGTATTGGTTGAGTGAAATTACAGTGTCATCCTTTTCATTTTGTTCTTACATAATAACCTGCCATTCAAATCAAGAGGGGTGAATTGGTCATTTTGTACACAATTATCACTCCCCCCCAATTATATGACCTTCATGGGTGAGTGACATTCAAAGTACAATAATGCACCAAAAAGAAATAATTTTTTTATTAAATTAATAAAATGTAATAAATGAAAAAATATTGATAATGTTTGGTAATGTTTACGTTTTGGTTTGTATTTAAAAATATTAAACACACTGATTTTTGTTAATTTTTATTAATATGTATTCTCCAAAGTTGTTGACTTTAAGAAAATTTTTGAAAAATATTAAAACGTATTAGAAATGAATTCAAAGAAAAATTAATTGACACAAAATAATTGACATATAAGTTATTTTAAAAAAAAATTTATTCAAAAAAATTATAAAAACAATTAATTGAAAAAAAATATTTTTTTATTTGAGTATTTTAAAAATAGTTTGGTTATGATTGTTGATCAAAAATACGGATATCGATATATGAGTTGTGTGTTTGATTCAAAATTAATAGGTTGAATTAAGTTTTGAAAACTATTTTGAAAACTCATCACCAAACAAATTTTCTTATTTTACATGTCACATGAAACTTTCAAAACTCAATTCCACATACAATTCAAAACACAATTCAACACTCTATTCAAAAATCATAACCAAACAAATTTTCTACACTCAAATCATAATTCCACAACTCACAAATTCAAAATACAATTCATACTCTCAAATTATATTTACAAAACTCTACCAAACGCAACCTTTAAATTTTTATTTTTTTATTTTGTCTTTTTGTGAATAAAAAATATAAGAGGTGAAATGAATCAAAATGAGTTAAAAGTCCAAAGTTAACTTTTAACCAGCTTCCTAAAGTGCCCCTTAGTATATCGGAGGAGTTAAAACACACATCCATACACTTTGTAAAAAAATCTTGTCCTATCATTTTATTTTTGGGAGTAGAATCCATAATCTCTGCCTTAAAGAGAGACTTAGGCCAAGTTTGGCATATTGTAAAAAAGTCAAAAAGTCAAAAAGTTAACACTATTCACCAAAAGTCAACAATTACGGCTGTACAACTCCCAATCTTAATTTTTCCCTACAAATCAGTTTTTATAATTTTTATTACACATTTTTTCATAAAAAGTCAAAAAGTTAACCCAAACATCCATATTTTCTTCCTCAATTTTTTAGTCCAAAAAGACAAAAAAAATACACTTATTTAAGACACCCAAACAACCCATAATGGCTAGAGGGTTAGCCAATTAGGTTTGAATTCCTTGATTCAATAGTGTTGACATAATCATTCTTAGAACTTTTTTATATTTTGGGGGGGGGGGGGTGATTCTAATCGTTGCCTTTCATTGTATTGTGTTTATCTCTTAAAATAATGAATAGTCTATTTTAAAAATATATTTTTTGTTTATTTTTTGAAAACAAATATGATAAAATAAAAATATTACAGTTATTCGATCGAGTTATTTTTTTTTTATAAATGATATAAAGAGAGGAATTTTTAAAATGAATCGTTAGAATTATTATAATGAGACTCGTTGTTAGCCAAAACCCATGTAGGAAAAAAAAAAGATAATTTACAAATATATTCCTCAAAAGTTTACATAAAATACGGATAATTTTATGTGGTTTTAGAAATTACAAATACCCTCTTATAAGTTATTTTTATTTATTTATTTAACAGAATTAATAAAAAAAATAAAAATAAAACTCCTAACTCTTTCCTATACAACAATAAAATTACATGAATTGTTAAATGAAATATATTTATGACATCGTTAAAAAATGTTAATTACATGATGATTTATTAATAAAAGAGATCAATTATTATATGATTAAAAACTTGAAGGGGAAAAATATAATTTCCAGAACTATAAGTAACAATTTATATTTTAAGAAAATCTCAGGGGTACATCTGTAATTTATCCAAAGAAATAAAGGGAAAATTACAAAAAAAAAAATCTAAAATTTGAGCTTTATAACAAAATAAATTCTAAAATTTTAATTTTATCAATTTAAATCCTGATTTTTTGATTTATTTTGCAATATAAACCATTGACGTATTATTGTTAAGTAAAATCGGTTAAAAAAAAGTAGTTTAATCATTAACATCAATGAAAAATGATATTTTAAATATTTTATGTACACTTATATTGAGATTAATGATTAAAATATTATTTTTTTCGTTAATTGTAAAAAAAATAGACAAATGGTATATATTGAAAACAAATCAAATGATTTGAATTTAAATTGACAAAATTAAAAATTCAGTATTTATTTTGTTACAATAATAAAACCTTAGAGTTTTTTTTTTTTGGGTTATTGCCGTAATTTTCCTAAAAATAAATGATAAATATTCTTTAGTTTAAGAATCATGATTGGAGTGTAACGTTTTGTTTTGAAAGGTAAATTTTTAAAATGTATTTCAAAATGAGAAAATTGGTTTGGTTATGAGTTTTGAATAGATGTTTGCATTTTGAGTTATATTTTCAAATTGTTGTGGGTTTATTTTTTTTAAATAGTTAAATATTTTCTTAATTTTAATTGTTTAGGATAAATATTTTTATTGTAAATATTTATTTATTTATTTTAATGTGAATTGTATTTACTAAATTTGCGCATTGTATTTTTTAAAATATTTAAAATTTTATTTTTTTTATTTTAATATATAATTTTTATTTTAAATAATTTATTTTTTTTTTTAAATTTTTTTTATTTTTAAATATTTTTTAAAATTTAAAAAAATTCTGGATTGCCCACACACACCCACACACACACACACATATATATATATATATATATATTTAAACCATAACAAATTATTTGGCCAATACTTAAAAAAATAGAAAATATTTTTTCAAAGAAATAAAAAACAATATTTTCTGAAAAAAAAATATTTTTTTCAAAAGAATAAAAGATAAACAATATTTTTTTTGTTGTTTTGAAAATAGAGTTTTGAAAAGAATTTTGAATTGAATGTTTGGTTATGAGTTTTGAAATTTTTTGATTAGAATCATGATTCCAAAATAAAAACCAAATGCTACTTAAATTTTTTAATGTAATAATAATGGGGAATTTTTTTTAAGGTCCCTCTTATTAAGATTTTATAGCATAATGGATGTGAAATATTTTTATAGTAGTTGGGGTCCCTCAAATTTTGATCCAGAGAAATTTCGATCTAGAAAAATTTCGATTAAGAGAAATTTTGAAACACAATTTCTTTGGTTTGCTCACAAATTTTTCTGTGTTTTGACCAATTTTGTCTGATTTGCTCACAATTTTCTCTGTATTTACCAAAGAAAATTACAAAAAAAAATTAAGCTACTCTTACAAACCATTTTTTTATATACATAATTTTTACAAGAAAACACTATGCTAAGTTCATGAAAGAACTTAAAATGCAAAATCTAATAACAATTTGAAAAACAGCAAACATTACATATCACAAAAGATCAAAAATAAAATTAGAAATTAGAAATCCAGTGAAAATCAAACAAGCAACATAAATTAGGAGGAGTTTAATATGGGCAGGAAAAATTTAAATGCCAGAGAAAATTCGAGAGCAAATCAAAGAGACAACTAGTCAGAGAAAATCAAGTAAGGCACAGAGAGAAAGAGAGTCCAATGGGTTCAGAGAAAATTAATCTAAAAGGGATATCTTAGTGCTAGAGAAAATGCATCTCAAAGGGAAAATTACATACAAGGAGACAACTAATCAGTGAAAATCAAACAAATAATCTAAATTAGTGAGAGTTTAATATTTTCACAGAAAATTCAAATGCAAAGAAAATTCAGCTCAAGGAACAACTAACTAGTGAAAGTCAAACAAACAATACAAATTAGTGAGAGTTTAATGTAGTTAGAGAAAATTAAAGAGACAACTAACCATAGAAAATCAAGTAAGGCATATAGAATAAAGTGAATCCAATGTGTTTAGAGAAAATTGTGATGTCAGAGAAAATTCATCTCAAAAAGAAAATTATACACAAGGAGACAACTAACCAGCGAAAATCAAACAAGCAACTTAATTTGATAGGTCAGGGAAAATTTAGATGCTAGAGAAAATCAATCAAAATTTTGGCCCAAACTCAAATAAATTTCAACCAAACTTAGAAAAATTTGCCTAACTCAGAGAAATCCAGAGAAATTTCTTTAATTTTCTTTATATTTAGGAATTTCTCTGTATTATACAGAAAAAAAGAGAGAAGAAAAAAAAATAGTTTCTTGTCAACCCTTTACTTCTTCCCTATATAAGGGAAGTAATTCAACAAGTGATACAAATATGTATCTTACAAATATACATATTGTACGAGCATGAAAATAATCTTCTCGTATAATCCTGTTGATCAAGTTTGCACTCCTCCAAACGTCGTTACTTTGCTACCTGAAAACACAAACGTGAGTTAGCCGGCGGGTGTATGCCGGAAACCCCTCTAATGCCTAAGTCAGCAAAAAGACAATAGACAATAAGCTTTGTGTATTCTAGAGTAAGAATTGAGATACCTGTCCATAGGTCTGGTCATGAGCTTTTATATATTGTGCTTGGCACAATCTTAGTAGGATTCCAACTCTCCCTCTGAGAGTCCTCCTAGGAATCACACACCCTACTCATTACCAACCAAGTGAGATGGCTTGCACAATCCCAGTAGGACTCTAACTCTCCTTAGCAAAGTCCTACTAGGAGTCTCATGCCCAAGGACAATGCTTATCCTTAGAACACCCTCATCACTGCAAGCCAAGTGAGATGGCCACTCCCTTTACCTTGGCTGACACCTTTACCTCAGCTGACTCTTTTACCTCGGCTGACATCTTTACCTCGGCTGATACCTTTACCTCGGCCAACATTGCGGTCAACCAAGTTACTTCGGCTCTGTTTGAGTACCTTGCTTGGTAGCTCGACCATAGCGTTGACCGCCACTAGGAAGTAGCTAAGTCCCGTGGCTAGGTCTCATAGCTAGGCCGCATAGCTAGGTCCAATAACTTGGTCCCGTAGCTAGGCCTTGTAGCTCGGTCTCATAGCTAGGTCCCGTAGCTAGGTCTCATAGCTCGGCCCCGTAGCTAGAACTCATAGCTAGGTCCAACAGACTGGTTCTGTAGCTAGGTCTTGTAGCTAGGTCCCATAGCTAGGTCTCGTAGCTAGGTCCCAAAAACATCTTTGACCGCTAGACCAAGCTAACTCGGCCCAATTTGGTTACACAAATTACCCTCTCAATTCCATCTGCGTAGCATGATTTGGATTATTTTCCTCTAGTTGAGCTAAGGAACGCCCCACTCTGCCGAGCTAAAAAAGTTGTTTGGTTTCATAGCTCGTTCGGCCCTAATAAGCCTTGTCAGTTGCTCAACATGTTCTTCCACTAATTTGGTACGACGTCATTTCCAAGATACATGGCGTGCCCCTATTATCCTCATTCTCCGGTTACAACCGTCATGTACCTCCTTCTAATTTGAAAAGCCTCGCCTTTTTGCCTTCAACATTTAGGTCCTTTGAGTTCGCAATCGTATGGTGAGTGGTTCTTTCTGTGGCTCTCCAAGCAGACTAACTTGGTTTACACTAACCCTAATAACCATCTCGATCCAAGCATTCAAAAATATGTCAGTCAAACTTGTCTGCTTGCTTTGGCTGAGGTACGTATCTTGGTTGAAAAATCCAAAAAACTTTGTTGGTCAAACTTGCCAACCTTCTTGAGCTGATCCTTATCTTGGCCGAAGAATGAAAAAATTATTGGTCAAACCTGCTAACCTTCTCCAGCTTTGATTCTTATCTCAGCTGAAGAACAGGATATGTTTGGCCCAACCTGCCAAACTTCCGTCAGCCTAGATCCTTATCTCAGCTGATGGACTAGATGTTGGTCAAACCTGCCAACCTTCTGAAGCCTAGATCCTAATCTCGGCTAAAGAATGAAAAAAGCATTGGTCAAACCTACCAACCTACTTTGGCCGAGGTAACTGTCATCTCGGCCAAAGAGTGCAAAAGTTTTGTTGGTCATACCTGCCAACTTCCTGCAGCCTAGATCCTTATCTCGGCTTAGGAGAGCTATATGTTGGTTATTCCTGCCAACCTTCTTCAGCACGGATCCTGATCTCTGCTGAAGAAGAGCTAAATGCTGGCTAATCCTGCCAAGCTTCTTGATTGCCTCCCAGTCGGGCAAAGACTTGTTAGAAGGAGTTGGTCAAACCTGCCAACCCACTTTGCCCCCAATTGGGCAAAGACTTTTGCGCGGTCGGTCCTCCTTGTCAGCCATATTAACTTTCGCCAAAGGCTTTTTTTTTTCTAGTATCACTGTTGCGCTAGACTCTGCCTTGGTGCGCGCCCCATCTTCCTTTACCCGAATGTGTTGATGCACTCTCTCCATTAGGGCTTCCATAGTAAGGGGCGGCGTCATTGTCATTGAATCCCTCAACTTATTGCCAGCCGGCAAACCTCGTTTGTACTGTGCGATAGCTAGGTTTGTAGGGCAATCTCCAATCTGATTACAAGTCTCCCAATACCGATTATTGTAAGACCTCAATGTTTCCTTCTCGCCTATGTCGATGGAGAGAAGCTGGTCAATCTCCACTGGCGTCTTGGTGTTTGTTCTGAATCTGGTTACAAATGCCTCCGCTAGTTGTGCCCATGAAGCTATACTACCTTCTGGTAACCTTTCAAACCATGTTAAACCCATGTCGCCAAGGCTAGACGGAAACATGATACACATTAAGGGCTCGTTTCGTCGATACACGGCCATAACCTGGCGAAAGTGGCTTAAGTGCATGTAGGGGTCCGACTTCCCCTCATAAGTTATGAATTTGGGCTGATGGAAGTCTAAGGGTAATGGTGCGTTCTCTATTGTCGGAATGAACGGTAAACTCTGCAACCTTGCTAACACTTTGTCCGCTGGTTCATAGGCAAGGCGCGGCTCTGGCATTCCTACCTCGGCACTCCCATGTGTTCTAGGAACCAATCGTTGTAGTGCGGAGACTCTGCGGGGGTCGCGAGCCTGAGTGTCTTCTCTCCTTCGAGCCCTTTCAATCCTCATTCTCTCAGGCCTGGAGTAGCGTGTCCTGGAAGTCCTCGATTGTGTATAGCCTGACCTGAGGCTTCTGCTCTCTGCTTACGATGGAGTGACATGTCTGTCACGATCTTCCGAGTGGTAAGAGGGCGTGTTGCCTTTGCGCCCCTCTTCCGTTGCCACCCTTTGCCTTTTATCTGGCTCTTCATAGACTCTATGTTAGCCGCCATTCTTCTTATTACTTCGTCTTGCTCCCTTACGCGATCTTCGAGAACCTGATGATCTATCTTCCGCCTCTGTCTATCAGGGCTTTGAGAGCGGTATGGACTTGAGCCCTGTCTTTCTCTCGCTTCTCTCCGTGGATTCCTTCGCTGGTGATCTAATTCCGCCATAGGTGGGATAGAAGGTAAACCTTCGTGCCTCCCACTCCCTTCCAGGGTTTGCCCATCTATAGCAAATTGCGGAAAATCTTCGTTGTGCACCATTGATTTCAACTAGAGAGGAAAACTCGATCAAAAGGTTTTGTTCTTTGTGTAATTCCCATAGACGGCGCCAATTGTACGAGCACGAAAATAATCTTCTCGTATAATCCTGTTGATCAAGTTTGCACTCCTCCAAACGTCGTTACTTTGCTACCTGAAAACACAAACGTGAGCTAGCCGGCGGGTGTGTGCCGGAAACCCCTCCAATGCCTAAGTCAGCAACAAGACAATAGACAATAAGCTCTGTGTATTCTAGAGTAAGAATTGGGATACCTGTCCATAGGTCTGGTCATGAGCTTTTATAGATTGTGCTTGGCACAATCCTAGTAGGATTCCAACTCTCCCTCTGAGAGTCCTCCTAGGAATCACACACCCTACTCACTACCAACCAAATGAGATGGCTTGCACAATCCCAGTAGGACTCTAACTCTCCTTAGCAGAGTCCTACTAGGAGTCTCATGCCCAAGGATAATGCTGATCCTTAGAACACCCTCATCACTGCAAGCCAAGTGAGATGGCACTCTCTTTATCTCGGCTGACACCTTTACCTCGGCTGACACCTTTACCTCGGCCAACATTGCGGTCAACCAAGTTACTTCGGCTATGTTTTAGTACCTTGCTTGGTAGCTCGACCATAGCGTTGACCGCCACTAGGAAGTAGCTAAGTCCCGTAGCTAGGTCCCGTGGCTAGGTCTCATAGCTAGGCTGCGTAGCTAGGTTCAATAGCTTGGTCCCGTAGCTAGGTCTTGTAGCTCGATCTCGTAGCTAGGTCTCGTAGCTAGGTCTCATAGCTCGGCCCCATAGCTAGAACTCGTAGCTAGGTCCAACAGATTGGTTCTGTAGCTAGGTCTCGCAGCTAGGTCCCGTAGCTAGGTCCCATAGCTAGGTCTTATAGCTCGATCCCGTAGCTAGAACCCGTAGCTCGGTCTCGTAACTAGGTCCCATAGCTAGGTCCCGTAGCTAGGTCCAAAAACATCTTTGACCGCCACTCCAACCTATCTCGGCCTAATTTGGCTACATAAATTACCCTCTCACACATATATATATATATATATATCGTCTATACAGAAAACAAAGACATGGTCACCAATATATTTGTTGTTCAACTCTATATTCATTTTTAGGTACAATAGAGTCAAGAAAGAATATCCACCTAGACAATTATGGAAACTTGAGGATGTCAAATTGTAGGAGAAGAGACAGATAACTAAGATATCATCCACTGCCATACATAGTTTCTTATGTTTTTAAGCATAAACCGCATGTTGGACTAATCTTTTAGCCGATTTTTTCTGAAGCACAACCACAAACATTAATTCTTTCTTATATATATATATATATAGAGAGAGAGAGAGAGAGAGAGCCTTAATCAAATATTTGCAGTGTGGACCAAAATTCACAGATATATATATATATATATCTATATATAGAATATAGCGACGGAAGAGAGACAAATAGAAAGAGAGAGAGTGTATGTGTGATATATGGGTGTGGGTAAGGGATCTTAAGTTACCAAAGAAAAAAAAAAATATTATAGATCTCTCTCATTAGTAAAAATTAGAAAGGGATGTTAAGCTAATTTTCTTAATAATAAATGGGCTCAAATTAAACCTAACAAAATAGAACATGTAGTCAAGTTGGCTGGGCCATCATCTGGCGAAAAGGGTTGGTGTTGCTTTACTTTTTTAAAGATTTTGTTTATTCAAAAGTTGTAAAGTTGCAACGGATAAACTTTATCCCTTCACAAGTACTCTGTATAATTTCACCCAAAAAGTACCCTGTATAATTAAAGCATGAAAGTCTTTGAATATGACCACTAAAATGGTCAACTTCCCCAAAGTACCCAATGTTTTGAACATTTGGTTTCAACATTAAAACGATGGGTTTGAACATATAAATATCATAATTGTTTTGTTTATTTATTTATTTATTTATTTTTAGAACGGGAAATACCTAAAGATAGATTACAATTCAGCGGAATCTCCTCTATCTAAACAGATAGTTTGAAAGCTTTTGCAATCATGTGAGTTAAACCATAAACTGTTTTATTACCAAGTCATGGAGTATAAGAGATACAGAAACGGCGAAAATCATGACACCTCTCAAAAGCTTTTCGTAATAACTGATCACAAGGGGAAAGCAAAGATTCCTCTCTTTGAAGAGCTTTAACAGTCCCTTTCAAAATGAACATCATGGATACCCAATTCGAAAGCAAAAATCACTGCTCGCAACACTGCGAAAGCTTTATTACAACCCTCCTCCCCCAATCAATTAATCTTAAATGACAAGGCCGCAAGCACCGCTCCATTGTGATGACGAACAATTATACCAACCCCAACCGCCTTAAGTCGATTGAACACAACTTCATCAAAGTTGACCTTATAAAATCCATTGTTTGGAGCTTTCCGACGGAGGTATCACATTTCACATTTGTTGAAAGGGATTAGTTTCTCTCTATGTGGTCTGATTCAATTTATTGCATTCGCACGTTTTATTTTTTTAATCTCCATGTATAGATTTATGTAAAAAATTAAATTGATCTAACACTCGTAACTATTTAATTTTATTCAAAACAATGAACAACAAATATAATTTGACAATAAATCATTTATTTATTTTTAATATGAACCCATTACAAAATTATAAAATCTTTAATTTTAAAGACAATTTTGCTCCTCTTCTCTCCCTTCCTTTCTCCTTGCTCTCTCATGTTTTTTTTTCCCTTCCACTTCTGTAACCCCCCCACTCCTTCCCTCAACCGGAGTTAGCCATGAGCATGAGGTTGTTGGCCTTGTGGCTAAAGTTACTATATTTTGGATTCTTTATTACAATAAAAGCTTGTATTCGAGCCATGAAAATAGACTCTTTAAAAATAAAATAAGAATCCTCTTGAAAACTCAAACTTTGCTTCTTGTAAATTAACTCAAGGATGGGAAAAATGTCAAAAAAACTCATACAAAATGCAGATATGTAATTAACAAACAACGAAATTACATGACCTAAACAAACATCACAAGATAAGGGTTTTTATATATATATATATATAAAAAGGCAAGATTACATGATAGTACACGCATGAGGATTTTCATCGCTAAAAAGCGAAGCAACAACTTCATCCGATGCAACTGCAATCGAGTAAACTGCAGGAGCGTGGAAGAAGCTATGGATATTGGCTGGAGAGACATTTTTGAATGTGTCATAGTAGTAGTGGTTGACAATGTGAGAAGGGTACTTGTAAAATGAAGTGAAATGAGAGTAGCCTCCTGGGTATGGCCATGGCTCGGCTGCTTTGCCTGCACGCTTGATCGATTTGAGCACCTTCTTTTCCTCTATGGCGTAGCCTCTCACCGTTATCTTTTGTGTCTCCATGTCTATTTCTATCTCTTCAACTCCTAAAAAATATCATACATAGTATTAATTGAATGAATATTAAAAATAAACACCCCACAAAAAATTAAATAAAATGAAAGAGATGAAAAATCCAGTCTTTAGAGAAGAAAAATTAAATTTTTTTATTCCATCCCTTTGTTCATGTGCAAATGCAATTGCAAAGTATACGGTAGTTAAAGTTTAAATAATGTCAAAGTTTTATAATTTTAAGGGTAAATTACAAATACATCTTCTAAGATTTGCTTAAAGTATTTATTGTCCCTTATACCTTGAAAAATTACAAATACTTCTTGTTAAAATTTTTTATTTAACAGAATTAACTAAAAAAAATAAATTCATAATTGCTCTCCTATACAATAATAAAATTACTTAAATTATTAATTGAAACATATTTATAATATCATTAAAAACTGTTAATTGGCTTGATAATTTATTAATAAAAAGAGTGATTTGTTATGAAATTAGAAAGCTCAGGGTGGAATGTAATTTCTAGAACCACATGGAGCGATTTGTATTTTAATCAAATCTCAGGGAGTGTATTTGTAATTTATCCTAATTTTAATATATATTTTACAAATTTTCATATACTTTTTGTAAGTTTCAATATATTTTTTGCACATATACTGATCTTAACTAAAACTCATTAGACGGCGAATAGTATTTTTCCTTCTGTGCTATAACACAATTAGGGGACAAACATGGAACTTGCACCAACATTTGGGGTGGGGTGCTTCTATTTACACACACCAAATATTTCATTACACCCACCTCTTTGTCATATGCATTCAAAATTATGCTCTCACATAAGCGGGTGTAAATAAAAATATCCCAACATTTCGGATGCCATTAAATGCATCCACAAAATTCCTCTACACACCTACTTTCCCTCTCTATGTATTGAGAATTGTGTTTCACAAATGTGGGAATAAGAGGAATTATGTGGGTGTATATATTCAGCATCACCCCACATTGTCATTAGGTAGTGATTACTATTTTTATTTATTCAAATGGTCATTTCGCTATGCGGCCCATGCCAATTCAAGGCTGGGTCGGGTCATCAGCCTACAACAATAAGTCCGGTTCTATGATCCAAGCCAAGTCAAAACTAACCGGCCCAATAACTATCACGGAGTTAAATTACTAAAACGCCCAAGTGGCTCCCCATATTTTCTTTTTGATATAGACGAAAACAAAAAAGAAATTGGAAATTAAAATATCAATCAAATTACACTTTGTTTGATTCCAATTTTTGAACTCAAATTTTATGAAATTGATTTTTTTTGTTTTCATGTTTTTTTTTAAAATATTTTTATTTTTAGTGAATTTTTAAAAATATTTTAAGTAATTTTTTTACTTTTTAAATGTAGTTAACCTAAATGTATTTAAAAATTAAAATATTTGTAAAAAAAATTAATAAATACACAAGAATATAAAAATGTATTGAATATATATATATATATTGTATTTTTGGCATTTAATGATTTTTTTAAAGATTTTTTTATACAAATATTATACTTTTTAGG
This sequence comes from Camellia japonica, assembly GCA_030407325.1. NCBI lineage: Eukaryota > Viridiplantae > Streptophyta > Magnoliopsida > Ericales > Theaceae > Camellia > Camellia japonica. The sequence continues at coordinate 153,019,689 of JAPPVO010000032.1, read as the reverse complement.
TATATTTATGTTAACTGTATCTAAAAATTAAAAAATTTAATAAAAACAAAAAAAAATATGAAAAAATAAAAAATTTAATTTTTTGAAAAGCGAATTCAAAATCCTGAAACCAAATCACTTCAAATGAAGAACAAATATGTTCTGTATGAGTAGAATTGATGAAGTTTATACATGACATTTATTATTATGTGCATTCACATTAGAAGTGAAAAAATTATCATTAAATTTTATTCAGTATCATATGATACAACAACCCTTTATTTATGTTTGGTAAACAGCAACAATAAATAAATAAATAATAATAAAAAGCCAAAAAAAAAAAAAAGATTATTTACACAAAGACCTCCTAAACTATTGAAAAGTATCACTTTGACTCCTAAAATATAAAAGTGTACAAATGAATCCCTTAAATTATTGAAAAATATCATTTTGTCCTCTAAATTATAACAAACGTATAAATAAGCTCCTTAAATTATAAAAATGTATCAATTGGACCCTTAACAGAAGGGGTCATAGTGAAACACGCAAATAGTTTAGGAAATCCATTTGTATAGAGGGCAAAGTGATACTTCTTAATAGTTCAGGGGGTCTATTTGTACACTTTATAATTTAGGGAGTCAAAATACTACTTCATAATAATTTAGGGGTCTATTTGTATACTTTTATAGTTTAGAGAATTACAATAATACTTCATAATAATTTAGGGGATCTCTACGTAAATAACCAAAAAAAAAAAAAAAATTCTTTCAAAGCATTTTCGCCGAGGCAGCAACAACAATTTGCCTCGTCCCACTCCATTACTTATAAAAGCACACCCAATTTAATTCAAATTGGATGAGGTTTTGGATGAATAAATTAGATACAAACCCAATGTTGGACATTATATTTCCTTTTCAAAATCTATCTAGTGTTAAAACCAAAAATGTTAACGTACGAAAATTCTATTTTGATATATCAAGAGAATAATAATTTTATTATTTAGTAAATATTCTCAATAGTATATCAAAAGCAGTAATGTTAGGTATCATGAAAAGTCTTTCATGAAAATGATAATGAAAGATTTGTGACCTTTAGATTATACTTACAATAAAGCATCACACACTAATCAAAGTAATCTAAGGGTCACAAATTTTTTATGATCATTTTCATGAAAAAAATTTCATGATCCCTAACATTTCTCTATACCTTTGAGCTTAGAAATAGATTTTCTAAGTTTAGCAGCACATCCCTCGCAATCCAGGTTTGGAACTCTCACCTCCACCATCTGCAAAACACCCATATTCAGACACCACACACATATATATACATAATTGAGAGATAGAGAGAGAAAGAGGAGAGAGAAAGAGACTTACGGACATAGTTCAAGTATGTGAAGATAACAAGAGCTCACTACAACAAATTTAGAGAGAGAGAGAGAGAGAGAGAGAGAGAGAGAGAGAGCTTCTTTCACTTGGGTATGTACGTGGGTTTTTGTACTTATGAAGGGAGGGAGGGTTCATTTTATTTTAGAACGTTGGGTTTTGAAATTGGAAAGCAAAGAGAGTTCACGCGTGTACTGGGAAAGCGCGACTTTCATCCCCACCCCCAAAGCTAAGCTTCTTTCTTCTCTATTTTTTTTTTTTTATAATGTTTTTTCTAAACTAATTTCCAAACGGACTCTATGAAAATGAATGACTTGTCTCCAATTATAGATTCAAGACTTTAAATTTTATCATATATATGAAATGGGCTCTTTTTTATTTATTTATAAATTTATTCAATAAGAGAATATGACTAATAATTAGAAGAATGTAACATTTTATTAATTTTGACTGGTAAAATATTTCAACCCCTTGACTGGCTATATATAATAAATTGTCACACTCTTACGGATTTAGTAGTGGACGACACTCATATATCAAGGCCAGGCACAGCACAGACAATTTCTTTGTCCATTTATGTAAGACCATATATTAAAATCCATGTATTCAAACCTACCAATAAACCCTGATAAAAAAAAAAAAAGAAAAAAGAAAAGGAAAAAAAAACCACAACGAACATTTTATATAAATAAAAGATTATTGATTTGATTTAGTGGATGAGGTTTTTATTTTTTTATTTTTATTTTTTGATTGGGTGTTTGGACCGGCTTACGTGAGATGAGATATTCTCTATATTACGAGAAAACGTTAATATCCTGACGGATTACATATTGGTAAGTATACATTTTTAAACATAGTACACTTTCATTTTAAAATGATAAATTTAGTGATCTACACTATCAAAAGTTTTTTTAATATGTTCTCAAATGTTACCTTAGGAGGAAAAAAATCAAATATAATAAACTAAAATCACATGAGTTAAGTTTTGATAAGATAAAAATATCAAAAAATGAGTCATAATACTCATAGAAAATATTACATTTTATTAGATGTCTAAAAATTTAAAAAATTACTCTATAAATACCTTAAATTCTATATACTATATATATATATATTTATTTTTATCATATCACATTTTAAAATATACGATGTTTCGCATTCTCGTTTCAAACAATTCACGTGCCAAGTAACCTAATGTCTTTGTACGGGTCATACTATTGTACTATGCAGCTTCCTTTCTTGTTAACTCCCTTCTTCCTATTGTAACTAAAAAGCAAATTATACCCATGTTTTTTGTATTTTAGAATTTGTGTTAATTTAATTTTTGTAGTTTTAATTGTATCAAATTTTAATATTATGTCAATTTAGTTTAATTGAAAATATTTGTTAAGAAATTGGACATAAATAAAGGCCAAAATAATTTATTTCAAAAGGAATAGTGTAAGGTCCCAGTGTCCTACATCGAAAATGGAGGGAGAGTTTCTAAGCTATAAAAGTAAAAACCTAGACTCTTATATAATATCGAGGTCTTTTCCCAAGTAGTGAAATCCCTAGTAAAGCTCTCCAGTTAAGCGTGCTTAGGCTAGAATAGTTTTAGGATGGGTGACCAACAAATCCGTGCGGGTATGGCTCAAAGCGGACAATATCAATGACATGTGAAGGGTTGTGATGTTACAAATGGTATCAGAGCCAACTTTCTGAAGTACTGAGTGTGGGTCCCTAGCGTCTCTCGGTGCATGTGGACGGGCTTGTGAACTGGCAGGCTACTGCACGGGGACGTGCAGTCTTAAGGGGGTATTGTAAGGTCCCGGTGTTCCACATCGGGAATAAAGGGGAATTCCTCAGCTATAAAAGTAAAAACTTAGGCGCTTATATAGTATCGAGGCTTTTTCCTGGGTAGTGAAATCCCTAGTAGAACTTCCCAGTTAAGCGTGCTTAGGCTGGAATAGTTTTGGGATGGGTGACCTACTAGAACGAACAAATCTGTGCGGCCGTGGCCAAAAGCGAACAATATCGATGACATGTGAAGGGTTGGGGTATTACAAATAAACCATTTTAAATTAGATGTATGAATGAAACATTATCTCTTGATTACAAATATACCATTTTAAATTAGATGTATGAATGAATCATTATCTCTTGATTTCAGTCCAATTTCTAAAAGAGTATTATCAATTAGACTAAATTAATACAATTTAAAGAAATTCAAGAATAAAATTGGTGTAATCAAAATTTACAAAGATTAAAATGGAAAAAGAAGTAAATTATAGAGACTACGATTATAATTTGTTAAGAAAAAAAAAAGCTTCAAATAAATCTTCACAAGGCTTTTGGGATGAAATGTAAATTTCAAAGTTTTAGGTTTGATTTATTTTATTTAATTATTACTTCTGATCTTAATTGATACATATTGTATGGAGGTCACAACTGGTATTTGAAATTGACTTCTGAATTGGGTCCAATACGTATACAAAATACTCATATTCATAATTAAAATATAAAAATTAAATTTATTTTGAATATAACTACACCACACTTTTAAATTTAGACTATAGATTATAAATTTTGCACAATTTTATAAATATATAGTTTGAAATACGTATATTTCTAAACAAAANTTTTGTTTAGAAATATACGTATTTCAAACTATATATTTATAAAATTGTGCAAAATTTTAATCTATAGTCTAAATTTAAAGTGTGGTGTAGTATATTCAAAATAAATTTAATTTTTATATTTTAAATTATGAATATGAGTAATTTTGTATACGTATTGGACCCAATTCAGAAGTCAATTTCAAATACCAGTTGTGACCTCCATACAATATGTATCAATTAAGATCAGAAGTAATAATTAAATAAAATAAATCAAACCTAAAACTTTGAAATTTACATTTCATCCCAAAAGCCTTGTGCAGATTTATTTGAAGCTTTTTTTTTATTAACAAATTATAATCGTAGTCTCTATAATTTACTTCTTTTTCCATTTTAATCTTTGTAAATTTTGATTACACCAATTTTATTCTTGAATTCTTTAAATTGTATTAATTTAGTCTAATTGATAATACTCTTTATATATCCATTATCTGCACTGTACTTCAATAACGACTTGTTAATCAATGTACGAAGAGCTCAGCCAGACTGAGTTAATTAAAGCTTCAGCTAGACTGAGCACGAAGAGCTTAGCCAGACTGAGCACGAAAAGCTCAGCCAGACTGAGTTAATTAAAGCCTCAGCCAGACTGAGCACGAAGAGCTCAGCCAGACTAAGTTAGTTAAAGCCTCAACCAGACTGAGTTAATTAAAGCCTCAGCCAAAATGAGCACGAAGAGCTTAGCCAGACTAAGGTAGTAAAAGCCTCATCCAGACTGAGTTAGTTAAAGCCTCAGCCAAACTGAGCATGAAGGGCTCAGCCAGACTGAGTGGCGGTCGGCCGGACTGAGCATGAAGAGTTCAACCAGATGAAGGGCCTTCCCAGCCTTAGTTAGAACTCGAATGAAGAACTCGGCCAGTCTATTTTCGTAATTTAATGTTACAGCGTGGTGGCCATACTTAGTAAAATCCAGGCCCATACTACAACATTTTTTAACATTTTTTACATTTTCAATTTAGTTAAAATCCAGGTCCATAGTCGTCCAAGCCAGTTTTTCATTTTTAACTTCTTTAATATTTTCATGTATGCCCATTTTTAACAATTTTTGCATTATGGTTTTCTCACAAGTTAGGCTGGCTGTCCATTTTTAAACTTTCTACATCACAATCTACTAACAACTTTCATTATTCACACACAAGTCTAAGGGTTGGTTTGGGGTGTCCTAAAAAAGTGCACTTTTTGTCTTTTTACGAAAAGATGTGCAGAAAAGTAGAGAGGTGATGTGATGAAAAAAAGATAAAAAGATAAAAAGATGGATTATATAGGTTATGCCAAACCTAGCCTTAATTTCACACCCATTTTTCATTGAATTTTGCTCTGCCATTTTCATTATTTCTAAATTTACAACTCACAAGACATAGCGACAACAACAATACTAAAAAATTCATTGTTTTATTTACACACGTACGATTTCATACACTTCGCTACAGGAATTGCACAAAATTACATGTAAAAAAAAAAAAACACAAAACACAAAACAACAACAACGAAACAAACAAAACACATAAACACAAAATTTTTACATAGATCACTCTTCCTCACTAGAGACCAGATCTTCCTCCACAACCCCCTCGTCCAGGGGGGTCTGGGCAACGTCGTCTTCTCCTACCTTCACGTGGCTGAAGTCCACATCTGGGAACAGCTCTTGCACTTTATGCTTGAAGGTCATCCAGTCGCTGTCCCAAAACTCAGCCATTTCATGTTTGTAGAAGTCCGACCGCTAGAAGCTCTAGATCACTTCTTCTTCACTCCTACTCTTAGTGGCCGCTCCCGACGGCCCAGCCCCTCCATCCCCCCTCTCTCGCCAAGCTCCTGGCGACTACGGCATCAATGGCTATCTGGAATTCGGCGAACTCCTTGAATTGCTCCACCGCTGCCTTGCACAGGTCGGGGTACGCCGCTCTCTCAGACGCCAATTCAACCCTTTCCTCCGCCAGAGCCTTCTTCAACTCAGCGATCTAACCGTCTGCCGTTTCTTTGTCCTTGATCGCCTGGTCACGCAGCTCTTCGTTATTAGTCATGGCCTCCTCCCACCTCTCGTTGGCGGTGGTGCAGGCTTGCTGGACTTCCGCTAGTTTCCTCTTCTCGCCCGCCAACTCGAACTCAAGCGATATCGCCTTGTGGCGCTCCGCTTCCAGCTCTGACTTAGTTGCGAGGAGCTCGGCACTAGCTCATTCCGCCGAATAGCTCTACACCAGCGCCAACACCTCCATACTTTTCGCCCTCTGCGCATACTCCAACCCTTTGGCTCATGCACTCTTAGCGGCCTTCCTTCACTGCACTGTCTCCACCCTTAGATCCTGGAGCTGCGATTTTGCCCCCTCTAATTGGGTCCTTAGCGGCTCTACTTCCACCCTACCGCGCGCCGCCTTATTTATCAAGGCAGTCGCCAATGTCGTTGCCTCCATTTGGGCTGAGTAAAACCCTCTCAGGAGATCGGCCTCGGTCAAACGCGCCATCGAACGCACCGCCGCATCTTCCACTACTCTAACTAGGCGGTCGGCTGCGACCCTAGCTTCCTCCCCCTCCGCCGAACGACCTACCAGCCCGCGCACGTGGTACAAGGCGGTCACCAGCGCGGCACTCGTCGCTGACTTGCTGATCCCTGTCTTCCCCTCGCTGGGACTTGAGGTTACTGCTAGTGCAGGTGCCACTGTTGGCATCATAGGGGCACTTAGGCCCAAGTCTTCCTTAGCCACTTGGGCGGTCGTTTTTTCCGCGCCCTCCTTCACCTTTCCCTCCTCCAACTTCTCCTTTTCTGGAGCCTCCTCCGCCCTCCTCTCCTTCAACTTTCCAACAAGGGCGTCCTTACTGCCCTCAACTGCCACTCTCTTTCTCTTCGTTTTCTTTAGTACTGCCTCCACCTCTTGTTTGCCCCTCTCCTTCAGCGGGTCCACAGGTGGTGGAAACGGGGCAAAGTCAGTCAGGTTTTTGTCCCCCAACGGCTTGGGGCGCGGTCGGACCCGCTCCCTCATCACCAGTTTTGGGGCCTGCCCCAACTTTGCCTCCTTATAATTGTCCGCCTTGGCGAACACTCTCATTTTTTCCGCCTCCTCCGTCTTCCTCTGCGCCTCAAACTCTTCCCTTGTTGGATCCACCTCCGTCAGCTGCGGTCCCAATCTCAAGGCAAATAGGGTTAAAGGAAGGATTAGCTCATCCCACTTCACCCCCTTCTCTTCCCTCCACTTCTTCACCTTCTTCACTCTGTCTTCGGCCTCCATGCCTAGCTTTGGCTCCACCGATTTTGTGGGGACTTTCCATGTTGTGCGAATTCCTGCCCTTCCGTTCACTGACACGAAGAACCATCTCGGTCTCCACCCCTTCACCGAAGATGGCAGGTCCGCCACCAGACCTCGGCCCGCCATTGCCTGCAGAGTCACCCACGTCTCCTGCTGACCGGAAGCCTTGTAGCAAGAGAAGAACTCCTCCACCGTCATTGCCGTCCCTCCGGTAGCCTGCGGCCAGACGCTCGTACAGGCCATTAGTATCTTCCAAGCGTTCGGCATCAACTGCCCTGGCGCCACCTCCAACTTGTTAAGTACCTCCACCACAATTTGGGGGAGCGGCAGCCTTAGACCTCCCCGCAGTGCTTCCTCGTATAAGGTGAACTCTCCCGCTCGTACATCCGACGCCCTCTCCTTCGATGTGGGCAGCCTCAACTCTATTTCCTCAGGAATCTGGTACTTCCTCCGTACCTCCTCCAACTCCTCCGCTGTAAATATAGATCTATCTGCCTTAGTGTGCCAATGATTCGGCTCCACTTGGCTAATCGGCCTAACGGCCGAGATCATCGTAGTTGGGCGAGCCCGCGCCTCTTGTGCGGCTCCTCTCTCCTCCCTCCGCTCCGCCCGATACTATTCCGCCAACTCTACTGCGTCGTCTTCCCCCAAAGGGTCTAGTCTCATAATTGGCACCTCATCTCGCGCCATTCCTCCTACGTGTCTGCGTATAGCTTCGGACGCTGGCCCAAGGAAATTCACAAAGTGTCGCGGAGGCGTATCACACGAAACAAATGAGTTCACTTCAGGGATATGTTGGTTTTTTGCGATAAAGTAAGTAAAGCGAATAACCCCAAATGCCCACGGTTTGCCTATATTCTAAGGGTCAAGATTCAATTTTGCCAGTTTAAAAAATTTCGAAAAACTCCCGCCCCTGCCTTTCCACTACCCTAAATCACCCTGTCCCTTCACTTCTTGCTAACGCGTCACCTCCCCCATTAAAGGACCATGCCATGTGTACGACCACGATCCACTACTCTCTTCCCCTTCCCTGTCTATTCCACTTCACTTCACCACGTGCCTCGCTGCTCCTCGAGCCCCGCGCCCCGCCACTTCCCCCTCTCACTCGGTCACCCTTCGCGGTCGGCCCTCTTCACGGTTGGTCCGTCCACTCGGTCACCCTTCACGGTCGGCCCTCCTCACGGTTGGTCCGTCCACTCGGCTACTCTTCGCGGTCGGCCCTCCTCACGGTTGGTCCGTCCACTCGGCCACCCTTCGCGGTTGGCCCTCCTCACAGTTGGTCCGTCCACTCGGCCACCCTTCGTGGTCGGCCCTCCTCACAATTGATCCCTCCACTCGGTCACCCTTCGCGGTCGGCCCTCCTCACGATCGGCCCTCTACTCGATCACCCCTCTCGGTCGGCCCACCTCCCAGTCGGTCTTCTTTCCGTCGACCTCTCACAACCCCTATTTTCTTCCTTATTCCTTTCATTAGGTTGAAGCTACACTTGGGAATGGGGGACTACTGACATGGGTAAGCCCATAAAGGATATGGCCCACCACTTAAGGCCCAATCCATGATTCAAATACTAAAGCCCAACATTTTGGGAACCCAACGTTACACCAAGTACCAATGACATCTAAACACTTGGCAAGTGAAGAATTAGCCACATCAGCAGACAAAGATCCTGTAGAGTTATTGCACTACACATCAGCCATTAATGAGTTTCCCTGCAGCATTTATTACGATAACCCTTCATGTTGGAACAGAACAGCCTCACCATGAACAAGGCAAGCTAGAACATAGACTTTCGGCCAACATAGCAGCTCGAAGTGGACAAAGAAATGATGAGCAAATGATATAAGCAGGCTTCTAAGACAAAGAAAATGTTAAGTTCTCTATCTCCATCCTATCTCTACATTTCATCACCCTCTCTTCTCTAACTTGATCGTCGGAGGGTTCGCTGGGGGACTCCCCGTTCCCTGTTGGACTCTTGTGCAGGTCTCTCTGCGGGCTCGACACTCGGGCAACGGTTTGGGAAGCGTGGATCAATCCGACCCCTTCTATCTGGAGCAATCAGTATCATCAATTTGTTATATTGAGTTTTTTTGTTTAGGCTCCGTTTGTTTTGACGTAAAATATTTTTGTCAAAAATATTGTCAAAAACATTTTTTTTTTTGTTTGGTTGAACAAAAAGCAAGTAAAACATTTTTGAAGGAAAATATTTTTTGCATCATTTTCTCAAAAATAACTTATCTTTAAAAATTTCATAAGTCAATTTTTACAAAATTGACTCTCAATCACTATTTTTTCAACACATTTAACATTTTCAAATAAATATTTTAGCTCACTTAACAAGTCATAAATGACACTTTATTGAATCAAAATTTATCTTTTAGGCAATAAAATGTTTTTGTTTCAAGTGTCAACCAAATACCGAAAAACAAAAACAAAACATTTTTTTCTGTGTAAAATTAATTTACAAGAAAAATATTTTTTTGTGTAAAATATTTTATGTCGAAACAAACAGAGCTTTAATGATTTTATTTTTTGCTTCATTGTGTGCCACAAAAGTTCCGATTTCAAGGTTTTCATTTAGTGCTTGTTTGGGATCATCTAAAATAGACAAAAAGTCAAAAATTACTAAAAAAATAAATAAGTTAACACTATTCACTAATCAATTGTTTAGTCAAACAGTCAGCATATACAGAGAGCAAAAAGACTAAAAATCCCTTGTTGACATGCACAGAAATTAAAAAATAAAAATAAAAAAAAATAGCGCCGCACAATGCACAGACACAACACAGTGTATGTCAGTGCTCAGAAGGGTACTTCGGTAATTTTGCAAGTTGATACAATATTTTAATACACATTTTTTCATAAAAAGTTAAAAAATTATTCCAAACATACATTTTTTTTCCCTCTACTTTTTTAGTAAAAATGTCAAAAAGTGCACTTATATAGTTCATCCCAAACAACCCCACTAGTTTGAGCAAGGCCAAGATCAAGGCCAAAACCCCATTTGTGAATATCACACACAACAGATGCAAAAGTCTCCATGATGGAAACAAAGTGCACTTATTGGCTTAGGGAACATGGCTTGGCTTCTTGATCATGTTCTGTTAAATTAATCAAATACTCCGGTTATTTTTTATTTTTCCTACAGAGAAGATGAACAATAAACACAACGAAAGAATGTTATAACACGTGTTGTTGATGTACATGCTACATTGCCGAACTCTAGTGTAACCTTGACATTTACTCCCCACACCCTGCTAGCACATATTTTCTGCAGTTTCATTTTCAGGCTTCCACCATCTCAGAAAAAGCTATTACTCACCACACCCTGCTAGCACATATTTTCCATAGTTTCATTTTTCAGGTTTCCACCATCTCAGAAAAAGCTAGTCTTCTTACTGTTTCTCAGGTTTCGTACAGTCATTACTAGCTGTTGCCTTTCACCTTCTACCTCCGCAAATTTGAGACTTATCTCTGAATATCTCTCTTGCATTTCTTTCAGCTCTCCTTCCATACATTTGTTCCTTTCCTTCAGTAATTCCATTTCACTTAACAATTGGGTAGGATGGCAATCATCAATTGTCCGGGAAATGGATATGTTCATCCCTGAGCAAGTTTCTACTTCACTGTGAAAACAAGAGTGAATTCATTGTCAAGGATGCATGAGAACACATCATTATACCACAAAAATGTATGCATAGAAGCAAAGTCACAATGAAGTAACCTAAAACAAAGTAAAGTTAAGGTTGACCTAGTTGCGTATTCTTACCTTTTGACTAGCGCTTTGCCAACTCCATTTTCTTTGAATGTGCCTGGCGTAGAGCTCATCTCTGAAAGCTGTAAAAAGGTATGAGTATGAAAATGTTTTGTGTTGACCGAAAATAATCCATTCAACTTTGAAAGACTGTGTCAAAGGGTAGTGCTTCTTGAGTTACTATCTGATTCATATTAGAAAAAATAAGTTTGAGAAGGTTTTGATTGAATAAAATCCAGTCGGATTTTACTGAACTTGAACATGCAAGAGTTTCTCCAGGGGTGTAATCAACCATCTACTTATAACAATTCTAATGTGGAGAAAGTCCCCTTTATGAATCTTGCCTGTCTATACATGAACTTATGAACTATTGTGCTTCACAGTGTGGCAAGTTGGCAACTAGCAGGTTGACAAATTTTCTTTAAAAAGATTCTTTCTTAAATACTATGCTGCTAATCTTTGAACTACAATTCTTAATTTCTTTCTCTAAAAAAATCAAAAGAGTGGATTTATGAACCAATCTTTGGCCCGTTCAAATGACAGTGTTTGGTGCATATGTTTGTCAATATATTTGAGACATGAACCTCTTGGAACTGTGTGCATAAAAACTTCTAATGTGATTGAGTTGTTCCATGCTGCTTTCTATTTTTTCAAACTTGTTTCCTAGATTGTTTTCCTTATGTGCTACTCTTTCATGTTAGACATTACATAATCACTGTTCTTACTACTAATGTAAACACAAGATGGGTAAAGCTTGTTTGGTTGGGTAAAGGACCATCTAAACATTACAATCTAGTACACAAGTGTTTATGATCTGTAGTAAAGTTAGCTACATAAGTAAAATAGTTGAAGACGTGTTTGTGAGACCATGTTACCTTAACATAGGATACAAGATATCGTGCATTTTTGTTGTTTCTTAACACATTTGTTAGAACACCTATGAAAATATGGAAAATAAAAGAACATATACAGCAGACCTTCTTTAAGTGACACTTGTGCCTCTATTTTCTTTTCTTATATACTTAACTTTTGATCTTAGCAACAGAATTGAATGATTACCTCAACCAAATTAAACTTCTCACCGACCAGTTTCTTTCCTGTAACGATGATTGCCTCTTCCTTCTTCTGTAGGTCACCCTCCAATTTAACGACCTCTTTCCTCAGGTTTTCTTTCTCCTGCTCTTCTTCAGACAAACAATGTTTCAATTCATTATTTTGAACTCTGAGCTTTTGTATGTCTGACTGCAGAATCCTAACCATTGTCTCCTTTTCATCCTTCAAAGACCTCAAAGTATTTGTTTCCTTCTGTAGTTTTTGAGCTTCCTTTCTTGCTGAATCAAATTCTCTCTTTAGTTCTTCTCTTTCTTTACTCCATCTTTGCTGCATCTCTGGTTCACCTCTCAATTTTTGTTTATGCTCTGCTTCTTCAGAGAAGCCATTCTTTATTTTGAGCCTGCCTTTCTCACTTTTGAGTTTTTGGATTTCAATTGAGAAAGACTGGTGCGTTTCTTCATCTTGTTTTTTAAGCTTTTCAATTTGCATGCACTTTTCCTTGAGGTCCTGCGACATCTGCTCTATTTGTTTTGATTTCAGATCTTTCTGGTCTGAAAGCTCTTGAAGTTTTACTTCGTACTGCTCTTTCATCAAGTCTAGTTCTTCATTAGCTTTCTGGAGCATTTCTTCTACAGCACTTTTCTGCTGGTGCAGATCATTAGCTTCTGTAACTGCTTTCATGGTCAGCTTCTCATTCTCGTCAAACTTAGATGTCATTGTAACAGAAAGCCTTCTGAATTCCTCCTGAATTTGCTCAGCCGCAATAGCATTGTTTGACCTTGTCTTTCTCAAGGCCTCCTCCGCTTGGATCGCCCTCTGTTCCTGCTCAATTTTGGCAAGTGTTATGCCTTCTAAATCATCCTCAAATCCTTGTGCCTGCTTTTCCAGTTCTTTCTCCAAGCTTTTTACCTGAGTTTCAAGCTCATTAATTGTGTTTGAAGATTCTGATATTTCTAGTGCCTGCTTCTTGATTTCTTTCTGTAACCTCTCTATCTGGAGTTTGAACTCTTTTATAGTTGCCAAATAGTCTGAGCATTCATTCTGCATCTTCATCTGTTCTATTTCGTTTTGCTCCAACTTCTGAGAGGTAACATGGTTTTTTTGTTTTACAATCTCATAGTCCACAGCAAGCTGTTCCATATGCATCTTTAGCTCTTCTCTGTCTTTCCTGTAGACCTCTATTTCACCGTAAAGGTCTGTGATCATCTGCTTGAGCATGTCTATTTCATTGGCTTCATTGTTGCAATCTGAAACTTCTTTGGAAGCCTCCCTTTCATTCTTACAGGCTTCTATTATAGCTGAGAGATCAACTATTTCCCTGTTCTTTTGCTCCAACATTTCATCAAGGTCTCTTACTGCAAGAATCAATTCAGAGTTTGATTCTTCAGTCTTCTGCAGCTGCATTCTCATAGTGGTATTCGAGTCTTTCTCATGATTAAGCTCTTGCCTAATTTCTTCTAATATAGCATTTAAATTTTCGATCTCCATTTGCAATTGATTTGAAACTTCTACATCACCCCTGCATTTCAGCAAAGACTTAAGTTGTTCAGATTCTGTTTGAAGCACATCTTTCTCTTCTTTCAGGCTAACAATTTGTCTCGTTAGGTCCTGTCCCCTTTTGCTTTCCTTCACAACTTGCCTCCGAAGCGACTGTAATTCCAGTTCTGATACTGCTACCTGCCTTTCCAACATAGAAACTTCTCTTACAAGTTTTTCATTGGATCTATCTGAAGCCTCTGTTGACCTGTCCCTTGGTAAATTTTCCTCGGGGCTGTTTGGTGAGTCGACTATACTTCCATCTGAAACAGAACCCACTGACCAATCTGTGTTTGTTCTCTGATGCATATGGCTATTTTTCTGAACAACATCAACTGTTCTCTTCTTGGGCATGGAGTGTTGTCTGAGAGTGGTATCATCCTCACAGATTATAGGATTTTCCACAAGAAGATTTTTGAAGCTCGCATTGTGTTCACACTCCTCTGATGTGAGGTAATTGATGTAATCATCCTGTAGAACAGTCAAGAAACATTTCATTGCAACTTTGTCTGCTGCTGCAAATTGAAAAGTGAAAAGGTTAATGATGTGAGAGACATTACTTCAGTAAAATTGATGTTGCTGTTTCCGTTTCTATCATTGTTCCTTAAATTATTCTTCAAGCTCCTATCATGTGACTTGGCTGTTGGCGTTTCACCTTCATCATTGTCTCTGAAGATTCACATGAAGAAAGATACTAGCTCATTGTTTTATGAACATGTGAAAAAAGGAAATAAATAAAATAAATAAATGCAAAGTTGAACTGAGTGGTAATATTTAATCTCACCTTTGATCATTAGAGCCCTGCATATTGTGAATTGTGACCTGTCCAATTATACCTTCATATATGAGAGAGTGAAAAATCTTGCAATTTGCTGCTTTATATTAATGTATTACTTATGACATTGCATTTTTTCCTAGGTTACTTTTGGGTGATCTAAATCATTTGAATAACTCTATCAAGACACATATCAGAAGAAATATTGTGTATGAGAGAGTGACTAACATGCAAAATTGCTCCATTTCCTGCATAGTTTGAAGTCTTGAGGGGTAGGGAGACTATTGAAGGTTTAGCTGCCTCTGCGTAATCTGCAAAATTAATCGAGACTTCTCCCAGGAGACCTGATTTTGACGATCCCTGCAAGATTTCAAAGTTTCAGAAGACATCTATGGGAACAAAGTCTGAAGGAGTAAACCTGTAAAACTTGTGATCATATCTTACAGTTGTTACAATGAAATGATAAAATTTCTCATTGAATTTTCCTGTTTTCAGCTCCTTGATTAATTTCACTGTTTCATACACAGGATTATCCCAACAACAGGTTCCATCCACAATGGCAGCTTTCTCTAATCTCACTGTCGGCTTTCCAACATCCGCTGGAACCAGTGATATTGTCAGTGTTTTTGCTTTCAATTGTGGCACCTGTAAACGGTACAGTTCACAAACCAGATAAATATTATCTACTTTTCATTTTTTGTATATTGATTAACACTTCTATAGTCAAATATTTCAGTTTAGTTGTAGGAAATGTGATGATTTGCTCTTAGTTTGTCATCTTAGTATATATATACCTGAGTTGCCTGAAACTGCAACATGAACACGGCTTTGATTTTCTTCTCGCTTCTCCATCTTCCTGGCTTGAACATCTTTGATCAAACTAAAGCTCTCAATTCTTCTGAAACAGTCTCACTTTTACTTCATTGAGACATCAAACAGGAATGATGAATATGTGGTTTTGATTGCTAAACATATTAGGTGTTTCTTGTGATGTTGTCAATGAAAACTGGTGTGAAAGTGGCAAACAGGCTGTCAGGTGTATCAAATCTAACTAGTTAAAGAATCAGATGCTAGTTTGGGAGCTAGAAGTGGGGATTCTAATTAAAATGCAAGAGAATCATATAATATAAGAAAAAATAGATAACATAAATAATTTATTCAGAAGAATAGCTCTAGATCCTATAAGATTTTTCTTATTTGCTGGCTTGTGGCTCGAGTTCATACTTTATAGCTTTAAGTAAAGTAGATCACTCTACACTTCTATACTTTGCTTCTATGACATATCTTCACTGGACATGAAAAAAAAAAAAAAAAAAAAAAAAAAAAGAGAGAAAAGAGAAAAAAGAAAGTCAAACTTTGTTCTTTGCTTGCTTCCCCCAAACTTGATAAACCTAGCCATTGAGTGTAAAGCTCCAATAACAACGAACAGTGAGAAAAGTCTATTTTGATGTGGAAAATCAATGGTAAGGCTTGTTGTTAGCATCCTAGGTAGCGCGGATTCAAATCACGGAAATTGTCTCCAGAAATAGGAATAAGACTGCGTACATTTTGTCCTTCCTGGACCATGTTTTAACGCAAATCTCGTGCACGTAGTCGCCCTTTTTACTCGCAAATAATGAAACTTTTTTAGTCCAAACTGTGGCTTTGGCTTTTGTTAATACCCAGTTGTCAACCGTTGAGTCAAGATCTAGGTTTTGGAATAGTGAATCTGATAGCAGTTCCATGGGTTTAGTTTTTTTTTAAATGGAACATTATTGCTATGACAATTATAATTTAACAACCAAGGCTGGACCACCTTACACGGTAGTGCAAGGTAGTTGAAGGTACAACCATATTAATGTCTCTGGACTTCAATATACGTGATAAGACATTATTAATGGTGGACCAAACTCCCTTTACAAATCTGACCCATGAAGAAACACAGCCTCACAATGTCTCTTCCAGCAATGCAGTGCAATTCAACTAGTAGTGCTCTCTGTCCATGATTGAGTAGCTTGTTGGTAATCAAATACCCTCTGCAAAAAATCATTTGTAAATGTGTAAAAACACGTGAAACCATGTGCTCCTCTCTCTCATACATACGCATCTCGTGATATTGTATTAATTTTTTTGTGCGGGAGATCTCATTTTAATTATTTTTTTTTTTGAGCTGGATCTGTTGATGAATTGATCACTCTTCTTGGGTGGTGAGGTGGATGTCAACAGCTGACCTGAGTTTTTATGCCTTACCTAATTTGGCGCAAATATCTTAGGTCTAGTTAGTGTTAGTAATGTTTCAATAAGCCCTATTATGCGCCCCTTGCATACTTGGTTTTAAGGGTAAGTTATATTTAGATTCTGTTCAGATTATGAATTCGGGTAGAGAGTTGAAACGAAAAAAGAAAAATATAAATAAAACACAGTTATATTTTATTTATATTTCATTTACTTTTTTTATTTTTAATTTTTAAATCCATACCAAAATTCATAATTCAAATATAGCCTTAAGAAATAATGACTTTGTTTGGGTAAATTCTTTTTTTTTTTTTTTTTTTTTGAATTTCTTATGATTTTTTTTATTTTTTTATTTTTTGTAAGAAGTTAGAATCTAATTTGATAGAAATAAATATTAAAAAAATATTTTTAATTTTCAAACATTATTTCTATCCTAAGGAGGAGACAATCATATGAAAGTAATAAATGTTTTATTATCATTTTATTATTTTTAATCAAATTAATTTTTAAAAATATTTAAAAAAATAAATTAGGAGAGTTTTGGTATCAAAGTCAACCAGCATGTTGAGTATGTGGTTGGACTCCACTTTTTTACCCGGAGAAGGGGGGTGACCCATTACAGGTAGGGGGATCAATGGAACGGATTGGGTTTATCTAGCTATGTTTCATATATTAATAGATTTTTTGAGTTTTAATTAGTCAATCGGTCGGTACAGATCGCATTTATTTAAAAAAATTAAAATGATGTCTCATTTGTAAATTCAAATCTTACGGACTAAAATCAAATTGAACCCAATTACATATTTTTTTATTACATATATTATTAAGTTATACACAAATTTTTTAAAAATAATTTATGTGATCAAATTAATTAATACTATTAAAACAATTAAATTAAAGTATAAATTCATCAAATTAACAAATTATGACAATGTTATATATAAAAAGTTGAAAGTTTGGAAGATATCATTGGTCATTATCAAATTCAATTTTAACAAATTATATTTTGTGTATTTTTTTAAGTACAATTTAGAAGGATAATATGAATTGTCAAATGTTATTTTTTTTTTTTAAATGGAACAATATTGATTTTAATGAATTAAAATTGAATTTAATAGTGTTATTTTTTTGGATGCTATTATAGCGATCCCGGGTTTGTCTCCTTTATGTACAGTGTTTCGGACTTAGGTTTCGTAGAGTTGATAGTTGTATATCTTGTTGTCATCCTTGAATTCCCTATGTTTGAGTTTTAGGATGTGTTGAGCGTGTTTCGAACGGGTAGATTGAGTTTTGGTCTCAGGTGTTGTTACCCAGATTTTTGGTGTTACGCTCGAGCGGATTATTTTGCGCTCGAGCGGAGTTCGTTTCTTTGGTGGTACGCTCGAGCGGGTATCTTTGCGCTCGAGCGGGGTTTACATACTTCCAGTATTTCGTGCCTCTGTAAAACTTCTGCAGTTGTGATTTTCACGCTCGAGCGGGTTTTCCTGCGCTCGAGCGGGTAACTTGGAGCTCGAGCGGGTAGTTCAATGTCGGTAAAAGTTCTGGGAGGAGGTAATCTACACTCGAGCGGACTGGTTTTCGCGCTCGAGCGGATGTATTTTGTTTTTGTGTGTTGGCGCTCGAGCGGGTCCAATTTTTGTGCTTGACGCTCGAGCGTTCTATTATCCGCTCGAGCGGATCGTGCGTATATCAGTTGGCAGCTGGGCATTTTTTAATCACTTTTCAACTTCCACTCTCTCTTACTTTTCCAAAAAGCCATTTTTGAGAGCTTCTCTCATTACTTTCTCCCTTCTCTCTTAGGATTGATCTAGTTAGAGTGTTCTCCTACCCTTTCACCTTTACAAAAAGTGTGTTGATCGTGGAGGGCTACGTTTTGATCCGAAAAGTTTGGAGTTTGGAGCACTTTGAGTTTGGTCTTCTTCTTCGTTTGAGCTCTAACTTCGAGGTAGGGATATCCTACTCCGTCTTATGAGCTTTGTCTTTAAATTTTGGTATTTCGATATGTTGAGGGTCCTTGGGTAATTTTGAGAAAGTTTGGGGTCTTTGTGAAATTTTCAAAAGACGGGATTTTAAACATATAAACCCATATGTATGTAATACATTGGAAGATGGACTTAGTGTTGGATTATTGATGGAGAATGGAACCTTAGGGTTGGTATTGTAAATATGGGAAAAAGCCCTAATCGTTATGATAAATTAATTTAGGGAAATGAGAAATTGAATAGGAAATATTCAGATTGGAAAGGTACGGGATCAAAGAGTGTAGTTGGATTAATTTATCGCTCACCTAGACAAAATATTGATATTTTATCCATTCGGTGCATTTATTTTCTGTTTAGAAATAACTGCTTTGGACTATCGGTGGAGGATAGTCTTGATTGTTGTAGACAATGCATGATGATTAGACAAATTAAAACTAATCAATTGAGTATGCTATCGAGTATGGTGGTTGGTATAATACATCAAAATTTTGTATTGATTGATTGAACTTGTATATGATAATTGTTTATATACATTGTATTGTGTGGGAGGAGATGGGGAATGTACTCCACAGTTTATTGGAAGATGGGGGATGGACCTCTAAACCGGATATTGTTTGACATTGATACAGCACTACCATGTGTATCATTTGTGAATTATAGAAGTGTTTTGTTTAACATTGATATAGCACTAAAATGTGTATCATTTGTCTTGATTGATTAAATTTGTATATGATAATTGCTTATATACATTGTATTGTGTGGGAGGAGATGAGGGATGTACTCCACGGTTTATTGGAAGATGGGAAATGGACCTCTAAACCGGATTTTGCTTGAGATTGATACAGCACTAAAATGTGTATCATTTGTGGAGTATGGAAGTGTTTGTTTGATTTGATATAGCACTAAAATGTATATCAGTATCATTTGTAGAGTATGGAAACGTTTTTGTTGACTTTGATACAGCACCAAAAAGGGTATCCATTATAAATTTCGAAAGTATTTTAGTGATGAGTTATCATCTCATTAAATTATGTGGCCAGACTTTGAGCCTTGTTTTCAAACTTAAAGTTGGATAAGAAATGGTAGATGAATTGTAATATGGACATGATTGTCATGAAACTATAACATGGTATACGTTGGAATATAAGTGTGGACCATCTATCTAATGCTATTGTTTTAGTCATTGTTTATAGTTGGTTTAGTGTATCTCTACTGGGCTGTGGCTCACCCTATATGGGACTTCATTTTCAGGTACCGATGGTATGCCACCTCCAAGAACATAGTTTGGGAGGCTAGAGGCAGACAGACTATTTTGTTGCTTTGTTTTCTTTGGATGTATTTCATGTAAATTCAAGCCAAGGGCTAAATATGTATTTGAGTTAGTACTCTATTTTTGTAACCAAGTGTTGACTTGGAAAGTTGTAAGCCAATAGGGCAGTTACTCTTGTTGTCAACGTGTAATACATTTTGTAAGGATACTCTGATGATTGTAATACAATATCTCTTTCCTGTAACTTGACTGTATGATATTTTGGGTTTTTTTTTTTAGGGCGTTACAGCTATAGTTTAAGTCGGGCTGATGGGATGGTTGGGTTAGATTTACTTATGCGGGCTTGTATGGACCGGGTTCGTGGGTGAGCTAGGGTTTTAAATATTTGTCTAAAGCCCTAAATGATCTTATATGGGATGGGATGGGTTGGACAGTCAAGCGGGTTGGGATGGGCCATGGGATAGGTTAGGTAATATTGAGTTTTTTGTCTACATGCCATTTGATAACCCTTATCCTAGGCATGACCAAGTGATATTCTATAAATGTTATGACTGGTAGACGATGTGAGACTTATGACACTACTACAAAAACAGATAAAAATCACACTCTTTTTGTGTGATGTATGTTATTTAATCACACTTTTTAAGTTTTATTAAAGTGTGATCTTTGAGAGTGTGATTAAAAGGGGTCATTTTTAATCACACATTTTAAGTGTGATTAATAACATTTAGATCACACTTTTTAAGTGTGATTAAAAATATTTAGATCACACCTTTTAGTCGCTAAATGCTCATTCATGGAAAAAAAAAATTACACCCACTAGCTTCTCATTTGATTTTGTGGAGATTCGAACCATCAACCCTCTCGCACCATAAACCTTATACAACACACTCCTTTCACTACACCTCTATAACACCATATGATTATATATGCAACATATATTATTTATATAGTACATAGACCTATATTAATATAAAAGTATATATAAAGATAATTATTTTTTATTGAACATAATTTATGTAAAAATAAATTATTTACTAGAAAAAAAAGAGACCTCTTTTGGCGACTAAACATAATTTTAGGCACCAATTCTATACTTTTGGCTACTAATTATTTTTTAGTCGTTAAAAAATTTAATTCCCGGCCTAAAATTACCACTTTTGGCCACTAAACTTCTTTTTAGTCGTCAAAAAGCCTCACTTTTGGCTACTAAACATCTTTTTAGTCGCCCAATGCCTCAGTTTTGGCTACTAAATTTTTTTTAGTCTCCAAAAAATCTCGCTTTTGGCTACTAAAATTTTTTTAGTTGGTAAAAGCCTCACTTTTGGCAACCAAACATCTTTTTAGTCACCCATTTTGGCTACTAATTTTTTTTTAGTCGCCAAAAAGCCTTACTTTTGGTTACTAAAATTTTTTTAGTCGGTAAAAGCCATATATGGGCAACCAAACAGATTTTCAGTCGCCAAAACCTATACTTTTGGCTACTAATGCTTTTTTAGTTGCCAAAACCTATACTTTCAGCGAGCAAATGTGCTTTTTTAGTCGCCAAAGATGCTTTTTCTTGTAGTGGAGTGTGATTATATATATATATATATATATATAATTACACTTATTTAAAAAGTGTGATTAAAAAGTATATAAATAATCACACTTTAATTAGAATGTGTGATTAAAAAATATATATCTAATCACACTTATTTAAAAAGTGTGATTAAAAAGTAGTAGTGTATATATAATCACACTTTAATTAGAATGTGTGATTAAAAAAATATATACATAATCACACTTAATTGAAAAGTGACATAAAAAATGAATATTATCACACTCAATCAAATTAAGTGTGATTAAAATATCAATCTAATTTTTTTTATCACACTTTCAATAAAAGTGAGATATTTTTTTTTATCAAAGTGTGATCTTTAACTATTTTTGTAGTAGTGTGATTTTATGTTGGATCATAAGAATACAGTTAGGGGTCATCAATGAGACGACTGGACTTACCTGGCCTGTAACTATTGTGTATATTAATGAATTTTCAGGTTTTGACTAGTCAACGAGTTGATACGAGCCGTGTTTATTTAAAAAAATTAAAATCATGTCTCACCTATAAATTCAAATCTTACGGGCCAAAATTAAACTGAACCGAATTATAGATTTTTTATTAGACTTATATTATTAAGTTATATACATTTATTTTTATTTTTTTTAATGATCAAATTAATTAATACTATTAAACTAACCAATTAAAATATAAATTCATCAAATTAACAAATTATAACAATGTTATATGTAAGAAGTTGAAAGTTAGGAAGATTCACCGGTCATTGTTAAATTCAATTTTAACAAATTGTGTTATATATTTCTTTAAAACTACAATTTATAAGGGTAATATGGGTCGTCAATTTTTTTAAAATTTTTATTTTATATAAATGGAGCAGTATTGATTTTAATGGAATAAAATTAAATTTAACAGTGCTATTTTTTTGTATAATATTAAAAAAGTTTTTGGACGGGATAATTTGAGTTGGGCTCATAAGATGGTCGAGTTGGATTTACCCATCCAAGCTTGTATGGGTCGGGTTCATAGGCGGGTTTGGGTTTTAAATCTTTGTCCAAAATCCTAAATGATCTTTTATGAGATGGAACGGGCTAGGTAATTAAACGGGCTGGGACGGGCCATGTAATGAGTTGGATGGATTGAATAATACCCGATTTTTTGTCCATGGGCCATTTGACCACCCCTAATTACAAGTCAGTTTTTAAGGGCAAATATTTTTTTAGAATTTGGTGGGCTAACGGGCCATCTAGGGGGTGGCCTTTTCATGGGCTAATAGACAGATCAAATTCTAATACACAGGTCAAGGCCCAGCCTAAGTTTTGTTGAGGTTAGCCCAACGCCCAGGAGGGCTTGGGCCGTTTCTCGGCCTCCGAACCAAATGATTACAAAAATGCGAAGGTGAAAAAAATGACAAGAAGCCCGGAATATGTAGGCATCCAGCTAGAATTAATAGCCTTTTTTTATCCAACATTATTAAAAAAAAGTCACTAGCTGTTAATTTTTAGTGATAATTTAAAAATTGTCACTAAATGTTATTAATTATAAGTTTTTACGACAGTTTAAAAAAAATTATTACAAAAAAATGTTACTAATTTTTTATTTTTAGTGACAATTTAAAAAAAATCATCACAAAAAAATATCACTAAGTATAAGTTTAAGCGACAATTTATAAAAAATCATGACAAAAAAGTCATTAATTATTAATTTTTAACGATATTTGCAAAAATTTATTTTTAGCGATAATTTTATTTTGACTTATTTTCAATAGAATTTAATGGGAATTAGTTCAATTATTAGAACTTATCGGTAGTTTACCTTAAATGGGAGCAACATTTTAATAATTTTTATCAATTCACAAAATGTGAGCCCATTAATTATTAATTTTTTTGGTGTATTAATAATAGGAAAATAATGATGACAGTCATTTGGAGATGTATAATAAGTGTGTTAAAATGTGAAAAAAATGTATAAAAAAAAAAAAAAAGGAAAAACAGAAGAAGTTGAAAATGTTACGATTGCATTGAAATTTCAACCTTTTTTTTAATACTTTTTTTTAATACTTTGGTTTTTTATTGACAGCCCATTAATATTATTAATAAAAATGCGAGTGTTTTTAGCATTGTTGAACATGAAAAACTATGTTGATTACAATTATATGCTATATTTTGTTTATTATTTTAAATGTAACCATTATATTGATTGAAATAAGGGTGAAAATTTTCAACATGACTCTAACACTATTCAAAGTTAATGGATTAAGGTTAAATATGAGAAAATTTGATAACATGATGTTAGGTTAGCGTCAAATTTACAAAATACGAAATTGACATGAACAATCTGTTTAATGAAATATTAATTATGTATTTTAATAATATTTTCAATAATGAATGTTTGGACATTTTTTAATATTTTATGTAATTCTATTCAATTGAATAAAAAAATATGTAAAATAGGATTTTAAATCTAAAAGATAACAAAAATAGAAGAGCAGGTCAACTCCTCCTTATACATCATTCCTCTCTTCTGTATATTGTTGTGAGAGAGAGAGAGAGAGAGAGAGATGATAGGGGTGAAGGCAGTGGCGCTGTCAATAGTGGCGCACGTACTGGGGATAGCAGGTGCGGTTA
This sequence comes from Camellia japonica, assembly GCA_030407325.1. Taxonomy (NCBI): domain Eukaryota; kingdom Viridiplantae; phylum Streptophyta; class Magnoliopsida; order Ericales; family Theaceae; genus Camellia; species Camellia japonica. The sequence goes on along the minus strand of JAPPVO010000032.1, from coordinate 152,995,672 downwards.
TGGTGTTGGTTTGGTGCATTCACTTTAGGGGTGGCTTAGCCTGGGATTCCTCCAACAAAAGCCTCATCTTCAATGTAAGCACTCCCCCCTTTATCCTTCTCTCTTCTTCTTCTTCTTCTTCTTCTTCTTTTTTTTATATATCTGTACACATTTTTTGTTTGATTTTGTTTTTTATTTTTTCTGGGAAGTAATTTTAATGAATCAATATCTATGAGATTAAAAATCAGAAGGGGGCGGTGCATTTCTTCTTTCTTCACAATGGATACTAGCATAATATTCGTGTTATGTACATAATTTTATAAAATAAAAGATTAAAATAAATTAGGACATAGCACCTCTATTCAAATCTTTAAAATTTGATATATCAATTTTTTTTTGAAGGCTTATGATAAATTGGTATATGTCAATTTGACATGAAAGCTCGGTATTGTATTGAGATCCAATACTTCAATTACAATTAATCTGGAATTGATAATTATTTTATATATATATTTGCTTATTTGGCAACTGGGTTAAAAATTAATTTTTTAACTTTTTAATTTTTTTAAGTCATATCACCTCTCTATTTCTTTTTACACATTTTTATAAAAAAAATTTTAAAAATTAACTTTTAATCTATTTCTCAAAAAAGAGCTTCATGTGTTCCTGTTAGTATTATTCATTTATTTATTATTTATATTTTGAATGAGGGCTGGGTTAGTTAGAGTTGGCTGAGCACATGACTGTTCACTGTTTGATTCAATTTGATTCATTTTACTAATATTGCTTACGTCACTGCTTTCGTGTGTGGAAATGGACATGGCAAGGTGAGTTTGTTTGAGAGAATTGTCTACCCAAAAACAAGGAGTGAGAATTGTATACGTAACCATGAGTTTGCTTGTAGTAGGGTTAAGGTTTTGATGATCAAATTTAGCTACCAAATTTTGAAATACTAACAAACAAGTATTCAATGTAAATTTTGGTTAGGTAAATTGCACTTGTTTTTAATTATATTGTGTTTATTTAAAATTTTAGTTCATATAATATTTAGTCATGTTTTGATTCATAAGTTTTAGAGAAATATTATGATACACACTCTTTAAATAATATGTACTATATGCATATTATAATTAAAAAAGAAAATGACATAATTTTTATTTTCTAAATCATAATTCAAAAAATATCATAAATAAACACAACATAAGATATAACTAAAAAAGTCATGAGTCATAACTAAAGAAAAAGTGTCCGTTTGGAAACTTGAGCAAGGATCCTCTAGAGTGAAATTTTCCTAAAGTTTCCTAGAGTACTATATTGTGTGGTTGAGATTTACTGGCAAGTCACATCAGAAAAATTGATGTGACTTGCCAGTAAATCTCAACCACACAATGTAGCACTCTAGGAAACTTTAGGGAAAAATCACTCTAGAGGATCCCAATTCTGGAAACTTGGTTAAAAGTTGCGTTTTGTAGCTTGTCCAAAAAAGCTAGATTGGCTTTTTTAACATAAAAGTCATTTGGAGAGGTCTAAAAAAGCTACCTGTGAAATTACAATTATACCTTCCATATTGTTTATGGTTATACATGGGTGAAAATGCAAATTTTTGAAATTGGGTGGGGGAGTTTGGTCATTTTATTGTGATGTGATATCATAAACAAATATTAACAACAAAAAAAAGCCAAAAATAGTTTTTTATTAACTTCCCAAATCACTTTCTAAGAAAGACAAAAAACTTGGTTAAAAGTTAAGAGCTAACTTTTAACCATCTTCTTAAAACACTCCTTAATCATAATTAAAGAAAAAAATAACATAACTAAGGGTGAATATGGTATACTCTTTTCAAGTGTGTGTATATTAGAATTACCTTAAGTTTTAACCATTTCCAAAACACTCCTTAATCATAATTAATAAAATAACATAATTAAGAGTAGATATGATATATTCTTTTCAAGTGTTTATGTATATTAGAATTACCCTAAGTTTTAATTCATACTCCTATGGATTCTGTCTCAGAGGCTATGGGTTCAAATCTCTCTAAGGAGAGTTGAATTAAGATGCAAGCACTTGTTATTTTGCAAGGGGTGAGGATGGTAACTCTGATAGATATTAATATAACAACTAACAATTAATTTTTGGAAACAAAATATATACATATATATATATATATATATGATAGAAAAATAAGTTGTCATCTCTTTTATATGAAAATATATATTTTGTATTGTTTATATGTGTATTTATACAATATTTAAATATATTTTGGGCTAGTTTTAGGTTTCATTTAGGATTAATTTCTTTAGTGATTATTTAATTTTTTTTAGAAAGTTGAAAAAATTATGTTTGAGAAGCTGCAATGATTATTTTATTTTTAGTTTTTTGAACAAGGAACTTGATGTGATATTTAATTTTTTTTATTTAATGACATAATTTTCTTGACATTTTAATTAAAAAGTTGCCTTTTATTTAGTAGAGCCCAAACACGGTCTTAAGCTCTTTTTCACCATAAAAAGTATTCCACTTTGTTACTCTATTATGCTACCTACCATTTCCGGTAGGGAAATGCTAGAGAGCTCTAATTCTAGAGCTCTAATTTGAGCTCTAGTGATGTGTCAAAGCAAAAAAAAAAAGAAAAAAAAACAAAATAAGGCATAAACATCACATCAGAGTGGGTCTCACCTTTCCATTAGAACTATTAGAGCTCCTATATTAGAGCTCTAAAGCATTTTTGTTTCCGGTATGCAGCCTCATCGCACTGTCACACACGTTGGGTTGTGTTCTTATCCTTATTTTGTGGGCTATTAATGAGTCACGTGCTTGCCCACATGTAGCTAATGTTGTCAGCTTATTATGAAAGTTTTGTTCGGTAACACGCAAAGCCTTCATTCGGCAGGTCAAAGTTTTTAATTTTTTTGGTTATTTTAATTATAAAAAGATAAAATAAATTAAAAATTAATAAGATAAAACGTCATATTCAAATTATAATCATTTTATTTTTTTTCTTATAAAAATTAAAAAAATCAAAAAGTCTATCTCAAATGAAGATTTTTAATTCCAAGCTAAAATAGTCAAGTAGCCAAAAGGCCAACTCACATTCCAAACGAATTCCAATATTAGAAGACTTCCGTATAGAAGGGAGATTTATATGTAGGTCTTAATAAGTTAATTTATTATTTAATAAGTCTTATGATAATTATTGATATTTTTTATTAAACATTATTTAAAAGAATAATGCTATATGCACCAATTAGTGTATTAATTTGTGTTCCAATTGATGATGTGATATAATTTAAGAGGTTTTTGGGATTTGTAATGTGATTAATGAGTGGGGTTAATAATAATATCATAATTAATGTTGGTACATTAGTTAATACACTAAGTGGTGCATGTAGCACCACTGTATTTAAAAAGTCACTAATTGTTAATTTTTAGTGATAGTTTGAAAAAAATTTCACAAAAAGTGTTACTTATTATAAATTTTAGCGACAGTTTAATAAAATATCGTCACAAAAAAAAATTCACTAAGTTATAATTTTCAGCGATAGTTTGAAAATTTTGTCACAAAAAAGTCACTAATTGTAAGTTTTAGCAATAATTTATAAAAATCCTGACAAAAAAAAAAAAATTAATTATCAATTTTTAGCAACATATGAAAAAAATCATCACAAAAAAATTATTTTTAACGACGATTTTATTAGAACTTATTTTTAATAAGATTTGATGAGAATTAAATTCAACTATTAAGATTTATTAATAGTTTACCCTAGATCGCTTAATAGGTAAATTTATTATTTAATAGATTTTATGATAATTAATGGTGTTTTTATCAAACACTATTTAAAAATATTACTAATTGTTAATTTTTAGAAACAGTTTAAAAAATTGTCACAAAAAAATCACTAATTTTTAACTTTTAGCGATATTTTGAAAAATAGAAAAATGTCACTAATTATAAGTTTTAGTGACAATTTGTAAAAATTATGATTAAAAAAATCACTAATTATCAATTTTTAGCGACATGCAAAAAATAATGACAAAAAATTATTTCTAGCAACAATTTCGTTAGGACTTATTTTCAATAGAATTTGATGAGAATTAAGTCCAATTATTAAGACTTATTGGTAGTTTATCCAAAATACTAATCCTTTTCTCGGATAATCTAATATCGGGAAATTTTATTTTCACACACCTATTTATTTTAGTGCACACACTTAATAAAATTTTATTTTAGTGACAATTATATCTTAAAATAAAATAACCATAATAGACATCAAAACTCTAACCAACTCATCTTATCTCACCTAATTTCCACACACCTAGTTATAGAAAGAGTAGCTAATTTTCCTTCTATTCAAGTGCATAAAAAACTTGATTTCTTTGTTGATGAGTCTGTGTGGGTGTGGTTCGGTGGAAAGTGTGTGTATAATATTTGAGTTAAGAGTTATAATTAGAATATGTGGTGTGTGGAATGAGACAAATAATACTTAATCAAATTTATAAGTGTGTGTATTGAAAAAATGATATGCATCGAAGTAAATAAGTGTGTGAAAATATAATTTCCCTCTAATATCCTTGAAAAGTAAACTTTCTTTTTCCCAAAATGCCTACATATTTTTCTTAAATTTCATTTAATTTTAAGTACCTTTATAAATAAATTACATCTTATCTAAAAATACTATATAATATGTAAGATATATATAACTATAGTGTGTCGTCTTGTACTCGTAAGTTTTGGACTCAAATTCTCAATATCTAGATTTAGAAATGTATATGTTTAGGCGCACACTCACTTGATATTCATATTCCGAGTGCATGTAACATAAGTCTCTAAAATACTAACAACTGCAATTAATCAAGTTTTCCCCATATTAATTTTGTGAATCTTCTCTTTTTTTTTTCTTTTCAATACAGATTCATCCTGTTCTGATTTTGATTGGCCTAATTATTATCGGAGGCGAAGGTAATTAATAATTTATTTATAGTTGCATAGTTGCTACAATTCTTGAACTTGAATTTTTCAGAGTTGTTTTTTTATTTTATTTTATTTTCTCTTCAAATGCAGCCATTATCAGTTATAAAGCTCTTCCATTGAAGAGAGAAGTGAAGAAACTGATCCATCTAGTTCTTCATTCAATTGCACTGATATTGGGGATAGTGGGTGTTTATGCTGCATTCAAATATCATAATGAGAGTGGTATTGCCAATCTCTACAGTTTACATTCCTGGCTTGGTATCGGAATTGTTGTCCTCTATGGTGTTCAGGTAATTACAATCCGACCCTAGATTGTCTGTGAAGAAATGGGCCTTTAGAATAACCTAGGAGGGCTCTATTGATGGATGGAATTGGAAATTGGCTTTTAACTTGAGTTCTAGCTCATAGTATGAGTTTATTGGTTTAAACTCATATAACAAGGACAACCCAAATTAATGCTAAGGTGATCAATACACGTTTAAACTATCAAGTAATATTATATGAATAGAAAAAAAAAAATTATATAGAATAATATGAAAATTTTATATCTATTTATTTTAAACAAAAAAAACTTATTGCATCTCCACCCAAACCTTCAAAATTTGGTGTTTCAAATTTTTTTGAAGGCTTGGGTGACAAATTGAGATATGCCAATTTGACATGAAAGCTTTCACTTGATATGTCAAATCTATTATTTTATTATTTTTAAAATAAAATTATTTTTATTGGATGGACTTCAAATTTGGGAGCAATCTGAGCATGTCAAATTTGAGATATTGAGTTTATGCCAAATGCTAACTCAACATTTGACATGTTAGGTAGACTTCATTTTTTATGTCAAAATTGAGTTGTTGATGTGGCACATAGGATTTAGCACTTTGGTTGGAGCTTTATAGTATCTCCACCTGAATTGTCAATTTTGAGGTGACACTTTTGACAATAGAATTTGGCGAGTTTTAGAGTATCTCCACCTGAATTGTCAATTTTGAGGTGGCACTTTTGACAATAGAATTTGGCGAGTTTTAGAGCATCTCCACTTGAATTGTCAATTTTGAGGTGGCACTTTTGACAATAAAATTTGACATCCAATTGTACTCCACCTGAATCTTTAAAAGTGGGTTGTCAATTTGGCATATAAAGAATATGTCAAATGTTTTTGTTTTCATTATTTTAATGATAAATTAAAGTAAAAGCAATAAAATAATAAATTTAGCATATCAGATGGATTTGTTTTTTTATATATGTCAAATTAATATATACCAATTTGACACTTAAAAAAATTGACATACAAATTTTTGAAGGGTTGAATGGAGATGCTCTAAGAGTGATTTTTTTTTTTTTTTTTTAAAATTTTAAATTTTAAAAATGTCACTTTTGAATGATTCTGATAAGATTTTCTATAACTTTCTATACACTTTATTTGTAAATTATTTTCCTTGAAGTACCCCCATTTGGATATATCATTTGAGTTATTTAGAAAGCACCAACACTAATAATGTCATGTGAAATATGATTAATGTCATACATGGTGTCATATCATAAAATATTCAAATTTGATAAGCTCTACCTAATTATATTTCAATAATTTTTTTCTTCTTTTTTTGTTGGAACTTTTGGCTAATTTGTGGAAGAAAATTGCAGTGGATATATGGATTCATTGTGTTCTTCTACCCTGGTGGAACAGCTTCAATAAGAAGAGAATCACTACCATGGCATGTGCTATTTGGGCTATTTGTTTACATCTTGGCTATTGGCAATGCTGCTTTGGGGTTTCTTGAGAAGCTGACATTCCTTGAGAGCTCTGGACTTGCCAAATATGGCTATGAGGCATTCCTTGTCAACTTCACTGCCATTGTGACAATATTGTTTGGAGCCTTTGTGGTGTTGACATCTCTTTCTCAACCTCCAAATGAAGACAAGTACAGCTATTTTGCATTATAAACTTGTGGTTGCAACTTTATTGAACCATGCTCATGTTTTGTTTATTACATCATTATGATATCAAAAGTTCTATTCTACACCCCGAAGATTTTCATACGATGAGATATAAATATGAGACAAAGGATGAGTCTCACATGTGGAGTCTAGCATATGCAAGACCTGCAATTTATAAGGGTTTTATGGATTAAATTTTTTTTTCCCCAAAAGTGAGTTTTGTTGTAAAAAATATTTGGAGATCAATTTTTGTCATGACTAAAAGGTCATTTCGAAAATTAAATTACAAATATCTAAAAATTTTAAAATTATGTCACATCATCTGTTAGTATACTAGTTAGTATATTAATTGATACATATAACATTATTTAAAAAATAATTTTGTTGATTAAATACAACGGGGATATCCAAGTAATCTATATTAATTTGATTGTTGTAAACTCTTCAATTATAAATACATAAAGCTAGAGGGTGATCATAACAATGGCCAAAGAATAACACAAAAGTAACATTTGATTAATCTCTAAGCTTTCTATAGGGGTGGGCGCGGGTCGGTTGCGGCCACGGAATCTCCAATCCGTCATCCGTCCGCCAGATTGGCGGATTGTAGAAAATCAATCCGCATTCGTCCGCCAATCCAGCGGATGGGGATTGAGCGGATTGGCGGTTTGGCGGATGGATGCGAATCGATTTGGCGGTTTAAAATTTTATAAATTTTTAACATAATTCAACTAGTGCACTTCCTTAAAAAAAGAAAAGAAAAGAAAATATTACAATCAATGACTTAAAAAAATATTACAATTACTGCATGCCTCATCCAAAGCAAGAAAGTTTGAAACTTTAGAACATCACAATCACTGCATATCTCATCCACATACTACAATCACAGCATGCCTCATTCACATAAAGTATTACAATATGTGGTTCTTAAAATATAAAAACAATTCAAACCACCAAAACCATGAACAAAGCAGTGGTAGAGATTGTATGTCTTTGTATTGTTATATCTATATCTGTTTTTGAAAACAAAAACCAATCAGCATATATCATATTTTCTATTTATTATATTTAGAGGTAGATTTAAAAACAAAAAAATATAGATAAATAATACGTTTATTTTTTTCAATTCAAAAAAGATATTCAAGTTGAAAACTTTTTTTCAACCGAATATTTAAACTCTTTTTTAATTGAAAACACAAACAGAATATTTAATCAAACTGAAAACACAAAGTCTTATAAATTACTAGGGGTGTTCGCGGTTTGGCGGTTTGGTTGCGGCCAAAGGAATCTCAAATCCGCCATCCGTCCGCCAGATTGGCGGATTGGAGAAAATCAATCCGCAACCGTCCACTTGTCATCACGCATCCGTTCAAAATTTGGCGGATTGGTTCGGTTCGGTCGGTTTTGGCGGATCGGTATATCCGCTGCTCACCCCTAGCTTTCTATATGTATAACTTATTATCTATCAACTTTTAGATGGTCTCTCTTTAATAATTATTAATCTTTTTTAGATACTTTCTTCACAGGATGGCAATATCATATAAAACAAAAGTAACAGTTTATTCGTTTCATTATTGTTAATGGTTTCTTGGAATTTGATGGGGTCTTGTTTGGTGGGGGACAAAACGACAAGTTGTTACTTACATTTGTTTCACTATTGAATGATTAATGCACAACCTGCTCATAATCATTGTGGCCAATGCTTGGTTAAAATTTTAATTTTTAACTTATTTTGAGTTATATTTTTTTTTTTATACTTTCAAAAAAAAAAAAATTTAAAATTATAAAATCAACTTTTAACTAATTATTCAAAACAACTCTTTTAATTAGATATAATTATTAAAAAGTTCTATTAATTAGATTTATTTATTTATGAGTGTTAAGTCATTTTTTTTTATATACGATAATAAGAAAATTTTGAAACTTTAAATATATTTTGTGTTTGTAAAATAATTATTTAATGCTAGTAATAATTCAGAGAAATTTATCAAAGTAATAAATAGTTGAAACATTTTAACTTTTATTTATATAAGTTTGTATCAAAATATGATGTAAGTAGTGTAAATAATTGATTCACCCATAGTGATAAACTTGGTAGATTTTAAGATGGTGGAAAATCATGTTTAGCTCAGGGGGAATATCATTTAAAAAATAATTATTGAATAATAAGAAATTTTATAAAGATTAATAATTAAATTTGTAAACTTTTTCATGAATTTGTATTTTTTTTTTTTCTGACATAATTGTCTGGTAATAATCCCTTTAGCTCGTGGTAAATTTTAGATAGGGTAAGCCTTCTGCGTCCGGATCCTCTAGGGTGATTCCCTACAGTGATCCTCTAGAGTGATAATTTAGGATGCGACACGTGTCCAATTAATGAAATCAATGGTTGAGATTTTTTCTCTCCAAAACGACGTCGTTTTGGTTTTGATTTTTTTTTTTTTTTTTTTTTTTTGCAGATCGGGAAGGAGGAAGAATGGGTTAGAGAGAGAGTCTCCTCCTTCTCTCTAGAACCAGACCCAGATCTCAAAAGCAGAAATCATGAAATTGATTCAATCTGATGGAGGAAGATCAAGATTTGTCCTTGGCTCATTGCTGTCCTTGTCCCTAGAAAATTGAGGTTTTCTGATCTGGGTTTTCTTGTTCTTGGCTCATTGCTTTTGTTTCTTGATTCAATCTGATGGAGGAAGATCAAGAACACAGGTTTGTTTGCAAGATTTGTCCTTGGGAGGTCACATGAGGGGTCACTTAGCCTCGATTTCAGCTAAAAAGCATGAAGATCATCAAAATTGTGAGAAGGTTTTGAGGGTTTCTGATTCAACCCAGAAGCTAGAAAAGCTCAAGAATGGCGATTTGGGTCTTGAAGGTGATTGTCATGGAAGCTATGGCCTGAGAGAGAACCCTAAGAAGACATGGAGGGTTTCAAACTGGGTTTTGGGGCAAGAAAGAGATCGGACGGCTCTACTATTTTCCAAAAAAAAAATTCAGATTCTCAGTCCCAAACACTATCAACAATGGCGATCTCTCCAACTCCAAGATCAACGACCCATCTCTCTCTCCTCCTCCTCCTCCTCCTAACCCCCCTCTCTCTCTTCTCTTGGAGCCATTCTTGATCTGCAAAAAAAGCTTCAAAAAAACTGATTTTTTTTTTTTTGGAAAATCCTCACCAAAACGACGTCGTTTTGGTGAGGACAAAGCAGAGCCGTCCGATCTCCACTTTAGGAGATCACTCTAGAGAATTAACTCTAGAGGATCCGCTCGCAAGGCTTCTTTCCAGTTCTTTGGACTGAAAATGATTGTTCGGACTTGTAAAGACCATTATGGGTTGTGTTTCAATTATTGAATAGTTCATTTTATCATACTCTATGTATACTATCTGTAAAAAAAAAATAAGTCAAACCAATATTCGTAATCTCTTATTTTATAAAATTTGTACTAAAAAGAAGGGTAAATTACCAATAGGTCATACTTTGGAGACTTATTACCCAATAGGTCCTACTTTGGAGACTTATTACCCATTAAGTCCTATTGATAAATTTATTAAGTGATAAAGATAAATTTATCAGTCTTTTATTTTATGAATAAATTTATAGTGATAAATTTATCAGTCTCTTTGTTTTTATGAATAAATTTTTAGTGATAAATTTATCACTCTCTTATTTTTATAGTGTTAAATTTATTAGTTAGGACCTGTAGGTAAATAAGTCTAGTTAATAGGACTAATTGGTAAGTACCCCTAAAAAAAATGGGTGGTTTGTTTTTAAAATACATTGATCCTTAATTTTTTTGGGAGACAAATTTCATAAAATAATGGGGTTACAAATATTGGACAACTCAATTTTTTATTTTTATTTTTATTTTTTATGCATGACATACACACTGGATTTGATAGACTGAACGATTTAAATTATTAAAATAAAACCTGTAATAAGTTTTATAAGTCTGAACAATCACCTTTAATATGGATTAAAATTGAAGAGAAGAGATGAGTCGACAATTTTAGAGATTTAGGGTGTATTTATTTGGATAGACTGGATAAAGGGGGATTATAATTCATTGAACTATTAATCCCGGGATACATTGTCCCCAGACTATTTGGTTGGACTGTATTTGTATCTTATGTTTGTTTAGTCATGGGATTATATGTCTGGATTGAACTATTTTTAGTGAATCTAATATTTGGTTAGATGGACTAGATAAGGATAAATGTTCAAAAGACTATTTTACCCTTATAATTTATAATTTTTATTTAATATATAATTTTAAATTTGTAATCTATAATTTATAATTTAACAACACTAAAAAAATTTAATTTATAAGGCCATAATTTTTAATTTATTATTTTCAATTAAATTAAGTTTATAATTTATATTTTTTATTTAATATATAATTTTAAATTAACGACAATAAAAAATAATTTTATTTAATATATAAATTAAATTTTCAACAACACTAAAAAAATTTAATTTATAAGGCCATAATTTATAATTTATTATTTTTAAATAAATTTAATTTATAATTTATAATTAAATTTTTTTATTTAATATATAATTTTAAATTAACAACACTAAAAAATAATTTATAAATGTTCAAAAGACTATTTTATTATTTTCTAATTGTTTGCTAAGTAATAGCATGAAGGGTAAAATGGAAATTTCACAAAATAATTCCATGGGATACCAATCTCATGGTTTCTATCCCACTCTCCATGGAATAGGATAGTCCCATATTTATGGGACTAATAGTCCGGAGCCAAAAAAATAAAACAAACAATGGACTATTAGTCCGGTGGAACTAATAGTCCAATCACACCCTCTAATCCTTCAAAACAAACACACCCTTAGGGTGTGTTTGATTGGACGGACTGGATAAGAGGAAATTAGAATCCATCGGACTTGAGTCCTGGGACTGCCCCAGACTATTTGGTTGGATTGGATATGTATTCTGTGTTTATTTTTTCATGGGATTAGATGTCTAGAAAGGACTATTTTTAGTGAATCCAACGTTTGGTTGGACGAACTGGATATGATAAATGAACAGAAGACTATTTTATTATTTTTCAATTATTTACTAAGTAATAGCAATATTAAACATATCTTAATATTTTAATTATTTTTAGCTAGATTAAATAAAAATTTATTTTATTTTATTTTTTACACAATTAAATAAATTTATTTTTTAAAATTAAATAAATAAAATATCAATAAAAATATATGTTATTTTTTTAATTAAAATTTTAAATAAATTTGTTTTTAAAAATAATAATAATTAAACAATGAAATTAAATAAAACATCTATTAACATTTAAATAATGAAATTAAATAAAATATAAACAAAATTTTAAAATAAAACATCAATAAAATATCTATAAAAAATTATTTAAAAAATAAATAAATAAAACATCATTAAAAAGTTAAATAAAATTATTTTATTTTTAAATTGAGACATTTAAATTTTATTAAATTTTACTAAATATAATACATAATTAAATAGTAGATGGTTAAAATGGTCATTTTACCACCTAATCTCAACAGTAAATAATCCCCCAAAACTGTCCCACACCCCCCCGGGATAGTATAATCCCCCATATGGGAGATAAAGAGTCTGCCCGGACTCCATATCCGGCGGACTTAAAAAAAAACAAACGATAGACTACTCACTTCTTCGGATAAACAATCCAAATAGTAAATAATCCCCCCCTAATCCCCTAATCAAACACACCCTTAGAGTTTCACATTCCTATCGGAAGGATCAACAATGATTCATCCCACTAAAAACACCACTACTAACAGCACTAATGCATTAAAAAAATAGAAAAAAAAAAAATATAACTCCAAGACCAAAACATCACATCATTTTTGACGAGACCCACTGCCACCTAATTAGTGGGAGCACTAATTAGTGCTCCCCAAGCATTTTTCCGGAAGGATAATATGTATATATTGGCTCATAAATTGGCTCGAATGGCTATGAGTTGCGACTCTTGGCAAATGTGATGGGAAGAAGTTCCAGATCAATTTTCGGGGCTCACCCTTTGGGAGAGCTCTGTTGCTTTGTAATTTTGCTCGGGGAGATTTGATTAAAACTCTTTTATAATAAAATTTTAATATATTAAAAATATGTGTAAATTTTTTTTCTTAAAAAAAAAGGTCAAACAAATATCATTATTATCAAAATATTAAATTTTAAAATAATATAACTTTTAACGTAAATATCGATTTTTAATAAAATTAGTATTTTTAAAATTCTCTCATTAAAATCTATTAAATAAGATCTATGTTGAGTATGAAATACTTAAAAATAAATAAATAAATATCACCGTTGAAATTGATGTAAACAGTAACAGTAACATGTAAGGGTGTTGTAGTTCGGTTTTGGACGGTTGGCGGATCGGTTTGGACCCGCTCGCATGTATGTTGTTTGGGAAAAATTCAACCTGCAGCCGCCTGCAGTACGGATTGCGGTTTGTGTAGATAGGGTTTCCAGGCGATTTGGGGATTGGACTTATTTATTTAAAAATTTATTTTGAAACCTTTTTTTTTTTTCATTTTGTAAATATTTATTATGGATAATTTTTCCTCCATTTTCTAAAATACTCCAACATTAATAATTAATGAATTAAAACTTATAAAATTAAAAATACAACAAAATCATTTCCTAATATAAACAAATCATTCAAAATCCTAAACTTTTAAATCAAATCATAAACTAACACAAACACATTTTTCAAAATTCTAAACTAGATCTTTAATCTCATTCACTATCTACTACCCAACAATACAATTCAGATAAAATCATTTAAAATCCTAAGCTTATCTAAAAGTTTTCTTCATTAATTTTTACATTCATCCAAAGTGCAATAATAAAATAATAATGGTCCAGTTTTTTTTTTTTTAAAAAATAAAAAGTCTAAAGTGCAAGCGGGTTTTTACTGGTGCTGGTTAAACCCGCAATCCGCAATCATGTCATATTTCAAACTGCATCCGCCCGTATTGTGTTTGTAAAATCGCCCATTTGTATGCGGCGAGCTTCGGATTGGGCGGTTCGAATAACCCTATACCTAGCCTTAGTAATATATTATTTTGTTTGACCGTAACATGTTACTCTAATTTACAGTAACATATTATTTTGGTTATATTGTCTAATAAAAAAAAATATATTTTACTTTATCTTTACTCAATTATATTAAGCAAAATAATTTAGACGATCATTTTCACTAAAAAATGGTCCAATAAAAAAGTTTTGACCGGTTGTTTGGAATGATCTAAATAAATGCATATTTTGACTTTTTAAGAAAAGATATATAAAAAAAAAAAAATAATGTGATGAAAAAAAATTAAAAAATAAAAAGATAAGTTATTTAGGGATGCCAAACTACAAAATTTTCCTTCTTTCTAATCCGTCACTATCTGAATAAAACAAAAGATTATAAATCTTGAGATAAGTTCAAAAAGTACGTCGGCAAGTTTGTTTATAACTTAAATGCGTTATTTCGGCTGGAATTGAATTATAAATTGCGACTTATTTTTTTTCTTTTTGACTAACCGTAATTTTTCTTGTTAGAATTTGCACCAACACACCATAACAGCTCCATTATAGATTCTCCAAGACATCTCCAACTGTTTATTTAAATTTATATGAAATTTAAATTTGAGTTAAAATTAGTTAAAAGAATTTCTTCCCTGACTCGAATTTATATTAAATTGAGACCTCATTTGGAATCTTATTTTTTGGTAATTGTTTTATAAATGATTAGCATGTATGATTATTTATTTATTTATTTATTTTGATGACTTTATATTTATTTAATGATTTTTTTTAATTCTTTTTAAACATAAAAATCAAATTCTCAAAGTTTCACTCAAATTAAGATATTGAAAATTTTTAAAATCTTTTTAAATTTACAAGTCTATCATTACTCAGAACCATTTACTTTTTCATCTTTCATACCACATAAATTTTTTGTTCAAATTTAAGTTTAAAATTTAAATATGGGCGGAGGAGTGGACATAGAAAGGGTAATTATTTAAGAATTTCGAAATATGGACATGTGGTATTTTATATGGGCAGAGGAGTGGGCATAGGAAAGGGTCATTATTCAGTAATTTCGGAGTATAGACATGTGGTATTTTATAGTATTATGATTGATGAAAAATGTGAGAAGGTGGGGGAAGTGGGGATGCTGATACGCGCACTGCGCAACAGCGATTGTTGGGCAGCGAAATGGGCCCATTTTGGGGGCCTATTTTGATAATCTGAACCGTTCACATTTTAGAACACATCAAATAGAAAATGTCTGCAAAAAATTAAGTTAATCGGATATTGTTTACCTATACATCCACTCACATTTATATTCATTTTAATACTTTAAATCACAATTATTATTTATTTTTGTAGATACAAATGTGAGTAGATGAATAGGTAAATGATATTCGATTAATTTGATTTTTTACAGGGATCTTTTACTTGATGTATTTTAAAATGTGAACGGTTCGGATTATTAAAATAGGTTCCGAAATGGACCCATTTCGCTGCACAGTAGCCGCTGCTGCGTAGCCCACGCAGCAGCATTCCCACTATGGGATTATTGTGTTGGGTAATTGAAAAATATAAAATACTATATTAAAAAATGATTGATTAAAAAATGTAAACACGTAATATATTGAAATTATTAAATAATTTCCCTAGAGGAAGGCTTACTTTTTCGCAAAACTAACAACAGCAAAACTATTAAGGGAGTGGGGTGGCTCTGGCGTCTCTTTCGAAAGAAAAATGCTTGGGAGCACTAATTAGTGCTCCTACTAATTAGGTGGCAGTGGGTCCTGCTAGTAATGATGTGATGTTTTGGTTTTCGAGTTGTATTTTTTTTTTTTTTGACTTTTTTAATGGATTAGTGCTATTAGTGGTGGTATTTTTAGTGGGATGAATCATTGTTGCTTTCGAAAATATAAATTATTTTACTGATATCCCTATATGATCTTGAATGTTTACAATATAATTAGTATATTATTATTCTTAAATTTTGAATAAATTTGATTTGATCTCCTCAAAATCTAAATAATTTTTTTTGTTATCCCTAAAAATCTCCTCCAGATTTATCACTTTTTCCAACATTTTCCAACTCTTCATAATTGAATATAATCAAAGAGTAATATTAAATATCAAGAATTCAGAAACAAAAAGTATCAAGAAAAAATAATATGTGGTCTAAGATTTAATTCTTGTATGGTGGGGATCAACACATTATTTTTCTTGATATTTTTCTATATTTGAATTAGGAAAATGATCGAGTGCTCGAAAGTGAGAGGCTCGAAACACGGCTCGAAAGGAAGAAGCAGAGGGAAGAGGAGAGGAAGAAGAGAGGAGGAAGGGAGGAAGGAAGAAGCAGAGCCTCGCCATCGCCACCGCCGTCGCCTCGCCGCCGCCGATCGTCGCAGCAGACCGTCGCCTCGCCGTCGTCGCAGCACCTTTGCTTCTCGCCGATCGTCGCACCACCGCCACCGCCTCTCGCAGCAGCTCGCCCCGCCTCCTCCTCCAGCCGATTTTATGGCCCCCTCCCCTCCCTCCCCCTCCCTCTCCCTTCTCTTCTTCTCCCTTCTTCTTCTTCTTCGTTCTGCAAGAAAAACCAAAAAAAAAAAAAAAAAAAATTTGACACCAAAACGACGACGTTTTGGTGTCGAGCCAACTTTCGAGCCATGTAATTCGAGCTACGTAGCACTTCCGTTTGAATTATTTGTTTTTAGCATTACTGCACAATTCATATCATCATTTTAATTTACCACTCACCTCTTAAGTGAGAGTGATGATAAAGACTTTATAATAAAGATTCATTTTATATTATTCTAGTCACACATATTTCATTAATATCAATTTTAATTTACACTTTAAAAAAATTAATAAAATTATGGTATTTTTTAAGAGGATATGAATATCATAATTTATTAGCGTTATATAATTAACACCATGAATATTACAAGTTTTAAATCTAAAAAAAAAATAATAAAACAAAAGTATTAAATAATAAAACGATAAAATCTATACATCAATTAGGCTTTTGAAATTGTACTGTTGTAAAATATATATATATATATATATATCAAAAGAATTTGAAGGAAAATATATATTTTGGTCCCTCTTGATTGAAAATCCTGATTTCACCCATGCATGAAACAATAAAAACGAACGTTAGTCACTATTAGATTGTACCGTAAACATAGATGAGAGTGTATAGGTTGTTTCGTAATATTTATTAGTGAAGGTATTTAATTAAAATAAGTTGATTAATAGTGTTTAATTATAATTTATTTGACTTTACAACTTATTTGACCCAAATAAGTGAGATTTTCTTAAATTATAATTTGTAACTTTTTTAACTCACTTGACTTGATATCCCAAAAAAAAAAATAAAAAAAATGAATAATTATGAACAATTTAGTCTCATTCTTTTTACCTTAATTATAACTTTTAAAGGTATTTTAAAATTTTACACAATAAAAAAAATTATTTGACAACTTATTTAACTAAATTTATTTTTTACATATTAAGAAAATTATATTGAATAAATTTATAATATATTTTAAATCTTTTAAATTAATAATTTTAAAAATTAAGGTATAAAGTGATGCCAAACAGACCACTAGCAGTGTGTGTGGTGCTGTTTGATGATTAAATTAAATTCAAATCTTGGATGGCAGTTTGAGAAATTTTTTATCCTTAACCAAATTGCGATTTCGACAGTTTGAACAATTTCAACCTATTAGTTAATAAAGAATAAACCTTAAACAATTATAAAGTACTTATATAATATATAACACTAACTGATTTTATATGATATTTTTCATATATATATATATAACATTAATTTGCAAAAAAAAAAAAAATTATATCTCAAATTTCTTTCACGCTGATTTTTAATTTAATATTTGATTGGAAGTAAAAAGAAATATATATGTATTAATTATGATGAGTAGGGACAATTTCAAATGCAAATTATAAATTTCAAATCACAAATTAACTAACTTCCAATTAATAAGGATTACTTTGGGTAGATATAAAAAAAACAACTTATTTGCTTTTCTTTTCTTTTCTTCTTTTTTTTTTGGTTGCTTTTTGATTTTTTCATAAACTCATTTGGGAGGTACTTTTTTATTTGTATGTTTTTTTTGTTTTTTTGTAAATTATTATAATATAGTGTCACATCAGTTGTGAATATTGTGAAATTTCCATATTACCCTTATGCACATGTTTAAAATTATCATTTTACCCTTCTTGTTTAGTGACAAATTTTATTGTTTTTCTTAGGAATATTTTAATAAATTTGTGTCATGACTTATTTGATCTTCCTAAAAGAAGAAAAAAAAAATGCACCAAATAAGTGACTTTTTACTTATTTAAAAAAGAGTCGTGATAGAGGCCTCGAATTCGAAGCCTCGAATTTGGCTCGAATGAACCAGAGGGGAGGGGAAGAAGGGAGAGAGGGGGAGGGGAGGGGAAGAAGAGAGAGCCGCCGGTGGGCCGGACTGGAGGGGGCCATAATCACCGGGGGAGGAGGAGGAGAAGACGGAGGCGGGCCGGAGGCGGAGGCGACGGCGATGCAGCTGCTGCGACGAGCTGGATCGGGCGACGATCGGACGGCTGGCGAGCTCGATGAGCTTCGACGGCGACTCCGGACCCCTCCCCTCCCCTTCCTCTCTCTCCTCTTCCCCTCCCCTCTGGTTCTGCGAAGAAGAAGAAAGAAAAAAAAAAAAAAAGGGATTCGAGGCAAATTCGAGGCCTCAACCATTTTCGTTTAAAAAAAACAACAAAAATTGCTTGTTTTGTTGTTCCCAAAATGACCCTAAACAAATAGGTGCCAATTAAACTATTTTAACTAATTGAAACAATCCTACCGACCACAGCAAGACAAATATCTTTGTCTCCATACTCAATTTCGATGTATCCCATTTTCCTCCTTAAATGAAAGTTTGGGAGTTCAAAAAAATAAAAAAGCAAGACAAATATCTTTGGTTTATTCGGGTTTGGGCAAAGTGGAATCTTAATTTACAATTAATTTATTAGAATCTCCCTCAAGTGTCGTTATATGTGACAGCTCTCAATTGGACATCCATACCTACCATCCAGCTAGTCTCTGCATCTACACTTTCATTCCCCCTATACAAATATCTGTATATATCAGTGGGAAAGGGCAAGGATCCTCTAGAATTTTTTTTTTTTTTAAAATTTTTTAGAGTGATATATTGTGTGGTTGAGATTTAATAACAAGTCACATTAATTTTTCAACATTAAATCTCAACCACACAATACACCACTTTAGAAAATTTTAGAAAAAAAACACTCTAGAGGATCCTTGGTGAGTGGAAAATTGGTAGTGTTATATGTATCAATTAAGATATTAATTAATGTATTAATATTAATTATAATATTATTATTGACTCTCACATTACAAATTTTAAAAACTTCTTAAATTATACCGTATTATCAATTAATATACTAATTAATACATATATTATTATTCGGGAGGGATTGTTTGAGAGTGCAAAGTGTATATATATATATATATATTTACATAAATTTTTATAAATATATATAAATTATTTTATAAAATTACATAAATTCTTATAAATATATATAAATTCTGATTTCTTAAATTTTTATAAATTAATTTATATATATATATATTTGTGATAAATTAGGCAGGTGGGATAGGGTGGGGTATGCTTATAAGCACACTCAACAATTGGCCATATATCTCTATATATGTATCATCGCCTATCCAATCCCTCTGTCTCTGTGTGTATAATCATCTTTATTTCTTGAAGCCAAATTTAGCGTAACAAATGGCAGAAGAAGAACCTAAGAAGGTCGAATCAGAGACGCAATCGGAGCCTCCACCAGCTCTGGCGACGGCACCGGAATCCGCCGAAGATAAATCCGTAACTCCACCACCACCACCTGTTCCTGCTCCTGAAGAGAAGCTTGATGACTCCAAAGCTCTCGCCATCGTCGAAAGTAACATATACATCTCTCTCTAGTTTAATTTCGCGATCTCTTGATGAATTTTGAAAATTCTACGGGTATAATAGGGTTTATACTCTGTTTGGTGGCTAAGAAATTAAAGTCTCTGCTTTGGAGTTTTGCTAGTGTTTATATGTTTAGCTCAACTTAATTGGATATTTTGAATAGTAATTCGATTGTGTTGAATTTTACAAGTTTAGATAAACTCAAAATTTATTATAAGGCAGGATTTATTATTTTGTTATCATATTGTATTGAATTTTTAATCACTAATCCAGTCTAAAACATATAAAATTTTATTTGGTATCACTTTTCTTTTTTTTTTTATAAATATTTTTAGTTTTCGAAAATATCATTAGTTTTCAATTTTTTGGGTCCTAAAACAGTTTTCGATGATTAAAAAAGCAACTTTAAAACGTTTTCTAAAAGATGGGGGTGTATTCATAAATTTATTTAGCAAGCAGTTTCACAAAATTATTACCAAACAAATTTTCCATTCTAATTTTCATTTGATATGTTTCCAACATAAAATAAAAATAAAAAAAAAAAATCAAAAACCAATTTTTTAAAAGCAATACCAATATTTTGATCTAATCCCGAATCCAAAATTGTCTAGATTGCCTTTTTTTTTTCCCTCACCAAATAATATTTATTCAAAAATTTGAAGTTTAACCAAATTTGTGATTTATTTATTCAAAGTTTCAGATTTTTTCTCTTAACTCCATAATCTGGGGATGAAAGACCCGTCAAGTGAAGGATGCTATACCTTTTTACATAGAAACCATGATGTTTGATATGCTAATTGTGTTTATTTACGACTCTTAAAGCACAAAAATACACTGTGATGCATTCACAGAGCTAATACCAAGGACGTTCTTTGTATTTTTCCTTAGTTTTTCTCGATGTGATTTGTCAATAAGATTGTCAAGTTAACTTATTCATTTGCGTTCGTTTGGTTAACTTAGTTGGGCTAAAAAAAGTACAAAAGACAAAAATAGATTAAATAAGTCAATAAGACAAAATGTCATATCTAAATTATAATCATTTCACTTTTTCTCTCACAAAAGTCAAAAAAGTCAAAACAAGGTCCAACCAAAAGAACTTTTAAGTCCCAAGCTAAAAAAGTCCTAACTCAGAAAAGCCAACTAAAAAAGTCAATACCAAACGGCGACTATGGCTTATAAGGTGACTAGGGCTTGGTTTGGGAACAGGCTATTTTAGTAACTTTTTGACTTTTTACGAAAAGGTGTGCAGAAAAGTAGAGAGGTGATGTGATGTGTTTTAGTTGGCTTTTTGGCTATTTTAGCCACTTCCCAAACATATTCCGGAAACTTTTTAGGCAAACAAACAGATGTAATGCTTTGACATCAAAATGACATTGGAATTCACATTTTTAATTATTCTATTCCAATTTGTATTAAGAAGTTCGTCTGCAATGGACAATTGTTGCAAAAGCATACCTTTTTTCCCAAAAAATTAAGAGGCTAGAAATCCACGTCGACCTGGTGAAAAATGCCATGACATTTTCTGATGGTGCCTAGCATTAGTCTTGTTTGTAACATTGATGCGGATATTTTTATAATATGATGGCTAGGACATTAAATGTTGTCTGGTCTTCACTGATGCGAGGCAACTACGGTTATCTGTGTCCATTGATGTGCTTAATAAGCTACAATTATGGTTCTAACTAAATTTTTTATCTGAATCGCGGAATTGCAGTTCTGGAGTGAATTCATCTCCCCAACTAAGATGTTTTGTATGGCCTAAAAACAGAAAATTGGTCAAGTCTTGGTTCATGGTACAAGATGTGCTGTTAGAGATTAGCTTGGATGGCATATTTATTGTCTCCTTAAGCTTTGAGGTGCCAAACAAGAACTTGTCATGTACTTTTATTTGTGGTTGTCCTGGTAAGGAAAATTTAGATGATGTATTTTTATACATATAAAAAAAATGGGCTCAGCTCTAAGAAGCATGGACACATGACATGACATAGACATGTTGACACAAAAATTTTCAAAAATTGTAGAACACATGCAAAATTTATAATTTTATATATTTATTATATGTCATTATGTCATAATGTCATATTTATGAATATTTAAACCGAAAATAAATTTTTTAAAACCTAATAGTGGAGAATATGTATAAATTTAGATTGTTTTTGTTTTATCATTGGATTCCAAGTTATTTTATTCAAACTTTTAATGTGTTTTATGTGTCTTCAAGTATTGGGAAGTGTCTGACGAGTGGAGTGGAGTGTCGTGTCGTGTCGGTATCCGACGTAGTGTTGGATACAGCACGCTAGCTTCTTAGAATTGTCCGTGCTTCATAGGTTTAGTTTCTTTGAGACTGTCTGTTGGTCCAACACATGCTTATTAAATTAGAAAACGGAGGTAGAGATCTCAGCATCTTTCCCACTTCACATGCTGAAGTTGAAAGGAATTTATGTAGTGCCGGTTCATTGGAATAAAACAAAAGTCATTCCTTAACCTTCGTAACTATTTTCTTATAATGGTGAATGATAATATTCCATTTGTAATACATTTTCTATCATTTTTTTAGGGAACCAAATGTGAATGAACATTATGATGGAATTCCAATTCATTCCAGTGAAAGAGCATAGGGTTGAGTCTTGATATGTGTATGTTACTTTCATGGTGCTAGCCTCAATACTTACCTGTTCATTGATTTTCTTTATTGATGCCGATTATGGTCTGATTGAACCACCAGTCATTGCATAATACATGCTTCAACTTCAAGGTGCTGGCCTAGGCACTTAATTTAAAAGATTCCATGAATTGTTCTAAAAGTTTGTCCCATTTTTTCCCACCCAAATCATTATTTGCTTCCAAGCTTAACTACGTAACACTTTGGATGTTCTGTTTTCTAATCCTTTGGACTTTTCTGCTCTATGCAGGCGTTCCAGATTCTGAAAAAGAGAAAACTGCCGAGGGTTCTATTAACAGAGGTAATGAAAAATCACATCTCAATGTTTATTTTCTACCTTGGTACATTTATTGCAAAGCTTAATGATTGAAAGGAATGCTCATACTCTTTTTAGATGCTGTTCTTGCACGAGTTTCAACTGAGAAGAGGTTATCCCTAGTCAAAGCATGGGAAGACAGTGAGAAGTCAAAAGCAGAGAACAAGTAAGAGCTTTCTTGAATATATGCTATTTTTTCAAGAATATCTAAAACTTTATATTGTCAAAGGAAGAGTATGCCATAATCATGATGAAGACTTAAAAACAATTTTCTTTATTATGTCCAGCAAATAATCTTTGAAGGGAAAATAAAAAAATAAAAATAAAAACTTGTGTTTTGGAAAAGAGAAAAAGACTGAACCTAGGAGCATGGCATGCTATCACACATCTTCATCAAGAGGCAGCTCAACCTTTTCATAGGCCTAAGGCAAAAAATCTAAACAAGACAAGTTTTTAACGTTTTTACATTATAATTTTTTATTTAAAACTGTTTTTTTTTTTTTTTTTTTAAATTTATTTTTGAGATACAATATACTAATTAAGTTTTTGTATTCAACTTTTCTAACATATCTTTAGGTAAGATATTATCAATTTTAATTTTGAAAAACATTTTTTTTTCTACAAGTACTATATCATAATATCATCAATGTGAACAATATATGCATTTAAAGAAATAATCTAATCGTTTTATATAATTCAATAATCATTTGAAATCTTTTTAATACATTTATAATTCTACCGGTTAAGCCAACTAGTAATACTTATACACACAAGCATATGAAGCACTCACAAGTCTTCATGAGCCTTATCACCACTTGGCATGGGGCTCACTCAATGCTTGTGAGTGTGTTCGTGTACTGTTGTGTATAATCGTTGGTGTCCTAACATTTTTTCAACAAAAACGATTGTCGTCCACTTAATTTAAGTATATGATTTGGTAAAATATGGAGCCTCTTTCAATAAGGGGCCTTAGGCAATGGGCTTATTCGCCTAATGGTTAAGCCTCTACTTCATCAACACTTTTTCGTTTGTACATTGATATTGGCGTCCTAGTGTAAAACTTGAGATTTAGGTATTTTCTTGACAAGAACAACCTATTGTATCCCAAGCAGTTATCGCCAATTGGCAAGTTGAGCCGCAATAAGCGCCTCAAGAAATGTAAGTCACGAGTTCGAATCTCATGAAGTGTTCATGGGAGCCACCACCTCAATAATTACCCAATATGTGTTGGGATTGTGTATACCTGGGGGACCCAGATCTGCTCATGACCATTATATATATATATATGCAAGAATTTAAAAGAAAAGAAAAAAGAACCTAATTGTATATGGTGTATTGAATCCTCCACAATGTTTGCTACCATTTTCTACTATTGACAATTTGCAAATCTGATACATGACAACAATTTGAGGAACTGTTATATGCTTGTGTGTTAAAATCCAAACTCTTAGAGATGCTTGCACTCTTGGATGGACTGGTTTTGATATTTGAAAGTCTTATTTTTCTTCAAATCAAAATAAGACTTGTTTCTAGTAATCTATGTGGACAATGCATACCAAACCTTACAATTTGAAATTATTGAACAGAGCTCATAAAAAGCTATCTTCCATCGGAGCATGGGAGAACAGCAAGAAAGCTGCCATAGAAGCTGAGTTGAAACAGATTGAGGTAAGAAGTCACTATTCACATTGTTGAAAAATATTACCAATAGCCCCTTCGATTTCTGTTTGCACTCAAATGTGAATTTGGTCCTTGACTTAGCAAAGGCTTTTTTATTTTTTATTTTAACTCGGCTGATATTTGTGACATATCATGTGAGTAGGAGAAATTGGAGAAACAGAAGGCCCAATATGTGGAGAAAATGAAAAACAAGATTGCACTCTACCACAAGGCAGCGGAAGAAAAGAGGGCAATGATTGAAGCCAAACGCGGCGAAGATCTTCTCAAGGCAGAGGAAATGGCAGCGAAGTATCGTGCCACTGGAAGTGCACCAAAGAAACTACTTGGAATATTTTGAAGTATCAAACCTGGTTAAAAAACAATGAATTTCTATTTGTAAATTTTCTTCTTTGGGCTTGTTTTTTGTGTTTTGGGCTGTTTTGCGTGCTTATTTGCTGGTTAATTTCTTACTGTTCATTATTGTGTGTATAGTGATGTATTTCAATGTATATGTACAAAACAGATTTCTTTGGAATGAAGATTATTATTCAGTTTAGCCTATGGATGCAATTTCTGATGAGAAATGGTATACAAATTTGTATTTTGTATGTGTTCTTCCTCACCTGCAGCACATTACAGGCAAACTAATGTGTCGTTTGTTTCTAACAGAAAATATTTTCTGTAAAAAAACGTTTTCATAAATTTTTATTGGGACCTTGAAATTAGTGTGCTAGTGGTTACGGTAGTGCTTGTGGCATTGATAAGATTTTACTCTGAAAAACAATTTTGACATTATAGAAGTGAAAATTTTCTGTTCAAATAAGCTTATTTTTGTAGATTTTTGTTTTTTCTATTGTATCAAATGTCAGAAAATATATTCTACAAAAACAAATGGAGCGTAAAGAAGGGATTTACACTTCTATATGCATATCAGATGAACTTTTTGGATAAAATAAAACAAACCACATATATATATATATATATATAGATAGGATCATTGAACTGAGCCAGGTCAACTTAGCACCAAAACTGGGTATTTTTTCATCGACAAACCCAACTTAACGATATCTTCTTGGCTACAGTCGAAATTTGGGCAACTGTTAGATGAAATTCAAGAAAACCAACTAGATTGAAAATAAAGATTTATAACAGAGTAAACACACTAGGTTTGAAAAGTTCCATCAATATCACCTCCAGGTAAGCATTCAATGTCGAAAGAAAATGGAGACATCATCGGGCTGCCCTTGTAGGAATCCCATATCATCATCGCCGCTAGGAAGATCTAGCAGCAAATTCAATGCTGAATTCGAAGAATCATCCAATTCATATGAATTCGAGCACTCTGAACCACCCATCATATCATTTGCATACATACATTTTTGTTCTATTGGGGAACTAGTCCTCGAGGGCCCTGCCTGCATTGTGACACCCGAACCAGACCCCACTTTTGTTGATGAGGACGTTTGGGATATTGGGCTCTGACTTTCCCTCCTTCCATTTAGGCTTCGAAATGATTCTCCAACTTCAGAATTCCATAGCCTGAGGAAGTAATCACAGTCAGTTTTCACAGTTTGTGATGGGCTGAGAAGTGAGTTCATTGAGAGCCGTGCTTCAGCCTCAACCCGGGCGCTCTCCCATTGTGCCATATGGCGAGTTGATGGGGGCTCGGGCTTTGTGTTGATTGAATTAGAAGCGGAGGGTGGCTTGGAGGCCTGCAGGTTGAGGCCACTGATGCAGAAGAAGCGCTTCTTGAGATTGGAGTTCCAGAAGTTTTTAACCTCATTGTCTGTTCTTCCCGGTAGATGGGAAGCAATGGCAGCCCACCTGAAAATTTCTGCCGTCAGTCAGCAAGAAAACAAAAATTGCCCGAGGTTTGCCAAAAATCCATGAGCCAATAAAGGACACAAACATAATTTTCACTCATGACAGCAAATTTGTAATTTTTCACTTATGATTTGTCTATCTTAAAGAACAAATTCTTAAACATTCAAAACATTCAAAAACAAAAAAAAGACTCCACAATTCTACTAGGAAGTGATTTGAAAAAGTAGTTAGCAACATCCTTAAACTCAACTGTTTAAGTGATCAAAAATTGATAGATGAAAATTGAGAAAAATAGATTACTTGTTACCGAGCATGCCGTGGAGCTGGATGATTCTGTTCTCTTCTTCAGGAGTGAATGGACCCCTTATAATGTCAGGGCGAAGATAGTTGGTCCACCGAAGGCGACAGCTCTTTCCGCAGCGCAGGAGACCTAATTAACAATCACAATTTCATGCTTTAAATTTATAGACTTTAAATTCAGAATTTCATGTTGAAATTGAATCCTACATCATCAAAACAACCCCAATATCAATAGAAGTCGCAAACAGAGATGAAGCAGGGATGCCGGAATGAAGCAAAACTGCATCATTTTGGGTGTGTTTAGCTTTAAAAAACATTTAAGTCTCATTTCGCAACTTACTATTTTAGCTTAAAAATAAAAAAGTCACTAAAAAAAACTAAAAAACTAATAATTTATATGAAAAAGTCAAAAATTCTCTTTTCTCTTTATTTTTTACATATCTTTTCGTAAAAAATTAAAAAATCATTCTAAATATACTAATTTTTTTTATTTCATATTTTAACTAATAAATAAATAAAATTACTAAAATAACCTAATCTCAAACAAGGCCTAGTTCCATTGTGCGAAATTTCAAATATAGACCATTGGATTATATCATGTGCAAATGTGTCGATGCTGTGATAAAATCATGATAAAAAATCATGATGGAGGACCCTTACCCAAGGGTTACTCGAGTGGCAAATTAAGTGGTGATAAGCATTATTTTAGAAATGTAGATCACCAATTTGAATATCATGAAGCAATTGATCCATTGGGCGACTCTCTGATAAATAATTTAATGGAACGGATATGTCACGTGACCGAGATGACGTAGTATACTCTTTCATTTCTTCTATTCATTAATTGTCATGTGTTAAAAGTGGAACCGAAAATTGATATGACTGAATACTCAACACTTCTAGTCAAGCATAAAGTGAGTTATCGAGTTTTACTTTTATCACATGACAATCAATTAGGAGAAGAGGTATACCACGTCATCTCAACCGCATGGTAACAATAAGTAATTTCTCCCTAAACTTATACCCAGTAATTATCAGGTATGAGGGGAAGGGAGACTATTTGGGATAAAATTTTACATTTAAATATCATCCGTGATGAGATTTGTTACGTAATGAGATTTTAACCTTATGATATCATTAGTCACTGATATATCGATTAATATTATTTATTACACTCCAATATTAACCGATATATGATTGTATCACTATTAGTGATACATATCTCAATTTAATCTGAGTCAGTGAAGCTCAAGTTGGGTTAGTTTGACTCATTTTGAACCCTACTAGAATACCCAGAAATTTAATTTAGTTTGATGAAGGATTTGCAGCAGCAATTGCATCAATCAAAAGAAGTCATGTCCAACAATACTTGATGATGATGAAGAAAAAGATGATGATGATGAGAGAGAGAGAGAGAGAGAGATGAAGCAGACCAGCGAGTTTAGGAAGAGAGCGCCAGGTAGGATGGCCATGGGTGGTAATGTAGTCAACAAGGATCTTGTCTTCTTCAGGAGTCCATGCTCCCCTTTTCACTGCTTCTTTGTCACAGCATGGTGCTCTTCCCATCTCCTCTTCCCTCCTCTTCTCTTCCTCTGCTTTCAACTTTCAATTCAACAACCAAGCACACACACACACACACCACCCAGTAGTGAATACAAACCCTACAATCTCAAATGAAATTTGAGAGAGAGAGAGAGAGAGAGAGAGAGAGAGGTTAGTGGGAGAATCTCCTCAAGGAAATAATAAATGCAAGGGATACTCATCTATACGACATTTAATAAAAAAGGCAAATGTCGCAGACATCCGGACAACTTTAGACTTGGGCTTTTCTGCACTCTTTCTTAGCATTCAATTGCTTCTTGTCCAAGCACACATCATAGACTTCCAGTCCAAAAAAAAATTTGTTATAGTCTCCGACTAGTGTTCAGGTTATTTTGAATGGTTGGTGGTATACTCTTCGCATAATTATTCAGTTTAACTCTTGGGTCAGATCATAAAAAATAAAATAAAATAAAATTTGTGAATTTTCTATTGACTTCCCTTTAACCGGACTGAGGAGGAAATTAGTAGAGCTGTGCATAAGTTGATTCAAATACCTTACCGTTGAACAAAAGCAAAAGAAAAAAAAAAAAAAGAAAGGTCTCCTAGTGAAATTATTATGGCTCCATAAATGAAGAATCACAAAACATGGCTCGTTTGGAGTGATTGATCAAGTTAAAAATTAATAATTATAAAATAAAAATAAAATTTAATTTTTTAAAAGATTTTTTTTTAGTAATTTTTTAAATTTAAACTAATTTTTTTTCACTTTTTAGATGATTTAATCTATATTTTCTCAAAACAAAGAAATAATCACTAAAATATGAAAAAGATTTGTTAAAAACAATCTGAATAAAAATTTGTATGTGTTTTTACACGGATTTTCCTTCATCTTCAGTGATTTTTTTTTTAAAAAATTTATATCTAAATTAATTTTTTATATTTTTTAGAAACATCTAGATTAAACGTATAATATAAAAAAAAAATGTTTACTAAGAATAAAAGAACCCATTTAAAAATATTTCTAAAAAAACCAAACCAAATAAAATATTTTTTAATTTTTTTAATTTCTCTACTTCTTCATAAGTTATGAGCCAAAATTATACCAAACATACACATATTTTGGAAATTTTAAAAAAATATATATATCTATCCATCTATTCTATGTACTATTATAAAGTGAACATTCCTTATGGTGTCTTGAAACCTTTATTTCTTATGCTGCCACGTGTTTACTTTTTTATTTAAAATAAAAATAATTAGATAGATGACAGGAAGGGACTTGAACTTTAGATTTATGTCAAATAAATAAGACTCTTACCACTTAACTAGCACACAATATATGATAAATATTTTATTTTATTTTTATTTTTATTTATTTAAATTCCCCACATATCGCGTTTATATATATATATATATATATACAGTTCCGATAAAGTGCACTAAACAATACCTAAGTTGGTCATCATTTATCAACAAAACAAACTATTAATAATTTCACAAAAAAAGTTGAATTTCTCTCAAATTCAAATATGTACTTGAGGGTCGTGCTCAAGCTCATGGACCTCACCGCATGTTCCAATAATTTAAATCGTTTATTTTTTAAGATTCTTTGTTTATATTATTCATAAAAAAAAAATTAGATCGATTTAATAATTGTAACTTTTTCATGTTATCACATTTTTTTCTAAAAATCAAATGATCTATTTTTTAAAACATATTTATTGTCTATTTTTATAGAGATAAATATGATAAAATAAAAAAAAAATTATGATTATTATATTAACCAAAATTATGCAGGAAAGATCAAATAAAATAAACCATTCAAATAATTAAAAAGAACCGTAATGGGCCGATGAGCCCGACCGTGTAGTCAAGGTCATACAGATACCCAACCCTTTCACAAAGTCCTTGGAATAGTCATGAACAACAATATTATGATAATCTCATTATTTACCATCAAATGTTAACATTTTATTGAAAAAAAAATCTTCAAGTTTAATCAAGATGTGTGTAAGTTGATCAGAATACTCGATTATTTAAAATAAAAATAGCCTAGTGAGTAAATACCCAAAATGCAAAGAAAGAAAATTTTAATAGAAGAAATACCATACCGTCTACAAAACTTCACACAAATGCCCAATAAATTAATAAATTTTTATAAAATTTTCATATTTCTTTGCTTTAAATTTATCATATCACATATTGATCTCAATTTTAAATATTAACATTTTATTAGAACACATGACAAACAATAAATTTAAAAAAATTATAAATTATATTAATTTATATAGTAACATACATTTATTAACCCAGGTGGGCATGAGTATTTCTATACACACAACACAACTCACATATATATGAGAGAGAGAGAGAGAGAGAGAGGTATATGAGGCTGGATTCATACCTAAAACTTATGTTTGAAAAACATTTTGGAGAGAGAGAGAGTTGCAGAGCTCAAGAATGGCCTAGAGAGAGACAGAGAAGCTTGGTTTTGAAAGTGGGAGTGAGGGTTCATTTGACAAACAATTTATAGTAAAAGGGAAGAGATAGTTGTAGAAGTGAAAGTTTGGGTTCATTTTGTCTTTGTTTTTGTTTTTCTGTTTCGATGCTTTCTGACCAAGGTTTGGCTTCTTCTTCAGTTTCACCGCTGGGTTTTCTTTTTTTTCTTGTTGTTTTGCGCCTCTGCCTCAAAACAGGACAAAAAGAGTGTGAGTTACAAAATACAAATAATTAAAAGAAAATACAATAAGTGTGTGATTTGCTTTGCTGCAACTTCTCCTTTTGTTTTTTTTTTTTTTTGAAGTCAAAAGTATTTCACTTTTAATTTTTCTAGAATTAATTTTTAAAAATTATTTAAAAAATAACCAAATTATACCAACATTATATATTAAGGGACTTCTTATCCCATTTTCTTACTTATAAACACAAAGGTAATGAGATTCATATCAACAAAAACTTGTAAAATTCATTGCTTGAAAAATATAATGCTATAAAAACAGAATTTCTATATAAAAAAATATATATAGTATAATGTGTGTGTGTCAATTTCTGACCACACTGTCATTCAAGCACTCAGCTGGAGAATACTGGCACAATAGATTAAGTCTGAATGACCTGTCACAGAAAGAAGAGATTCTCGCAGTGGTTCGTCCACCCGGGGACACTCCGATGATCAAGTCAGTTATCTCTTAAAGATAGCAAAAGTGCTTAACTCACTATTCAGACCATAAAAAGCATACCTTAGACCCAAGTCAGTTATCTCTCAAAGATAGCAAAAGTGCTTAACTCACTATTCAGACCATAAAAAGCATACCTTAGACCCATGGGGGTACCTCCCTTTTATAGCTAACATAATCCTAGTCCCAATAGAAGCCTAGCTTCAATGGACTTAGGATTATTGTTAATCTTGGACTCCCAGTAGGATTAGGATAAACTCTCTAAAGTCTTATCTTTATCCAAACTTAGTTCAACTCTATTATATATAAGTAAAGTTTCTTACTCTGCCATATAATAAGTCTAAGTTATTCGTCATGTTTCGCTTAGAAATATCGCCAACTTAGTTCAACTCTATTATATGCAAGTAAAGTTTCTACTCTGTCATATAATAAGTCTAAGTTATTCATCATGTTTCGCTTAGAAACATCGCCAACTTAGTTCAACTCTATTAAATGCAAGTAGAAACTCTGCCATATAATAAGTTTAAGTTATTAGACTTGTTTCGGCGCCCTTGTCCCCGGCGTGTCTTCCTCGGCTCTTGCGTACTTCTCAATTCTGGCCATCAGTTCCTCCATACTTTTTGGCAGTGTCTTTGCCAATGATTTTCGAAGCAAACAATCATCTTTCAGGCCGTTCTTAAAATATACGACCACTACCTCTTGGTTGCATCCTGGTATTCGGTTGAATACCTCATAGTACCTCTTGGCATAAGCCCTAAGGCTTTCATCATCGCTGATTCTCAAAGCCATCAGGGAGTCCACCCTTAATGGTTGTAGCTTGTTTGTCATAAACTTGGCCACAAACATTTCGGCAAGGCCCTCCCAGGTTTTCACAGTTCCTTTCGGCAACTTGTGAAACCACTCCGATGCAATTTCCCCGAAGGACGAGGGGAACACCTTGCAAAGCAACGGCTCGTTCCCGGTGTACAATGCCATCGAGTTCAGGTACAAGCCGACGTGAAAGTTGGGGTCCGACTTGCCGTCGTATACCTGGAATCTTGGCATGTAGAACCTCTTTGGGGCTTCGAATTTGTCTAATTCTACCGAGACCGGCGTTTTCGGCTTGACCGGGGAAGTTACCTTGGCATCTTGTCGCTTCCTCTGTAGGTAATCCCTCAGATCCTCCTTGGTCCGTCCAGGAGCTCGGCTATCTCCTGACTTCAGCCTTTTTGGTGCACTGCTTCCAGTGTCATTGTGAGTCCTTTTGGACTTCCCTCCATTGGTCGTGTCGAAACAGAGTTCCTTCCCTTGAACATCCCGATGTTTTTTGGTGCAGTCTTCTTTGGTTCGACGTGTCTTCTGGGATTCTCCTCTCCTTGATT
Source organism: Camellia japonica (assembly GCA_030407325.1). NCBI lineage: Eukaryota > Viridiplantae > Streptophyta > Magnoliopsida > Ericales > Theaceae > Camellia > Camellia japonica. The sequence goes on along the minus strand of JAPPVO010000032.1, from coordinate 152,962,930 downwards.
CTCCATGCCCGACCTCCCGTGAAGGCCGGTGAGAATGTCCCATGGTCTTGTCGTGCTGAGCGATTGTGGGAACTGTTTTCTGCCCCTCTTTCCGGGCATCTTTCTTGGCCGCTGGAATTGGCGTGTCTTGTAACGGGAATGGCGGCTGCATGACATTGTTTTGCATCATGAAGTTGACGACAGTTTACAGGTCCGCCAATTTGTTTGCCATTCCCTTCATCTCGTCGTCCCTCCGCAAACATCTTTCTTTCCACACCTGGAGGTCGTCTTCGTTATAATACCCACTTCGGTCTGACTTCTTTGACGTGTCGCCCTTTTGGCTGACGTCTTTTTCCCCGTGATTTTTATCACGAGTCTCTTTGTTGCAGTTGTCTTCTTCGACGTCAAGGTTAATAGGTTTCCTACTCCTAGTAGGAGTGTCGTTCCTAACCTTCTCTTTCTGTCCGTTATTGGCCATCTATTCTCCTTTCTTTCCCACAGATGTGCCAAATTATGGGTGTCAATTTCTGACCACACTGCCAATCAAGCATTCAGCTGGAGAACATTGGCACAATAGATTAAGCCCGAACGACCTGTCACAGAAAGAAGAGATTCCGGAGGTGGTTCGTCCACCCGGGGGCACTCCGACGATCAAGTCAGTTATCTCTCAAAGATAGCAAAAGTGCTTAACTGTAATAAACCCCGACCCTGATTAACGTTAATTGGAACTTAATTAAGCCTAATAATAATTAAGAGGAAATCTGGAATTAACTTGCATGTACATTGCATAAATTATGTGTTTCTATCTGTTCGGTGTCAAAACATCTGTTTGTGTTTTAAACTTTAAATTGTAAATTGAAAGCCTTATCGGCACCCGATTCAGAAATTGACTAGTGTTTTGGACTAGTTAGATTTTATGTGATTTTATGATAGGTTCAATTAAATTTCGATTTGGAATGTTTAACTCTGATTAAATAACATTTTAATAATGAATCTAGTGTAATTACCATTATGCCATTGTTAGAGGGTCTTGTAGGCAACTTGTATTGAGTTTATTACACTTAAACAAAAACTTTCTCCTCAGCCATTCTTGACTCCAAAACCGACTAGAGAAAGAGGAGAAGGAAAATTGGTGTAAAATTGGGAATTTTGAACTCAACAAGAGATTTGGCTTGGTCTTGGAGAGGATTTGAAGAAGTGGGGTGTGTGTTAGAGCCTCTAAGCTTGACATTCTAGACTTAAAGGTGAGAATTCATCCCCTCATTCATGTGATTAAACTAGTTCTTACATATTTCCATGACATATGGAGGATTAAAGTCTAGATTTAGCTTGAATTTGTGGAATTGGGTAGTATACCATGCATGCATGTTTTTACTCTTGCCATTTGAGTTTGTTTTCATCACAACTTGTCATGCATGCCAATATTTTTGTTAGAGTTCATGAATTCATCAAAATTCTGAGTTTAAGTTTGCCTTGGATCATGTTTTGGAGCTTTGGAATGGAATTGAACTCATGCATGTGTGTTTAAACATTGTTCTTGAAGAACTATGGAATGATGCTCAAAATTGACTCACTCTTGGGCAATGATTTTATAAATTGGCTTTTGGAACTTGATATACTATGAGTTTAAAATGTCTTTCCAGAATTTGGGCCCAAGAGGTTGAGTTTTTGGTTGAAGAATGCTTGGTTCGAACTTGGAAGACAAATATGGAAATTCCAGATTTGGCTTCCTCGCTCGAGCGAAGGATTCCTCGCTCGAGCGAGCACCTTTGTCCAGGGCTCCGCTCGAGCGAGCATCGAGCGACCATCGCGCGTAAAATCACAGCATCCAGTATTTTTACTGTTTCATCAGACCGCTCGAGCGAAGGAAGGCTCGCTCGAGCGAGGCCTTTGATTTTGGAAGCTCGCTTGAGCGAAGGAAGGCTCGCTCGAGCGAGGCCCCTGTTTTCAGCAACTTTTGAAAAAACATTTTCTAAGGCATTTTTACACCCCCATTCCATCCTAGGCATTCCTAGGCCATGCTTAAGGCTCCATGATAAGGGTAAAGGGGTTAGGTACACACTTAGAATCATGGATGTAAGTTTTGTACGACTGGAGAGCGTGTTTCAAAGTGTGTATCTGTGGTGTGTTATGTAGGTCACGTGCCGCAAATCGTTTGATCCTTTTGACTTCGTCTACTTGTATCACGCCCACTGTGAGTAATAACTTTGTAAAGTTATGTTCAATGTTATGTTTTTTCAGTATACTATGATACGAAATGATTGATTCTTGAAAAGCTATGATATGTTGAAATGAATGAATGAATTTCAGTGTTCTGAAAGTAATTGTGTGGACCCTTAACTGGCCCTTACCGGGGGAAATATACGGTGGATTTGGCCCTTACCCGGGGGAAATAATACCGTGGATCTGGCCCTTACCAGGGGGAAATAATATCGTGGATCTGGCTCTTACCCGGGGGAAATAATACCGTAGATTTGGCCCTTACCCGGGGGAAATAATACGTGGATCTGGCCCTTACCCAGGGGAAATAATACCGTGGATCTGGCCCTTACCCGGGGAAATAATACCGTGGATCTGGCCCTGCCGGGGGAAACAATACCGTGGTTATCTGTATCTGGCCCTTGCCTGGGGAAAATAATACCATGGCTACTTGTGCGCAAGATATGGACCCTCCTGTCGTTGGTACCAACTCTGTCTGTGGTCTCTAGACCAATCTGATCTGTTAGCTAATGGGTGTACCACATATGATCTTATGCAAAATCTGAGTATGAATATGAAAAACAAGTATGTATCTGTATCTGTTTCTGATTTGAAATCTGAAAATGCATAAGACTCTATTTCTGATATGATTGTGTTTCTGATATGAACTTTGATTTCTAACTCTGTGATGGACATCATTCATTAAAATCTTTACTCTGTTATTATTCACTGGGCTTTCGCTCACAGTATATATTATATATGTAGGTGAGCCGGCACAAGACCCTGGCCAGAGTTGATGGCCCTCTATTTCGTTTTGTTTTGGTCAAGCCACCTGTTGCACCTCCCGAGGAGGTTCCGCTTGAAGCCTGATGTTTGTGCAGTTTTGCACGTTATGCTAGTCGATGGTTGTGTTTTTGTAATGTCGGATCTGGGGAGGACTTGATGTAAATATTTTGTACATATGGGTGTATCTGACTAGCATCTTTATGTATATAAATAAGTTTTAAATTTTCTGTCCCATGTATGTCATCACAGCTCATTGGACCTTGATTACTTTATGCATTTGCTTCCGCAGCCCCTTACTATTTGTTATTCTGTTTGGAGGCCGTAGGTAATCCACGGATTACTGGCCGGTTACGGCGCCGAACCTATGGGGGCGGGTTTGGGTCTTGACAGAGTGGTATCAGAGCACGAGTTATACCGCACGCACAGGTCCTTACGAGCTTAGGATGTCCTAGTAAGAATTAGGGGCATTCCATTTGTATGTATGAGTGTGTGGTAATGCAACTGAATATTGAAACTGAATGTACATTTGAATATATAAAGTCTTGTTTACCTATAGCCATGGACAATGCAAGGAATGATGATACAGCAGGGTCTTCTGATGCCCGAATGGATAGAATGGAACAAATGTTCGCAACCTTGACCGAAGTGGTAATGCAGCAACAGAGACAACAGCCCTTACCCCCTCCACCTCCGCCAGTACAGGCTGAAGCCGATAACAGTGAAATCATTAACTTGACACAGAAATTCATGAAGATGAAACCGCCGACATTCTATGGTGGGATTGAGCCATTGAAGGCAGAAACTTGGTTACTGGAAATGGAGAAACTATATGAGGTGTTTCCGTGTTCGGAAACCCAACAAGTCCTTCTAGCCACCTATACTTTGAAAGATGAAGCCCGAAGGTGGTGGTTACTGATTCGAAATGGTCACGAAAATATGACATGGACTCAGTTTAATGCAATCTTCTATGACAAGTATTTTCCCCAGTGCTTTCGAAACCGGAAAGTCTTAGAATTTCAGGAACTTAAACAGGGTAGGATGTCTGTAGCCCAGTATGAGGCCAAGTTCACTGAGCTAGCCAGGTTTGCTCCACATATGGTGGACACAGACTACAAAAAGGCCCGCAAGTTTGAGGATGGATTGGATCTGGACATACTGGATAGGGTGGGAGTTCTGAATCTACCCACATATGTGAGCGTTTTGGACAGGGCATTAATGGCAGAATCCATTCTAGCAGCAAAGAAACAAACTTCCGCTCCACGGACTGAGTGGACAGGGAAAAGATCTGGGAATAGCTTTAAAAAGGGCCGTTCATTTTCTGGGAATAAGAAGCATAACACAGGGTCTTACAGTAACTCAAGCCAAGGTAATGACTCTACGCCAAATTGTCCCAATTGTGGGAATAAGCACGGAGGTATTGGTACTTGTTACCGAATCGGGGCATGTTTCAATTGCGGCCAGAAAGGCCATATGGTGAGAAATTGTCCGCTTAGAGCTGAGACTACTAACCGACCTACGGCAAGTTCAGCGGGATCCGCTTCTGTGGCCAAAACCAACGTCAAAGCCAATGCAGGAAAGGAACCGTTAAGACAAGGCCGAGTGTTTGCTTTAGTGCCTGGTGACGTACCGAACACCTATACCGTGGTGTCAGGTACACTCTCTGTATGTTCTCAATATGCATATGTGTTGATAGATTCTGGTTCTACGCACTCCTTTGTGTCGCATGCCTTTTCTCAAAAATTGACTAGGCCATTAGAACATATGACATGTGTATTATCTGTATCTACACCTTCTGGGGATTCTATGATGTGTACTCATGTTTATCCAGCATGTGATGTTGTGGTGGGTGATATGACGTTGTATGTGGATTTATTGCCTTTGGACATTCATCATTTTGATTGTATTTGGGGATGGATTGGTTGACTAAATACTGTGCTACTATTGATTGTGCAAACAAAACTGTGGTGTTTAGACCGCCGGGTATGCCTGAATTTACCTTTAGAGGGAATGGGGTAGTTCCTCCCCCGTACTTAATTTCGGCTATGAAAGCTGTAAGACTACTTAGGAAGGGTTGTAGGGGTTATCTGTGTTGCGTTTTGACTACATCATCTGACAGTCCTACTGTAGAAACAATCCCTGTTGTTTGTGACTTTCCTGATGTGTTTCCAACTGATTTACCGGGGGACTTGGTTGATAGAGAGATTGAATTTACCGTTGAGGTGTTTCCGGGGACACAACCTATTTCCAAGACTCCCTATCGGATGTCTATCTCTGAATTGAAAGAATTGAAAACCCAACTCCAGGAACTGTTAGACAAGAACTTTATCCGTCCGAGTACTTCACCTTGGGGTGCTCCAGTGTTATTTGTCAAAAAGAAGGATGGGTCTTTGAGATTGTGCATAGATTACCGGGAATTGAACAAAGTGACTATCAAAAACAAATATCCTTTGCCCCGAATAGATGACTTGTTTGACCAACTTCAGGGTGCCCAAGTGTTTTCTAAAATTGACCTCAGGTCTGGGTATCATCAGTTAAAGGTTAGAGCCGAAGACATTGAGAAAACTGCATTCCGAACTAGATATGGACATTATGAATTTTTGGTAATGCCGTTTGGGATGACAAATGCACCTGCTGCTTTCATGGATCTTATGAATAGGGTGTTTAAATCTTATCTGGATGACTTTATTGTTGTATTTATTGATGATATTCTGATATATTCCAAGACAGGGAAGAACATGAGAATCATTTGAGAACCGCCTTGCAGATTTTGAGAGAAAAGAAGTTGTATGCTAAATTGTCTAAGTGCGAGTTTTGGCTTGACAGTGTGGCATTTCTGGGCCATGTGATTGACAAAAATGGGGTTTCTGTGGACCCTCAGAAAATTGAGGCTGTTGTGGACTGGCCGAGACCTACAAATGTGACGGAAGTACGAAGCTTTTTGGGACTAGCAGGCTACTACCGGAGATTTGTGAAAGACTTCTCAAAGCTTGCTTTGCCATTGACTCAGTTAACTTAGAAAAACGTGCCATTTGACTGGAATGATCAAAGAGAGGCAGCTTTCCAAGAGTTAAAAACCAGGTTAGTGACTGCACCAATTTTGACTTTGCCAAATGGTACTGATGGGTTTCAAGTGTACAGTGATGCTTCTTATAAAGGCTTAGGGTGTGTACTAATGCAAAATGGGAAGGTGATTGCCTATGCTTCTAGACAACTCCGACCTCATGAAAAGAATTATCCAACACATGATCTCGAATTGGCAGCCGTGGTGTTTGCTTTGAAAATATGGCGTCATTACTTGTATGGGGTAACTTGCGAAGTGTACACCGACCATAAAAGCTTGAAGTATTTCTTCACTCAAAGGGAATTGAATATGAGACAGAGGCGTTGGTTGGAACTAATCAAAGATTATGACCTGCAAATCTTGTATCACCCGGGAAAGGCTAATACTGTGGCAGATGCCTTGAGCCGAAAATCCGGTGCAACTGCGTCGTGTTTGTTATCCAGCCGAAAAGACTTGTCAACTGACTTAGAACAAGATGGACTGACATTTGCTATCTCTGCCCAACCTGCTATTCTTGATGAGATTAAACAGAAACAATGTGAAGATGAACACTTGAAGAAGATTATAGAGGAGTTTGATTCGAAACCGAGGCCCGAATTTGTGTTGGAGAATGGTGTGTTGAAATTTCATAACCGTCTTTGTGTGCCTGATTGCGGTGACTTGAGGAAACGTGTTATGACTGAAGCGCACAGTAGTAAATTTGCTATGCATCCGGGGAACACGAAGATGTACCACAATTTGAAACAGAATTTTTGGTGGCCTGGAATGAAGAAGAGTATTGCAGACTTTGTGGCTAGATGTCTACATTGCCAACAAGTTAAAGCGGAACATCAACGACCTGCCGGTTTGTTACAACCACTCCCAATACCAGAATGGAAATGGGAGCACATCACCATGATCTCGAATTGGCAGCCGTGGTGTTTGCTTTGAAATATGGCGTCATTACTTGTATGGGGTAACTTGCGAAGTGTACACCGACCATAAAAGCTTGAAGTATTTCTTCACTCAAAGGGAATTGAATATGAGACAAGGCGTTGGTTGGAACTAATCAAAGATTATGACTGCAAATCTTGTATCACCCGGGAAAGGCTAATACTGTGGCAGATGCCTTGAGCCGAAAATCGGTGCAACTGCGTCGTGTTTGTTATCCAGCCGAAAAGACTTGTCAACTGACTTAGAACAAGATGGACTGACATTTGCTATCTCTGCCCAACCTGCTATTCTTGATGAGATTAAACAGAAACAATGTGAAGATGAACTCTTGAAGAAGATTATAGAGGAGTTTGATTCGAAACCGAGGCCCGAATTTGTGTTGGAGAATGGTGTGTTGAAATTTCATAACCGTCTTTGTGTGCCTGATTGCGGTGACTTGAGGAAACGTGTTATGACTGAAGCGCACAGTAGTAAATTTGCTATGCATCCGGGGAACACGAAGATGTACCACAATTTGAAACAGAATTTTTGGTGGCCTGGAATGAAGAAGAGTATTGCAGACTTTGTGGCTAGATGTCTACATTGCCAACAAGTTAAAGCGGAACATCAACGACCTGCCGGTTTGTTACAACCACTCCCAATACCAGAATGGAAATGGGAGCACATCACCATGGACTTCATTGTGGGTTTGCCTCGTTCTTCTCGAGGTATGGACTCTATCTGGGTTATAGTTGATCGTTTAACTAAATCTGCACATTTTCTGCCTGTCAAAACCATTTATAATGCTGATAAATTGGCCAACATCTACATGACTGAAATTGTGAGATTGCATGGAGTGCCAGTATCTATTGTGTCTGACAGGGACTCAAAGTTTGTATCAAGATTTTGGCAAAGTTTGCAACAGGCCTTGGGAACAGAATTGAGACTGAGTAGTGCTTACCACCCACAGACCGATGGCCAAACCGAACGAACCAATCAAACTCTGGAGGATATGCTCAGAATGTGTGTGTTAGACTTCCAGGGAAATTGGGAAGCTTACTTGCCCTTAACTGAGTTTGTGTACAATAACAGTTATCACTCAAGTATTGGGATGGCTCCTTACGAAGCGTTGTACGGAAGGAAGTGTCGATCTCTTATATGTTGGGCTGAAGTAGGTGACAGACCTTTGTTGGGACCGGAACTTGTGCAAGAAACAACCGAGAAAGTGAAACTGATACAGCAGCGTTTGAAAACTGCCCAGAGTAGGCAAAAGAGCTATGCCGATGTTCGAAGGAGAGAAAGAAAATACGAAGTGGGGGACCATGTGTTCATCAAAGTGACCCCGATGAAGGGCCAAACTAGGTTCGGTGTGAAAGGAAAATTGGCGCCAAGGTATGTTGGACCCTATGAAGTTCTCGAAAAGATCAATCCGGTGTCCTACCGAATAGCCTTACCTTCGGTGATGGAATATATGCACAATGTCTTTCATGTATCGATGCTTCGGGAATATTTGAGAGATCCACTTCACGTTATCGAACCGACGCATGTACTTTTGAAAGATGACTACACCTATGAAGAGAGGCCTATTCAGATTGTGAATCGAAGAATTAAAAGGCTGAGAAACAAAAAATACCGTTGGTGAAGGTTGATTGGCAGAACCACGGGGGAACCTATGCAACTTGGAAAACCGAGGAAGACATGAAGAAGAGATATCCGGATTTGTTTCCTCTAGACCCGACATTGGCTTCGAATGAAGGTAACTTGAGTTTGGGGACCAAACTCTTTTAAGGGGGGAAGACTGTAATAAACACCGACCCTGATTAACGCTAATTGGAACTTAATTAAGCCTAATAATAATTAAGAGGAAAGCTGGAATTAACTTGCATGTACATTGCATGAATTATGTGTTTCTATCTGTTCGGTGTCAAAACATCTGTTTGTGTTTTAAACTTTAAATTGTAAATTGAAAGCCTTATCGGCACCCGATTCCGAAATTGACTAGTGTTTTGGACTAGTTAGATTTTATGTGATTTTATGGTAGGTTCAATTAAATTTCGATTTGGAATGTTTAACTCTGATTAAATAACATTTTAATAATGAATCTAGTGTAATTACCATTATGCCATTGTTAGAGGGTCTTGTAGGCAACTTGTATTGAGTTTATTACACTTAAACAAAAACTTTCTCCTCAGCCATTCTTGACTCCAAAACCGACTAGAGAAAGAGGAGAAGGAAAATTGGTGTAGAATTGGGAATTTTGAACTCAACAAGAGATTTGGCTTGGTCTTAGAGAGGATTGAAGAAGTGGGTGTGTGTTAGAGCCTCTAAGCTTGACATTCTAGACTTAAAGGTGAGAATTCATCCCTTCATTCATGTGATTAAACTAGTTCTTGCATATTTCCATGACATATGGAGGATTAAAGTCTAGATTTAGCTTGAATTTGTGGAATTGGGTAGTATACCATGCATGCATGTTTTTACTCTTGCCATTTGAGTTTGTTTTCATCACAACTTGTCATGCATGCCAATATTTTTGTTAGAGTTCATGAATTCATCAAAATTCTGAGTTTAAGTTTGCCTTGGATCATGTTTTGGAGCTTTGGAATGGAATTGAACTCATGCATGTGTGTTTAAACATTGTTCTTGAAGAACTATGGAATGATGCTCAAAATTGACTCACTCTTGGGCAATGATTTTATAAATTGGCTTTTGGAACTTGATATACTATGAGTTTAAAATGTCTTTCCAGAATTTGGGCCCAAGAGGTTGAGTTTTTGGTTGAAGAATGCTTGGTTCGAACTTGGAAGACAAATATGGAAATTCCAGATTTGGCTTCCTCGCTCGAGCGAAGGATTCCTCGCTCGAGCGAGCACCTTTGTCCAGGGCTCCGCTCGAGCGAGCATCGAGCGACCATCGCGCGTAAAATCACAGCATCCAGTATTTTTACTATTTCATCAGACCGCTCGAGCGAAGGAAGGCTCGCTCGAGCGAGGTCTTTGATTTTGGAAGCTCGCTCGAGCGAAGGAAGGCTCGCTCGAGCGAGGCCCCTATTTTCAGCAACTTTTGAAAAAACATTTTCTAAGGCATTTTTACACCCCCATTCCATCCTAGGCATTCCTAGGCCATGCTTAAGGCTCTATGATAAGGGTAAAGGGGTTAGGTGCACACTTAGAATCATGGATGTAAGTTTTGTACGACTGGAGAGCATGTTTCAAAATGTGTATCTGTGGTGTGTTATGTAGGTCACGTGCCGCAAATCGTTTGATCCTTTTGACTTCGTCTACTTGTATCACGCCCACTGTGAGTAATAACTTTGTAAAGTTATGTTCAATGTTATGTATTTTTCAGTATACTATGATACGAAATGATTGATTCTTGAAAAGCTATGATATGTTGGAAATGAATGAATGAATGTTCAGTGTTCTGAAAAGTAATTGTGGCACCCTTAGTATCTGGCCCTTACCCGGGGGAAATAATACCGTGGATCTGGCCCTTACCAGGGGGAAATAATACCGTGGATCTGGCCCTTACCTGGGGGAAATAATACCGTGGATTTGGCCCTTACCCGGGGGAAATAATACCGTGGATCTGGCCCTTACCCGGGGGAAATAATACCGTGGATCTGGCCCTTGCCCGGGGGAAACAATACCGTGGTTATCTGTATCTGGCCCTTGCCTGGGGGAAATAATACCATGGCTACTTGCGCGCAAGATATGGACCCTCCTGGTCGTTGGTACCAACTCTGCCTGTGGTCTCTAGACCAATCTGATCTGTTAGCTAATGGGTGTACCACATATGATCTTATGCAAAATCTGAGTATGAATATGAAAAACAAGTATGTATCTGTATCTGTTTCTGATTTGAAATCTGAAAATGCATAAGACTCTATTTCTGATATGATTGTGTTTTTGATATGAACTTTGATTTCTAACTCTGTGATGGACATCATTCATTAAAATCTTTACTCTGTTATTATTCACTGGGCTTTCGCTCACAGTATATATTATATATGTAGGTGAGCCGGCACAAGACCCTGGCTAGAGTTGATGGCCCTCTGTTTCGTTTTGTTTTGGTCAAGCCACCTGTTGCGCCTCCCGAGGAGGTTCCGCTTGAAGCCTGATGTTTGGGCAGTTTTGCACGTCATGCTAGTCGATGGTTGTGTTTTTGTAATGTCGGATCTGGGGAGGACTTGATGTAAATATTTTGTACATATGGGTGTATCTGACTAGCATGTTTATGTATATAAATAAGTTTTAAATTTTCTGTCCCATGTATGTCATCACAGCTCATTGGACCTTGATTACTTTATGCATTTGCTTCCGCAGCCCCTTACTATTTGTTATTCTGTTTGGAGGCCGTAGGTAATCCACGGATTACTGGCCGGTTACGGCGCCGAACCTATGGGGGCGGGTTTGGGTCTTGACATTAACTCACTATTTAGAGCATAAAAAGCATGCCTTAGACCCATGGGAGCGCCTCCCTTTTATAGCCAACACAATCTTAGTCCCAATAGAAGCCTAGCTTCAATGGACTTAGGATTACTAATATTTCATTATAAATTAAAAAATATATATATATATATATATATATATAAATTATAATGGAGCGGAACAATTTTAAAGACAAATTATAAATTTTAAAATTTAAATCACAATTAATGATGCAAATTAATAAAATTTTAACAAATTGAACCATATTTTACACGGCTCTAGAGTCCCTTTTGTTTAGAGAGTTAGAGGTGGAATTGGGAGACCTACAATATTGTGTTTGTTTTGAGAGATTGGGAGAGGATTGATCCCGTTTTAATTGTATGCAACTTCCATTTTAATTTTTATTCAACTTCTATTTTTATTCAATTTCCTTTTCCATTCAACTTCCTTTTTTATTTAATTTCCAAATAGATCGTTAAGGTATAATAGTTTCTTGAATGAACTTCCATTGTTAATTTTATGCAACTTCCATTTTTATTTTTATTCAACTTCCATTTTTATTCAATTTCCTTTTCTATTCAACTTCCTTTTTTTATTTAATTTGGACTCCCAGTAAGATTAGGATAAACTCTCTAAGAGTCTTATCTTTACCCAAACTGAAGTCTTCTTCCATTCTAGGACTTTTGTCCCTTATCGGCTTATTCCAGATTCCGATTTCTTCGTAGATAACCTCAGCCTAGCTGAGATCATCTCGGTGTCATGACCAAGACATGTAACACCTCGGCTGACACTTCGGTGTCACCTCAGCCACGTGTTGTCATTCAAAATTTATGTCCCCACAATGTGTATTAGTTATATCCATTCATTTAGGATCGGCACACATATATATATATATATATATATATATTTTTTTTATTAAAAAAATTTGTTTGTAAAATATTTTTTATTTTTTATTTTTAACTTCACCAATTTTCGTACATATGCATAAACATTAAAATTATTAGTTTTTTATCTGCAAAAATGACTTAAAATATTAGGTGATAAATCATATTTGAAAATATTGTATTAGTGAGCAAATCAATTATAATTTGCTTTTCACAATAATTATAATATTATATTTTCTGAGCAATTTTATATGATTTTTATAGTTAACGTAAATTATAATTATTGAGATAAATTTTTAATATCTTCAATGGTTTACATTATTGATTTAAAATAAAAAAGAAAATTGACATAACTAATTGAATGTAAAAATATTATCCACTTCAACATAAAGGCCATTATAATTGGTGCAATCAATAATATTCTATGTTATGAAAGTAGTGAGAGAAGAGAAAGAAGAAACTCTGTATTGAATTGAATAATACAATAGGAGAAGCCTCTATATATAGGCAGAAAGGAAACCTAGATAAGTAAGGAGATAGAGAGATTGAGAGAGATACAAATACAAGAGATGGAGAGAGATACAAATACAAATAGATAAGAAACAACTATAATAATATACAGCTAACACCCCCCCTCAAGCTCAAGGTGGTAAGTCAGATATCAATTTGAGCTTGGAGAGGAGATCAGAAAAGCGGCCTGGAAGATGAGCTTTGGTGAAGAGGTCGGCGGTCTGATCAGCAGAGGGAACAAAGAGAAGACGAACATGGCCACTAGTAACATGCTGTCGTATGAAGTGGCAATCGATCTCAATATGCTTGGTGCGATCATGGAAGACATCGTTATGAGCAATCTGAATAGCACTTTGACTGTCACAATAAAGATTAGTGGCAGCGGAATGAGAAACACCCATGTCAGAAAGAAGCCAACGAAGCCACACAAGCTCCTGAGTAGTATCTGCAAGAGCACGATACTCAGCCTCGGTACTAGAACGAGCAACAAGGGTTTGCTTCTTGCTACGCCAGGAAATGAGAGAAGTGCCCAAGAAGAAGCAGTACCCAGTAGTGGAACGACGATCGGTAGGATCCCCTGCCCAATCGGCATCAGAAAAGGCATGCAGCTGTAGAGAAGAGTGAGGGGAATAGTGAAGACCATGAAACAAAGTTCCTTTGAGATAGCGCAAAATGCGAACCAGAGCAGCATAGTGTGGAGAGCGAGGAGCAGTCATAAATTGACTGACAATGTGAACAGCATAAGCAATATCTGGACGAGTAACTGTGAGATAGACAAGACTACCAACTAACTGACGATATAAAGTTGCATCTGACAATAGGGGGCCGTCAAGAGGTGTAAGACGAGTCTGAGGATCAACTGGAGTAGTGACAGTCTTGCAATCGGAAAGATTAGCACGAGCCAAAAGATCAGAAGTATACTTGGCTTGAGTGAGAAAATAACCAGAGGAATCTTGAGAAATTTCCAAGCCAAGGAAGTAGCTAAGTGCACCCAAATCTTTCATCTCAAACTGGCGATGGAGAAACTGTTTGAGACTAGAAATACCCACTGTGTCATCTCCAGTGATAATCATATCATCCACATAGAGGAGAAGAAGAATAGTACCCCGCTTCGTCTTACGGATAAACAAGGCAGAATCATGGGCACTGGAAGAAAAACCAAAGTCACGAATGGTAGAGCTGAACTTGGCAAACCAGGCACGTGGAGCTTGTTTCAAACCATATAAAGCACGGCGGAGTTTGCAAACCTTGTTTGAGGGAACAGAAGAACCAGGAGGAGGTTGCATAAAAACTTCCTCAGTGAGATCACCATTGAGAAATGCATTCTTGACATCCATCTGAGAAAGATGCCAGTGGCGAGCAGCAGCAACAGCAAGTAAGCTGCGAACTGAAGTAAGGCGGGCAACAGGAGCAAATGTTTCCTCATAATCAATCCCATATTCTTGACTAAATCCCCGGGCGACAAGGCGAGCTTTGTAACGCTCAATGGAACCATCAGAATGAGTTTTGATCTTGTAAACCCATTTGCAACTAACAGTACGCTTGCCAGGAGGAAGATCAACTACATCCCAGGTATGAGTTTGTTCGAAAGCCTGCAGTTCATCAGTCATAGCTTGTTGCCAAAGAGGGTTAGAAGAAGCTTCTTGATAAGAAGTAGGCTCATGAGAGCAAAAAGCAGTGGAACCAACAATATAATCACGAAGAAGAGCAGAAGGTTGCCTTACCCGGGTAGAATGACGCTCAGGTGGAGGAGGAACCTCAATGGAAATAGGGTCCGGGGGAACCTCCACCGGAGCCGGAGAAGGCGGAGGGCCATCAGCTGACACAGGATCCTCAGGATGGACGATAGGCGTAGGCGGCTGTGGAAGCATGGGGCCAGAATCTGCATCAAAGTCATCAGAAAACAAATCGATAGAAATATCAGTGAAGACCGGTGAGTGGGTGGACTGGGTAGGTGAAACTTGGAAAGAGTGGAGAACATTTTGTGTTCCCAGAAGACCACATGACGAGAAATACGAAGACGCTTAGAGATAGGATCCCAACAACGATACCCTTTATGTTCGATACCATACCCCAGAAAACAACAAAGACGAGAACGAGGTTCTAGTTTACTGTGTTCATGAGGCTGAAGAAGAACAAAACAAGCAGAACCAAAAACTTTAAGAGTGGTATAATCAGGAGGAGAACCATACAAACGCTCGTAAGGAGTTGTGTTAGCTATGACAGGGGTAGGGACTCGATTGATGGTATGGATGGCAGTGAGGGCAGCTTCCCCCCAAAAGTTTTCAGGACAAGAAGAAGAAAGGAAAGAGCCCGAGTAGTGTCTAGAATATGACGGTGCTTTCTTTCGGCTCGTCCATTTTGTTGGGAAGTGCCTGCACAAGATCGATGAGAAAGAGTACCATGAGCCTGAAGAAAAGAAAGAAAATCAGAATCCAAGTACTCCTTAGCATTATCAGAACGAAAAAGCTTAATAGTACAAGAAAACTGAGTGTGGACCATAGCAGAGAAATCATAGTAAATCTGTTTAAGTTCAGAGCGATTTTTGAGAAGAAAAAGCCAAGTATAGCGAGAAAAATCATCAACAAAAATCACAAAATATCTAGACCCCCCCATGGTAGGTGTGGGAGAAGGTCCCCAAATATCTGAATGCACAAGATCAAAAGGAGCAGTAGAGATAGAATTACTTTTATTAAAAGGTAATGCAGGTTGTTTAGCAATTTGACAAGATAAGCAATCGACATCGTCAACACAGACACGACCTAACTGACCACTAGAAACTAAATTTTTTAAACGACTAAAAGAGACATGTCCTAAGCGACAATGCCAAAGATGAAAAGGAGACATAGTAGATGCAGCAGCAACAGGAGATGATTTGTGCGGACTGCGAAGGTGGAGAAGCTCGAACAGACGTCCATGCTTACGGCCTATCCCAAGGATCTGTCTCGTCTGAGGGTCCTGCACCAAACAACCATTAGCAGAAAAAGTAATAGTTAGACCAAGGTCACATAATTGACCAACAGAGATAAGGTTCATTTTAAGAGAAGGAATATGGTAAGCATCAGAAAGTGTCACAGTGGAAGTAGAGATTTGGCCAATATGACTAACAGGCATATGAGAACCATCAGCAGTGTGTATAGTGGGAGCAGAAGAGGATGAGGACAACGAAGAAAATAGAGTGGAGTCAGAAGTCATGTGATTACAGCATGCGGAATCAAAATACCATGAAGAGTTACCTGAGGTTACGGAAAGAGCAGTAGAAGGAGGAGTACCCGATTTGTTGAGAACCTGGTGGATAAGGGACTCAACATCATCCATAGAGAAAGAAGGAGCAGAAGAACCTTCAGAAGCAACAGCAGCAGAGCGAGAACCGTGGTTAAATTTGGACTGAGACCCAGAACGAGAAGCCCCTTTCTTAGATGAAGTAGTAGAGGGAGCTCGAGGACAATGGCTTTGGAGATGGCCCGGAGCAGTCTTATGACAAGTCAAGCATTCGCGAACCTGGCAGTGAACAAGAGAATGAGTGGCTGGCAGGCCTCGGTTGCGACAATAACTGCATATGAGTGGCTGTGAAGATGAGGAACTCTGAGAAGATGGAGTAGCAAGAACAGAATCCGTGTCGTGAGATCTGAGACTCTTAAAACGAGTCTCCTCTGATAAGAGCTCGGTAATGGCTTGCTCTAAAGTGGGCAAAGGCAAACGATGAAGCAAAGAAGCACGCACGGGCTCAAAAGTGCTATGAAGAGCCATAAGAAACTGTAATAGTCGCTGATGATTCCGATAAGTAATAAATAGCTGTGCATCATCAGAATGAGCCCATGGAGGTTCAGAAAGAGCAAGCTGGTCCCAAACGGATGACATCTGGAATAGAAAGTCATTGAGAGACTGACCGGGTGCTTGACGCATGTGATGAAGAGTCTGCAATAGTTGATATTGATGAGCATGGCCAGTGGTCTGATAACGTTCCTTCAAAAAATCCCAAATTGCTTTGGCAGGAGAGACAAGGGAGTCATCGTCCTGAAAGCGTCCAAATTGAAGGTTGATGGAAGGAACTGAGGTAGCCCGGAACCATGTGATGATTTGATAATTCTTACTTTCCCAGTCGTCAAGACGGTCATCGAATTGAGAGTCGGTCTCATCCTCCTTTTTGGTGGGTTTGGAAAGAGTACCAGTAATAATCCGCCAAAGGCGTTTCCCTTTAATGAAGCTAGAGAGAGCTTGAGCCCAACTAACATAATTGGACCCATCAAGGATAACAGAGACAGATTGGATGTTCTCTGTACGATCCATAACTGTCAAAACGGAGGTCACCAACAGATTCAGAAGGCTGGAAAACCTTAGGGACAAGTAGGGCTGATGTCAGCCTTGTGGCTGGATGATGTCAGCAGGCAGGGTGTGGTTGTGTAGGGCTGACGGCAGCGGCTGCAGAGAGATGACGTCAGCAGCTGAGAACCCAGGCAAACGGCTGGGCAAGCCGGGCGGAGGCAGCACGCGGCTAAGAGAAGCCGGGCGGAAGCCGATGGAGAATCAGCTGGGGCGGAAGCCGAAGGGGAGTCGGCTGAGGCGGAAGCTGATGGTGAGCTGAGGGCGAACCGGCTGAAGCGGAAGCCGAGGGCTGAAGTGAAAGCCGCGGGGCTGTAGCGGACGGAGGCCGGCTGAGACAATGCGTGCGGAGCGTGGTGAGAGTGAGAACGCGGATTAACGACGCGCCACTCGTTTGGACGCGCGTGAGGGCGCGTGTAGAGGCCGATGGTAGTGATTTTGGTGGCGATGGCTTCGTCGTGAGGAGACGAAGAGTTTGGTGTAGTTCAAACGTGAAAATACGGATGAACAAAATACGCAGAAGCCAGTAGAAACAACACCAGGGACAGAAGCAAACTGCAAAAAAAGATTAGGAGAGAATTTTTGGCTCTGATACCATGTTATGAAAGTAGTGAGAGAAGAGAAAGAAGAAACTCTGTATTGAATTGAATAATACAATAGGAGAAGCCTCTATATATAGGCAGAAAGGAAACCTAGATAAGTAAGGAGATAGAGAGATTGAGAGAGATACAAATACAAGAGATGGAGAGAGATACAAATACAAATAGATAAGAAATAACTATAATAATATACAGCTAACATTCTATAAACAATCCAAACATTATATAAATAATCTATACATTTGACAAACAACCATTTACTATTTCAATTATTTTTTAAAAGTCTTCATTAAAACTCATTTTTTAAGCTACTAATATTTTAATGTAATGCAATGTTTAGTTTATTAAAATAAAATTGAATCATCATTCTTTACCGTTATGCTACATTCACAGAAGATATCAGACATAAAATACATAAATGTGATTAAAAAAAAAGTATTCGTACGTACGAACATTTTTGCTTACATCTTTACAATTTTTTGTCCAGATCCTTTTATGTACATAGACTTTTTATATTTCTTAAGAAGCCTTCTATTAGAAGTCAAATTCTCCGTCAATTTGGTTCAAAATCATATGAATGCTGTTGTCCCATCATTTTTCTCTTTAATTTTCTTCTGTCGTTATATGCATCTTAGAATTATAAAAGAAAATAACATAATTTTATATTTTTAAGTCCTAAGTAAAAAAAAAAAAAAAAAAGCACAAAAGTCATAATTGAATATCTCAAAATAATATCATAAAAGAAAATTAGTCATAATTAAAAAATAAAATAACATAATTAAAAGTGTATATGACATAGAGGTGTATATAATAAAATTTTTCACAAAAATTATTCAATAAAATAAATAAGAAATCAATTTACGTCTAGCATTTTTCTTATACCAAATATGCTTTGAACATTTTCAAAATTTTATTAAAAAGACTAGTTACGGGGTTGGGGAAAAAAAATCCAATCCCATTTCTTCGTCGGGAAAAATTTTGCAAAGGCCGATAGCGAGAGATACAGGTTGTTTTAGGAAGTTGATTAAAAATTAATTTTTTAATTTTAAAAAAAAGTAAAAAATTGATATCACCTAGACTAAAAGTTAATAACTTTTAACTATTTCCAAATTAGGCTATTAGGACAAAATACGTAGGCAGAAAAATATCATTCTTATAAAAAAGGCTAAAAAATAAAGGCACTTTTGGATTACTGTAATTCAATTGACAAGTGAGGTCTTTTTTCGAAAAAATTATTGATTGGTTATGGATATCACGTGATCATATTTCAAGTCAATCACAAATCTTCATATTTTCTTATATTTCTTAATCGTTTAATACAAAATTATAAATTCAATTCTCTCCATCAATCACAATATATGTAGTATAGCATCACGTGACACTTTTCCTAAACCAACCAATAACTTCTCTTTTTTTTCTTATACCCATTTGAATAGCCTAATTATTAGTAAACTTCATTTTAACCCATTGATTCAATGAATACATTACCATAACGCCCTAACGTAATCAATGAATTCAGTTGCATAGTAATTTTGTGGTAGATTTGTGTTTGTATCATTTTAATTTTTATAATTTTAATTTTAAATTTATAATTTTGTCTTAATTTGGTTAGATTAATTACAACACTTCTTTTTTTTTTTTTTAAATGAAAGATATGTACATAAGTGGTATATATCACATTTTAAAGGACAAAGTTATAAACACACTCAATTTAGTGAGTTAATTTCAATTAATTCAGTGATAATTTTTCGTCAAAAACGCTAACAGCATTATCAGTTGGACCAAATTAACATAAAATTAAAAATTAAGAATTAAACTTGAGCCAATTGAAATTGTGAGGATTAAAATGATATAATAGATAAAATATAAAAACCATCAATATAATTTATTTATTTTTTATTAGAAAATAACGATACTTAATATATTGTATTTATAACAATAAGTTGTTCAATAAGTACAACACTAATGCTAAAAGGAATTGAAAAAAACCACCACACAAAAACGAGAATACAATACCAGCAGCCCTCCCCACCCCCACATGACACCACACCACAAATTTTTTAAAACTTTATTTGTTTTACCTTCAAATTTTATTAAGGCTAAACAAACTTGATTTGTTTTGTCATATCTTGTTGAAATTAAGTTTGTTGGACTGGCAACGATGGACAAATCAAGTTTGTTCAATTTTAGTCGGCTGAATAAAGAAAAATTAGTGAAATTAATCGTACTCTACCTTATTCCGAATAGTCTTAAAAATGTTTAGTTACCAAAAGTTGAAAAATCTTAACTTGTTCAGAGATTCAGTATCGAATGGAGTTTCGAGTCAATTTTTTTGCAAATAAAATGAAACTACATCAAAATGATAGAAAACCACATTCAAATATCTCTAAACCATCAAAATATTATTTATAATTTATTTACAATTGTCATATATACATTTTAATTATCTTATTTATTATTTATTTATTTTTATACTCTTTATGGTACATTATAAAGGATGGAGACAGGGGGAAGAAGGTGGTAGTGGTTGGTGGAGAAGATGTAGGGAAACTATTTATTAAATTAGCGAATTGTGTGTTTAAAATAAATATAATGAATAAAATATTGATTGCAATATTAAACTAAAAGTTTGAAAATAATTTTCACAAAATTATTTCTGAAAATCCAAATAAACAAAGAAATTCTTGTTCAAGTATAAAACACGAATAAGAATATAAAATTGCATATTAAAATGAATTAAAAACAAAAAACAAACTTACAAAATGTAGATAACTCAAATGCAGAAATAAGGAAAAAGTCGAGACGTGTGTTGGACACACTTTCTTTAAGATCGTTACATACTCGCTACGATGCTTGAGAACTGTTGATATCGATCTCCTAGGATGCAACGATTATACCTCAATAACGTAGCACTATGAAATTGAGTTTGGCAAACAAACTGAGTTGAACTCTCTCTCCCTCTCTCTCTCACACGTAAAACATAGCAAGAAAATATGTAAAATAATGCAAGGAAATGATTGCGAAAAACTGAATGAATGAATTGCTGGAGAGGGATTGAATTTATAGGTTTCATGGTGACTGTTCAGATAGGTTGACAACCCTTCGAAACTGGTGCGAATTTGAAAACCACTAGAGTGAGGAGAAGGGAAGAGACACACTGGTTCAGATTTGAATTTTTCAAATTTGAATTTTCCTGCAAAAAAAAATTGAACTGAATCTGTTCTAGAAATTCAAATTTTCTCATAAGAAATTTGAAAAAAAATTGAAACGAATTTTGTCAAAAAAATTAAAGTTAAGACTCAATACATACCACACACCCAACCCGACTTAGCTGAATGGTGGCGCACGTGTGGTTTTTGAGTTTAAAGCTTGATTGGTCCATAATTACCCCTTCCACAAAATTTGGGTTCCCTCAAGGGCCCTCTCAAGTGTGCCAACTTAGAATTTATATACTCATATAAACTTTCTCCTTATTTGAATATAGAACAACACATTTTGAGCAAACCCACATTTGTGTCTTCAACTTCTAACTCCATGAAATCGAAAATGACATCAACTTTCTATTCACTCAGAAATGTTTTTGACAAACCAAATTTGACGTGTGACTCACTATGTGGCAAGAAACATGTCATCACTTAAACTCATCTCAAAAAATGTGTGGATCCTACTTTAATTTAGGCTCAAAGATAGCCAACCTCAAGCTTATAAGAACCAAATTTCCAATAGAAGAAAGTATGGTGACTAGGTGGCCATAGTTGGTGTTGGAAAAGGGCGGTGGCAAGTGATACGAAGGAGGAGGAAAGAGTGTAAAGAGAGATTATAGGGTTAAGATTGTAATAAAAAAAAAATTAAAATTGTAGTGTAGAAATTTTTTTAAAAAAATTCATCTACAATAAAGTGATAAAGAAATAATTAGATCTCATATGATTGAGTTTGTTATAAATTAAAAATTAATTTATAATCATCTTTTTAGGAATTTCATTTTTTTTCATAAATTATGTATGCCTAATATATTATGATAATAATATGAAAATTATTATGGAAAAGACGACGCAATTCAAATCCCGTTGACTTATTAAATAAATAATAATAATTTATTTTATTTTATTTTATTATTATTTTTTGGGTTTCACATGGGTTAATTTGATTAATCATTTCTCTTCTGGATGGCACTGTGGTCCAAAGTCCAACCAAGCTTCAATGCAAAGACTGCCATATATTCACAGCTATGGAAATATTATTAATGCAGTTGATGATGCAATATAAAGTTGGACCAACTATATGCTGATTTGTAACCAATAAATGAAAGATCGACCCATCTATTTTGAGCAATCAAATGGTTACTGATATCTGGTCTTTCTCCCAAATCTCAACATCACACCTGATTTATGGGTGATAAATGTTTTGTACAAATTGGGTAATTAAACAAAATAAATAAATTCATATTTAATAAAATAAATTTTAGAACATAAACATGATGAACAGAAATACATATCAAATAGAAAACTGATAAAGAAGCAAATCGAAGCCTGTGTGATATTACAGTCTCCTTAAAACAGATTAGCCGCCTCACTCTGAGTGCTGGAGGTATGTCGACTTCTGTCTCCCAGGATACGACGATTTAGACCGACTAACGCAAAGTACCTTCTGTTAGCTTTGGCGAACTCGACAATGACAGCACTCTCTGAATACAGGAAAAAAATTATAGAAGCAAACAAACTGACTATATAATTCTGAAAGGCAAAAATCTGTGTTGACCCGGTCCAGGCGGGCGGGTGACACATATACACGTCTCTATTTATACACCATAAAGGATAGAGGAGGAGCCTCCAGCCATGAAAGCTAGCAACCAATGCCCATTACTCCTACAAAACTGCGGGAATAATGCACAAAATTGATGGGGATTCAATGTGTGAGTTACACACACTATACACCTATGTGTATATACATATCTATAGTAGATCTAGCCCAAAAAGATTAGGTTGGTGGATCACCAATCTGACCCAGCCCAAACCTGATCCATTCTTCATTGTGTGAGTTACACACATTATACACCTGTGTGTATATACATATCTGTAGACTGACCTGTCCCAAAAAGATTAGGTTGGTGGACCACCAATCCGGCCCAAACCTAACCTATTTTAGCAAGCCTCAAGATCTAAGATCCACCACCCACAGATCACGGCCCCGACCCCGACTCGATTCGAGCGGCATGCGCGCGTGTGGCAATTTTTCCATGATCAACTTGAACCATAATTTTGATCCAAGCCCATCTTTGAAACATTCATACTTCCATTCCTTCAAAAAATTTGGATGCCTCAAAAGGCTCATGCTCTTATTAAAATTTTGAGGTTTAAATACCTATCAAAACTTTTTTCTATAATCAATGTGACATTGGTAGTTATACACAATTTCCAATATCTCATTCATGAGGCCAACTTTGTAAGACAATTTCTCGTTCAATTCTTAATGTTTTTTGGTCATTCTTTTTGTGGTATGAAGACCTTGTTACAAAGAATCTAAACCCATTTAATCCTATCTCAACCAATGGTTGGGACCTATCCGTCATATCATTTGCATACATACATACATACATACATACATTTTTGTTCTATTGGGGAACTAGTCCTCGGGGGCCCTGCCTGCATCGTGACACCCGAACCAGACCCCACTTTTGTTGATGAGGACGTTTGGGACATTGGGCTCTGACTTTCCCTCCTTCCATTTAGGCTTCGAAATGATTCTCCAACTTCAGAATTCCATAGCCTGAGGAAGTAATCACAGTCAGTTTTCACAGTTTGTGATGGGCTGAGAAGTGAGTTCATTGAGAGCCGTGCTTCAGCCTCAACCCGGGCGCTCTCCCATTGTGCCATATGGCGAGTTGATGGGGGCTCGGGCTTTGTGTTGATTGAATTAGAAGCGGAGGGTGGCTTGGAGGCCTGCAGGTTGAGGCCGCTGATGCAGAAGAAGCGCTTCTTGAGATTGGAGTTCCAGAAGTTTTTAACCTCATTGTCTGTTCTTCCCGGTAGATGGGAAGCAATGGCAGCCCACCTGAAAATTTCCGCGGTCAGTCAGCAAGAAAACAAAAATTGCCCAAGGTTTGCCAAAAATCCATGAGCCAATAAAGGACACAAACATAATTTTCACCCATGACAGCAAATTTGTAATTTTTCACTTATGATTTATCTATCTTAAAGTACAAATTCTTAAGCATTCAAAACAAAAAAAAGACTCCACAATTCTACTAGGAAGTGATTTGAAAAAGTAGTAAGCAACATCCTTAAACTCAACTGTTTAAGTGATCAAAAATTGATAGATGAAAATTGAGAAAAATAGATTACTTGTTACCGAGCATGCCGTGGAGCTGGATGATTCTGTTCTCTTCTTCAGGAGCGAATGGACCCCTTATAATGTCAGGGCGAAGATAGTTGGTCCACCGAAGGCGACAGCTCTTTCCGCAGCGCAGGAGACCTAATTAACAATCACAATTTCATGCTTTAAATTTATAGACTTTAAATTCAGAATTTCATGTTGAAATTGAATCCTACATTATCAAAACAACCCCAATATCAATAGAAGTCGTAAACAGAGATGAAGCAGGGATGCCGGAATGAAGCAAAACTGCATCATTTTGGGTGTGTTTAGTTTTAAAAAACATTTAAGTCTCATTTGGCAACTCGTTATTTTAGTTTAAAAATTAAAAAGTTACTAAAAAAATTAAAAAATCAATAATTTATATTAAAAAGTCAAAAATTTTCTTTTTTCTTTACTTTTTACATATCTTTTTCGTAAAAATTAAAAAATTATTCTAAATATACTAATTTTTTTTATTTCATATTTTAACTAAAATATAAATAAAATTACTAAAATAACCTGATCTCAAATAAGGCCTAGTACCATTGTGCGAAATTTCAAATATAGACCATTGGATTATATCATTTGCAAATGTGTCGATGGTGTGATAAAATCATGATAAAAAATCATGACGGAGGACCCTTACCCAAGGGTTACTCGAGTGGCAAATTAAGTGGTGATAAGCATTATTTTAGAAATGTAGATCACCAATTTGAATATCATGAAGCAATTGACCCATTGGGTGACTCTCTGATAAATTATTTAATGTAACGGATATGTCACGTGATCGAGATGACGTGGTATACTCTTTCATTCCTTCTATTCATTAATTGTCATGTGTTAAAAGTGGAACCGAAAATTGATACGACAGAATACTCAACGCTTCTAGCCAAGCATAAAGTGACTTATCGAGTTTTACTTTTACCACATGACAATCAATTAGGAGAAGGGGTATACAACGTTATCTCAAGCGGATGGTTACAATAAATAATTTCTCCCTAAACTTATACCCGGTAATTATCAGGCATGAGCAGAAGGGAGACTATTTGGGATAAAATTTTACATTTAAACATCATCCGTAATGAAATTTGTTACGTAATGAGATTTTAACCTTATGATACCATTAGTCACTGATATATCGATTAATATTGTTTATTACACTCCAATATTAGCCGATATATGATTGAAAAAGTAGTTAGCAACATCCTTAAACTCAACTGTTTAAGTGATCAAAAATTGATAGATGAAAATCGAGAAAAATAGATTACTTGTTACCGAGCATGCCGTGGAGCTGGATGATTCTGTTCTCTTCTTCAGGAGTGAATGGACCCCTTATAATGTCAGGGCGAAGATAGTTGGTCCACCGAAGGCGACAGCTCTTTCCACAGCGAAGGAGAACTAATTAACAATCACACTTTCATGCTTTAAATTTATGGACTTTAAATTCAAAATTTCATGTTGAAATTTGAGTCCTACATTATCAAAACAACCCCAATACCAATAAAAGTCCCAAACAGAGATGAAACAGGGATGCTGGGATGAAGCAAAACTGCATCATTTTGGGTGTGTTTAGTTTTAAAAAACATTTAAGTCTCGTTTGGCAATTCACTATTTTAGCCTAAAAGTCAAAAAATCATTAAAAAAAAAAAGCCAACAACTTATACTAAAATATCAAAAATTCTCTTTTCTCTCTACTTTTTGCACATCTTTTCATAAAAAACTAAAAAGATATTCTAAACATGGGTGTGTTTGGTTTGTGTTTGTAAAGTAGTTTTTGAGATAAAAAGTACGAAAACTTGTTTGGTTTGCCTTTTTTCAGAAATTGTTTTGGAAAATTATTTTGGGAAGAGAGTTTTAAAAAAAGTGATTGATTTGATGTGTATGAGAGAGAGTGATTTTGGAAAGTAGGTAACCAAATAAAATTTTGAGATTTTTTTTTTGAAAAATTTGTTTGGTTTGATTACTCTTGAAAATTTGTCTGTAGAGAATTTTTTCCAAAATTTTTTTTTAAAAACAAATCAAACAAGGTAATTTTTTTACCTCATATTTTAACAAAAAAATTTAAAAAATAATTAAAATAACATGATCTCAAATGAAGACTAGCACCATTGTGCGAAATTTCAAATATAGACCATTGAATTATATCATTTGCAAATGTGTCAATGCTGTGATAAAATCATGAAAAAAAATCATGATGGAGGACCCTTACCCAAGGGTTACTCCAGTGGCAAATTAAGTGGTGATAAACATTATTTTAGAAATGTAGATCACCAATTTGAATATCATGAAGCGATTGACACATTGAGCGACTCCTCTGATAATTAATTTAAGGGTGAATTATATTAATAGTCTTTATAGTTTGGTGCTTGTGTCACTTTAGTCCCTGACTTTTCAATTGTAACACATTTGACCTTGAATTTTAAATCTTGTAATAAGGATAATTGAAAATATCATTAGATTTTTCAAGGGTAAAATCGTCAATTTGATCAAATATAAACTAATTTGATAAAAATAAATGTCAAACAAATATTTTTAAATTTTTAGAAATTATTTCTACTCACTAAAAATAAAATTATGTAAAATTGATAAATCTTGTAGACATTTATTTTTTTTTTTACCAAATTAATTTTTATTATGTGTTTGGATGATAATCATGTAAAATTAATTAAAAAAAATTAATCATGTAATTTTTATAATTTTTATCATTTTATCATTGGTGGATAAAAATAATTTTTTAAAAATTAAAAATATTTTTTTGACATTTATTTTTGTCAAATTAGTTTATGTTTTATTAAATTGACTATTTTGCCCTTGAAATTAAACAATTGTATCTTCAATTGTTCTTATTTGAAACAAAATTCAAAATTCAGGGTCAAATGTGTCACAATTGAAAAGTCAGGGACCCAAGGGACACGAGTCCCAAATTATAGGGACTATTTGTGTAATTTGCCCTTAATTTAATGTAACGAATATATCACATGACCTAGATAACGTAGTATTCTTTCATTCCTTCTATTCATTAATTGTCATGGTTAAAAGTGAAATCGAAAATTGATATGACCGAATACTCAACACGTCTAACCAAGCATAAAATGACTTATCAAGTTTCACTTTTATCACATGACAATTAATTAGGGGAAGATGTATACCACGTAATCTCAACCATGTGGTTACAATAAATAATTTCTACCTAAACTTATACCCGGTAGTTACCAGGTATGAGTGGTTACAATAAATAATTTCTACCTAAACTTATACCCGGTAGTTATCAGGTATGAGTGGAAGGGAGACTATTTGGGATAAAATTTTACATTTAAATATCGTCAATAATGAGATTTTAACTTTATAATACATATATCCATAATATTGTTTATTACACACCAATATTAGCCTATATACGATTGCATCACTATTAGCGATACACATCTCAATTTAGTCAGTGAAGCTCAAGTTGGGTTAGTTTGACTCATTTTGAACTCTACCAGAATACCCAGAAATTTAATTTAGTTTGATGAAGGATTTGCAGCAGCAATTGCATCAATCAAAAGAAGTCATGTCCAACAATACTTGATGATGATGAAGAAAAAGATGATGATGAGAGAGAGAGAGAGAGAGAGAGAGAGATGAAGCAGACCAGCGAGCTTAGGAAGAGAACGCCAGGTAGGATGGCCATGGGTGGTAATGTAGTCAACAAGGATCTTGTCTTCTTCAGGAGTCCATGCTCCCCTTTTCCCTGCTTCTTTGTCACAGCATGGTGCTCTTCCCATCTCCTTTTCCCTCCTCTTTCTCTTCCTCTGCTTTCAACTTTCAATTCAACAACCAAGCACACACACACCACCTAGTACTGAATACAAACCCTATAATCTCAAAATAAATTTGGAAGAGAGAGAGAGAGAGAGGGAGAGAGAGGTTAGTGGGAGAATCTCCTCAAGGAAATAATAAATGCAAGGGATACTCATCTATACAACATTTAATAAAAAAGGCAAATGTCGCAGACATCCGGACAACTTAGACTCGGGCTTTTCTGCACTCTTTCTTAGCATTCAATTGATTCTTGTCCAAGCACACATCATAGACTTGCAGTCCCAAAAAAAAAAAAATTTGTTATAGTCTCGGAGACCTATTCAGGTTTTTTTGAATGGTTGGCGGATATACTCTTCACATAATTGTTCAGTTTAACTCTTGGGTAAGATCATTAAAAAAAAAAAAATTGTGAATTTTCTAATGACTTCTCTGGGTTTTCTTTTCTTTTTTTTGCTTCTTGTTTTGCGCCTCTGCCTCAAAACAGGACAAAAAGAGTGTGAGTTACAAAATACAAATAATTAAAAGAAAATACAAGAAGTGTGTGACTTGCTTTGCTGCAACTTCTCCTTTTTTTTTTTTTTTTGAAGTCAAAAGTATTTCAATTTTAATTTATCAAGAATTAATTTTTAAAAATTATTTAAAAAATGACCAAAATTATACCAACATTATATATTAAGGGACTTCTTATCCGATTTTCTTACTTATAAACACAAAGGTAATGAGATTCATATCAACAAAAACTTGTAGAATTCATTGCTTGAAAAATATAATGCTATAAAAACAGAATTTCTATATAAAAAATATATATAGTATAATGTGTATTATTTATGTCCATTCATTTAGGATCCGCCTTTGCTTTTAGGGGGTCAATTTGAAATCAAAATTTAAGGCATTCATACATATATACATATATACATATATATATATATATATATATTATTTTTTTTATTAAAAAAATTTGTTGGTAAAATATTTTTTATTTGTAACTACACAAATTTCCGTACATATACATAAACATTAGTTTTTTATCTGCAAAAATGACTTAAAATATTAGTGATAAATCATATTTGAAAATATTGTATTAGTGAGCAAATCAATTATAATTTGCTTTTCACAATAATTATAATATTATATTTTCTGAACAATTTTATATGATTTTCATAGTTAACGTAAATTATAATTATTGAGATAAAATTTTAATATCTTCAATGGTTTACATTATTGATTTAAAATAAAAAAGAAAATTGACATAACTAATTGAATGTAAAAATATTATCCACTTCAACATAAAGGCCATTATAATTGGTGCAATCAATAATATTCTATAAACAATCGAAACATTATATAAATAACCTATATATTTGACAAACAACCATTTACTATTTCAATTGTTTTTTAAAAGTCTTCATTAAAACTCATTTTTTAAGCTACTAATTTTGTAATGTAATGTAATGTTTAGTTTATTGAAATAAAATTGAATCATCATTCTTTACCGTCATGCTACATTTACAGAAGATGTCAAACACAAAATATTGCATATGTACTTACGATCATTTTTGCTTACATCTTTGCATTTTTTGTCCAGATCCTTTTATGTACATAGATTATTTTTTATATTTCTTAAGAAGCCTTCTATTAGAAGTTAAATTGTCCATCAATTTGGTTCAAAATTATATGAATGTTGTTGTCCCATCATTTTTCTCTTTAATTTTCTTCCGTAGTTATATGCATCTTTCAAATGGGTATGAGAAAAAAAGAAAAGTTATTGGTTGGTTTAGGGATAGTGTCACGTGATGCTATACTACATATATTGTGATTGATGGAGGAAATTGAATTTATAATTTTATATTAAATGATTAAGAAGTATAAGAAAATATGGAGATTTGTGATTGACCTGAGATATGGTTATGTGATACCCACAACCAATCAATAATTTTTTCGAAAAAAGCCCTCACCTATCAGTTGAATTACAGTAATCCAAAAGTGCCTTTATTTTTTAGCCCTTTTTTATAAGAATGATATTTTTCTCCCTACGTATGTTGTCCTAATGGCCTAATTTGAGAATTTAGTTAAAAGTTATTGACTTTTAGTCTAGGTGATATCAATTTTTTACTTTTTTTAAAAAAAATCAAAAAATTAATTTTTAATCAACTTCTTAAAACAACCCATATCTCTCTATCGACCTTTGCAAATTTTTTCACACCTGACGACGAAATGGGACTGGATTTTTTTTCCCCAACCCCGTACCTAGTCTTTTTTTAATAAAATTTTGAGAATGTTCAAAGCATATTTGGTATAAGAAAAATGCTACACGTAAATTGATTTCTTATTTATTTTATTGAATAATTTTTGTGAAAAATTTTATTATATACACCTCCATATCATATGCACTTTTAATTATGTCATTTTATTTTTTAATTATGACTAATTTTCTTTTATGATATTATTTTGAGATATTCGATTATGACTTTTGTGCCTTTTTTATTTTTTTTACTTAGGACTTAAAAATATAAAATTATGTCATTTTTTTTTTATAATTATAAAGCCTAATTATTAGTAAACTTCATTTTAACCCATTGATTCAATGAATACATTACCATAACGCCCTAACGTAACCAATGAATTCAGTTACATATTAATTTTGTGGTAGATTTGTGTTTGTATCATTTTAATTTTTATAATTTTAATTAGTTTAATTTTAATTTTAAATTTATAATTTTGTCTTAATTTGGTTAGATTAATTACAACTCTTCGTGGTGTTGTTGTTGTTGTTGTTTGTTTGTTTTGTTTTTTTTTTTTTTTTTCTCAAAAGAAAAATATGTACATAAGTGGTGTATATCACATTTTAAAGGACAAAATTATAAACACACTTTTAGTGAGTTAATTTCAATCAATTCAGTGATAATTTTTCGTTAAAAACACTAACGGCATTATCAGTTAGACCAAATTGACATAAAATTAAAAATTAAGAGTTAAACTTGAGCCAATTGAAATTGTGAGAATTAAAATGATATAATAGATAAAATATAAAAACCATTAGTATAATTTATTTATTTTTTATTAGAAAATAATGATACAATCAGTTGTTCAATAAGTACAACACTAATGCCAAAAGGAATAAAAAAAAACCACCACACAAAAAGCAGAAAACAATACCAGCAGTCCTCCCCACCCCCACATGACACCACACCACCAACTTTTTTAAACTTTATTTGTTTTACCTTCAAATTTGATTCAGATAATTAAAGCTAAACAAACTTGATTTGTTTTGTCATATCTTGTTGAAATTAAGTTTGTTCGACTGGCAACGATGGACAAATCAAGTTTGTTCAATTTTAGTCGGCCGAATAAAGAAAAATTAGTGAAATTAATCGTACTCGACTTTATTCTGAATAGTCTTAAAGATGTTCAGTCACCAAAAGTTGAAAAATCTTAACTTGTTCAAAGTTTCAGTATCGAATGGAGTTTCAAGTCAATTTTTTTGCAAATAAAATGAAACTACATCAAAATGATAGAAAATCACATTCAAATATCTCTAAACCATCAAAATATTATTTATAATTTATTTACAATTGTCATATATACATTTTAATTTTCTTATTTATTTTTGAACTCTTTATGGTACATTATAAAGGAACGGAGACGGGGAAGAAGGTGATAGTAGTTGTGGAGAAGATGTAGGGAAACTATTTATTAAATTAGCGAATTGTGTGTTTAAAATAAATATAATGAATAAAATATTGATTGAAATATTAAACTAAAAGTTTGAAAATAATTTTCACAAATTATTTTTGAAAATCCAAATAAACAAAGAAATTCTTGTTCAAGTATAAAACACGAACAAGAATATAAAACTGCATATTAAAATGAATTAAAAACAAAAAACAAACTTACAAAATGTAGATAACTCAAATGCAGAAATAAGGAAAAAGTCGAGGCTTGTGTTGGAGATACTTTCTTTAAGATCGTTACACACTCGCTACGATGCTTGAGAACTATTGATATCGATCTCCTAGGATGCAACGACTATACCTCAGTAACACAGCACTATGAAATTGAGTTTGGCAAACAAACTGAGTTGAACTCTCTCTCTCTCTCACATGCAAAACAGAGCAAGAAAATCTATAGAAGAATGCAAGGAAATGATTGCGAAAAATTAAATGAATGAATTGCTGGAGAGGGATTGAATTTATAGGTTTCATGGTGACTATTCAGATGGGTTGACAACCCTTCGAAACTGGTGTGAATTTGAAAACTACTGGAGTGAAGAGAAGTGACCGGAGAAGGGAAGAGACACACTGGTTCAGACTTGAAATTTTCAAATTCGAATTTTCCTGCAAAAAAATTGAACTGAATCTATTCTGGAAATTCAAATTTTCCCGTAAGAAATTTGAAAAAAAAATCAAACGAATTTTGTCAAAAAAATTAAAGTTAGGACTCAACTCATACCACGCATCCAACCCCGACTTAGCCGAATGGTGGTGCACGTGTGGATTTTGAGTTTAAAGTTTGCTTGTTCTATAACTCCCCCTTCCACAAAACTTGGGTTCCCCCAAAGGTCCTCTCAAGTGTGCCAACTTAAAATTTATATACTCATATAAACTTTCTCCTTATTTGAATGTAGAACAACACGTTTTGAGCAAACCCACATTTGTTTCTTCAACTTCTAACTCCATGAAATCGAAAATAACAACAACTTTCCACTCACTCAGAAATGTTTTTGACAAACCGAATTTG
The DNA here is from genome assembly GCA_030407325.1 of Camellia japonica. NCBI lineage: Eukaryota > Viridiplantae > Streptophyta > Magnoliopsida > Ericales > Theaceae > Camellia > Camellia japonica. The sequence continues at coordinate 152,930,352 of JAPPVO010000032.1, read as the reverse complement.
AGGTGTGACTCACTATGTGGCAAGAAACACGTCATTACTTGAACTCACCTCAAAAAATATGTGGATCCTACTTTAATTTAGGCTCAAAGATAGCCAACATTAAGCTTATAAGAACCAAATTTCCAACAGAAGAAAGTATGGTGACTAGGTGGCCATAGTTGGTGTTGGAAAAGGGTGGTGGCAAGTGATACGAAGGAGGAAGAAAGAGTGTAAAGAGAGATTATAGGGTTAAGATTGTAATAAAAAAATAAAATAAAATTGTAGTGTAGAAAAAATTAAATTAAATTCATCTACAATAAAGTGATAAAGAAATAATTAGATCTCACATGATTGAGTTTGTTATATATTAAAAATTAATTTATAATCATCTTTTTAAGAATTTTAATTTTTTTCATAAATTATGTATGCCTAATATATTATGATAATAATATGAAAATTATTATGAAAAAGACGACACAATTCAAATCCCGTTGACTTATAAAAAAAAAAAAATAGATTAAATTAAATTTTTTTTTTTTTTTTGGTTTCACATGGGTTAATTTGATTAATCATGTCTCTTCTGGATGGCACTGTGGTCCAAAGTCCAACCAAGTTTAATGCAAAGACTGCCATATATTCACAGATATGGAAAAGTTATTAATGCAGTTGATGATGCAATATAAAGTTGGACCAACTATATGCTGATTTGTAACCAATAAATGAAAGATCGACCCATCTATTTTGAGCAATCAAATGGTTACTGATATCTGGTCTTTCTGCCAAATCTCAACATCACACCTGAATTATGGGTGATAAATGTTTTGTACAAATTGTGTAATTAAACAAAATAAATAAATTTATATTTAATAAAATAAATTTCAGAACATAAATATGATGAACTAAAATACATATCAAATAGAAAACTGATAAAGAAACAAATCGAAACCTATGTGATATCACAGTCTCCTTAAAACAAATTAGCCGCCTCACCGTGAGTGCTGGAGGTATATCGACTTCTGTCTCCTAGGATACAACGGTTTAGACCAGCTAATGCGAGAAGCACTTTCTATTAGCTTTGGCGAACCCGACAATGGTAGCACTCTCTCAACACAGGAAGAAAATTATAGGAGCAAACAAATTGATTGTATAATTCTGGAAGGCAAAAATTTGTGTTGACCCGGTCCAGGCAGGCAGGTGACATGCGTACGCGTCTCTATTTATACACCATGAGGGAGAGAGGAGGAGCCTTCAATCATGAAGGCTAACAACCAATGCCTATTACTCCTGCAAAACTACTAGAGTAATGCACAAAATTGATGGGGATTCAATATGTGAGTTACACACACTATACACTTGTGTGTATATACATATATGTAGTAGACCTAGCCCAAAAAGATTAGGTTGGTGGACCACCAATCCGACCTAGCCCAAACCTATATTCTTCAATGTGTGAGTTACACACACTATACACCTGTGTGTATATACATATCTGTAGCAGACCTAGCCCAAAAAGATTAGGTTGGTGGACCACCAATCCGGCCCAAAACTAACCCATTCCTACAAGCCTCTAGATCCAAGATCCACGACCTACGGATCAAGGACCACAGAGCCAAACCCGAACTCGGTCCGGTCCGAGCGACGCGACGCGCACGCGTGTGGCAATTTTTCCATAACCAACTTGAACCATAATTTTGGCCCAAGCCCATCTTTGAAACATTCATAACTCCCTTCCTTCAGAAAATTTGGATGTCTCAAAGGGCCCTTATCAAAATCTTGAGGTTTAAATACCCATTAAAGCTTTTCTCTACAATCAATATGGGATTAATAGCTATACACAATTCCCAATACCTCATTCATGAGGCCAACTTTATGAGACAATTTCTCATTCAATTTTTAATGTTTTTTGGTCATTCTTTTTTAAATAATGCTATATGCACCAATTGGTATACTAACTAGTGTACCAATTGATAATGTGGCATAATTTAATAGGTTTTTGGTATTTGTAATGTAATTAATGAGTGGGGTCAATAATAATGTCATAACTAGTGTTGGTACACTAATTAGTACACTAATTGGTGCATGTAGCACCACCGTTCTTTTAGTGGTGTGAAGACCTTGTTATAAAGAATCTAAACCCATTTAATCACATCTCAACCAATAGTTGGGACCTACTTTAATTTCACATTAAAATCACTATGAAACTATTTTTTCCAACAATCCCCCACATGCATAAAAATTGACCGAATTAAGGAAACGGACAACGTTTACAACAAAGACTCAAAGAGAGAGCACACAGTGTCATGGCCCGATCCCGCCCCTAAGGCTTAAGGTCATAACCGGCCAGTAATCAAGGGATTACCTACGGCGTCAAACAAAATCAAACATATTTTATAATAATAATGGGCCCGAATGGAAGCAGACTCAAAAATTTTGTCCGATGAGCTGTGCTTACATGGTAAAACAAACATTCCATAATAACTCACACATATCGACAAAATTAACATCTCATATGTCCAGGAACTTTCAAACATACAGTCAACCAAACAAAAGGCTTATGTACATGATGATCCAACATATTCACCAAGGTAACAAAGAGAAAACAAAAGAAACAAAACAAGTCTCATGCGTGAGACGTTCGGGCTGACTCTACAAAAACTTGACTTCTCTCGTGTCTTTCACTGAGGCTGGGATTGAATATCTCTTTGCTCACCTACACACATATAAATGAGAGTGAGCGATAGCTTAGTGAATAATATCAAAATAAAGGAGCTACTTGAATAAAATTCACAGTAAACATATCAAACGGCCATAGGCCCATTTAAGTTCCCATCTAATACATCAAACGACCTCAGGCCCAAATACATCAAACGGCCTCGAGTCCAATTCATTCTTATCAAACGGCCTCGGGCCCAATTCGTTCGTGTCAAATGGCCTTCGGCCCAATCATTCATGTCAAACGGCCTTTGGCCCATCATTCATTTCCATATTCGTATTCATATGTGTGTCATACCCATGATCATAATTACATTTGTATTCAATTAGTCTTATGCAAAAGACTGACATTTAAACTATTCATCCATAATTCAAAATACAGATCCATAAGGCTCATACAGAAGTCACATTGTGGAAAATAATGTACTTGAACATATCTTTATTAAAATATTACTCACAGTGATCTGCCGAATGATTTGCCTTTGTGCTTAACCCTACACATTACATAACATATTGGGTCAGAAAAGATTCAATCCGTTCTTAAATTATTTGCTTCTCTTAGGCCTCTTTCTTAACCCCTTTAACTCATTCACAATGTTCAATGCATACCTAAGAGTGCTTAAAAGTGAAAGAGAACGGAAAAACAGAACATAAAGTAACTTTTCAAATTTTCTGAAACAGGGCTCTTCACTCGAGCTGACCCTTTTGGTCTGCAAAAGTTCTGGTTGCTTGTAATTTACACTTGAGTGAGACTTTTGACGCTTGAGCGAGGAGTCATGCAAAGCAAGGTACGCTCGAGATCAGATTTGGCCGCTCAAGCCACTGCGCTATTTCTGCAAAACTTCTGGGAGCTACAATTTCACGCTCGAGTGAGGTTTTTCTCGCTCGAGTGGATAGGTTGAATTCTGGGTTTTCCAGAATTCTGTTTGAAGCTCAAACTTGATGTTCAAAGGCTCGAAACTCATGTTTTTGGTATAAAAGCATGGAAAGACATTATATAACGCAAGAATCATAAGTAATTTGGAATCAATTGTCTAAAATCATGATCCATCTCTCAAATCATTTCAAATTCTTCTTGTTAATTTCAAGACTCAAATAATCAAGCTCCCTACTTACATAAATGATGCATGCATGTAAATTATTGACTTTAATTCCATTTCAAATGGTACGTGTGGTATTTAAAATCATGAAGCTTAACAAAATTATGCATGCATGTGAAATTTGTTGCTTAATTCTTTATGTTCAACATGTCTCATGCTTGATTATGCAAATTCATGGCAATTCATGGCAATTCTATACATTCATGTACATATAAACCTCAAATTCATCATAAACAACTCAATTCTTGCTCTCAATTGTGCATCCTTCTTGAATTCACTTATTTATGGACTTAAACTCATGAAGTTGAGTTCAATTACTCACCTAGAGGTTTCAATCTTCCCAATTATTGTTAAACCTTGTGTTAATCTACTTGGCTCTCTAATTCCCTTACAAAATCTTCAATGTTGACTCCTTTCTCTCTCTAGATTCAGCTCACTCTCTCTCTAGAGTGCCTATTTCAGATTTTTGAGCTCAAGCCAAAATGAGTATAAGTGTAATGGGGCCCTTGTATATGTTTGCCTTAATCAATTTGATTAAGGCTAAGTAATCATGCTTAATTAATCGGTTCGATCTAATTATTTGATTCAAATCAATTTCTAATTAAATTTCACTATATGTTCTAAAAATTTTGCTAATCACAATGGTGCAGACAATTCTAGTTTTTGAAACATCTACGGTCTTTAATTTTTAAATTATAACAGTAAGTTGGATAGATTTTCCTACGGTGAACATATATAGTCTAAAAAACATGAAGAATTACATAATTGCTACTAAAAATCATATTAAGCATATAATTACAATCATAATTAAGATCAATTAGCATATCACGGGACAGGGTTATCACACACAAACTAACCATGCATCAAAAAAGGTAGCTATTGGCTTTGAACTTTTCGTAGTGAAAGCCTATCGGATTTACTGGCTGACTAATGAACGTGATGTGTTGAATTGTTCGGTCGTTTATGTAAACTGAGACAATAAAACTCACACAGGAGTTAGTCCAACCATTGTTCTTGTTCTCACTAGTGTGTCCGGTATGACCCTGGAACACTAACCTGGTTCAGTGAGTATTGTTAAAGAATTTGGCCTTACAAACTCTTAAAGAAGCGGTCCCACTTCGCACTCACATAGATGACCTATATAAGGTATCTCATTGTACCACGGTTGATTAGTCATGTCACTTAGGTCATTAAAAGTATTAGCTTAACCTGCCACCCCGACAGGATATCACTGTACAAAGGAATAGGTAAGAGGATTTACCTTTTTAGTGACTCACCTGTTACACGAAATTTTGGTTATCCCTTTGAACCTAGATCTTAGGATCTCCAATCAACTACGTTGGGTTTTCCGTTTCGGTAACATTACTATATAACTCTCAGTAAACCCTTTGGTTAGCAGATCCACAACGTTGTCCTTAAACTTTACATAGTCTAGAGAGACAACTCCATTAGAGATTAGTTGTCGTATAGAATTATGTCTACGACGGATATGTGCAGACTTTCCATTATACATATGACTCTGTGCCCGTCTAATGGCCAATTGGCTATCACAATGAATACAAATAGGAGGCACAAGTTTCGGCCAACGTGGAATATCCTTAACGAACTGGTGAAGCCATTCAGCTTCTTCAGTTGCTTTATCCAAAGCAATAAACTCAAATTCCATCATTGATCTCGATATACACGTTTGCTTGGAAGATTTCCAAGACATGGCTATCCCTCCGAGGGTAAACACATAACCACTAGTGGATATGGAGTCTTTTATATCAGATATCCAATTAGCGTCGCTATACCTTTCCAGTATTGTTGGGTATCTGGTATAATGCAGTCCATTGTGACACCCTGAATGTTTAATTAAATACCACATCACATAAATATTTATAGCTATATATATAAATATAATTATGGTTGTATGTGATAATATATTATTAAAAAAAATGACACCAAAAGTTAAATAAATAAATATAAAAGTAATAATAATAATAATAATACTAAGATAGTTATCCAATCAAGATAGCAAATCTATGAGTTAATTAGGATGGAAGGTGGCATTTGTGGGTTAAACCACCTGTACAAAATATATAATTTTGGATATATTCGTCATTATGAAGATACTCACCAGATGGTGAGTCATCACGGGCCTTGTGTATATAAGGCAAACCGAGACAGCAAAACTGAAGGTACCAAAAGAAAGAAAATCAGGAGAGGTACTGCAAAGAGAGAAGTCTCGAAAAGATAGGAAAAGTAGGAAGAAAATATGAGGAAATAATCTTAAGGTGAGTTATATTATACCTTGAGTCACCATAATATATTTTACGTATGTTTTGAGTTACCATAATTTATTTTACGCAATTTATGTTTTATAAATTATATTAATATTTCAATTACATTGATTATTTTCTGAACTTTATTTGCTTAAATTGAAACCCATAGATGTATTTGTTTAAATTTTAGAAATTATTTGACAATGATTTCATAAACAATTATTTTATGTAAGTACCACCACAGGAGTCCCATGTCTTGGGGGACTTAAATAACTATTGGCTTCTGATTGGTCACCTTGTGACCATTTGTTTGTCATGGATCCATTGACCTCCGTTTTGACTATCATTCATGTGACCTCTGTTCTGTTCTGTTCTGTACCGTGGTTATAATTATTTATTTATATAATTTTTGCATTTTAGTTTCTGCCACTTAAATAATTTATTTATTCAAATTAAGTTATATAAATGTTTTAGCCTAACTAACTATCCGTGGTTATTTTGTGTTCCCTATATTGTTGGTATAATATTTCTCACTCTGCTGTGTGTTTATAGCTGTTACTCTTTCAGGTGATGAGATGTAAGGAAGACCCGTAACCTCGTGTAGTGGAACCCACTCTTTCCTTCCTTTTGTTTTTTTATACTGATGGTCAGAAAATAAAAATAATAAAATAATAAAAGCCCTATAGATGTATTTTCTTTTATCAAAATAGTATAATGAAGTAAATTTTCTATTTAATTATTTTTTTACTTTCATTCTACCTCCGCTTACGCCATTTAATTTGTTTAGATTAGAATTAATTAGTAAGTTGTGATTCCAGTCCTAAGGCCTTGGGGTTAGGCCGTGACAAAGGTGGTATCAGAGCAATGGTTAGAAATAATAAATAAAGAAATAAATAAATATTTACATGCAACGTTAGTCATTTTATGTAAAATCTCACGTTTGTACTATGACTAATTCTGGTGATGTAGGAATGTCCGAATTTAACCTTGATGAGGCATTTTGGGAGGAGCTCGGGGTTATTAATTTGGATGACATCTTAGCAGAGCACCATGCCCCTGCCCCTGCCCTCACCTCCGCCTTATCAGAAGGATGGGGTGACTCGGAAGATATAGTTAGGAGACTACATCCAGATCTTGCCCAATTAATGGGTCGGCCAATATATATACAGATCGATCTGACTGATGTAGTATATTTATCGTGGAGGTAGAGCCGTGCCTACACAAGCAGACGATATCTCGGACCCACCCGCGTACTCGGTCTAGCCCCAGGATATGACCGCTCACACTACATCATTGGCCCTTTGCCCCCAGATTTTGTTACAAGAAGAGGAAACGTTTTCCCCGAGGACTACATATTCAACAACATCCCTAACCCTTTGGAAATTATTAATATTATGAATGTTGATTTTAGTAATGACTTATCATACATCGACATACCTGGATGGATTGTTGATCGAACATTTTGGGGATACATACAGTTCGTCCCCATGTACACAGTCCAAACAACATGGGTTTGTTTTGGTGTGGTATAGTTAGGGTAGGAGGTTGAGTTTTTTATGCAACACTACTTCCCGTGGTTGTTTGACCCACCGATCTAGATTTTGTAGAAGAAAAGTCTTTTGTAAGCTAATTATGATGAGTTCTGATCCCTATTTTGTTTTTGTACCAAAAGGATGAGACACTAACACAATTTTTTATTTTTGGGACAAGGATGTACTATTATATTTGCAAAATAGTAAAGTTGGTATTTTATATATATATTGCACTGCAACATATATATGTTGCATTATGAATGTAATGCGTCGTTTATTACTTTGTAGAATGGCCAATAATGGTCATGGAAGCGAGTCATCAGTCAGTGGCACTGAATCGATGGAAAGAATCATGAAAAGAGCAGTTGCAACCTTTTTGCAAGCCTTACAAACCAACATCAACAATGGGATACCAAAACGGCAAGAAGAGCCGATTACCATAAAATAGTTACGAGATTTGAAACCCACCACATTTACCAACAGTCCAGACCTAATGGTAGCAGACGCTTGGGTTAAAGACATGGAAAAGATTTTTCACACCTTACCTTACACCGAAAGACAGAAGGTAACTTTCGCCACTTTCACTTTCAAAGATAATGCGTAGGAATGGTGGCTTCTCACCCTAGAGAAAAAAGAAATCACGACTTAGGCAAGATTCTTGGAAGTACTTTATGAAAAATACTTCCCAAATTTGCTGCGAGAACAAAAGGCGTCAGAATTCATACATCTCAAGCAAGGAACCATGATGGTGGCCGAATACGAGAGCAAGTTTACACAACTCGCTCGATTTGCGACATATGTCATCCCCACCAAAGCTTGAAAAGCAAGGAAATTTGAAGCAGGATTGGATGCTGAAATCAAAGATAGGCTTGAGGTTGTGAAACTACCAACCCATACGGAAGTGGTAGACCAAGCATACATTACAGAAAAAAGGATTAAAGCCTTATACTCCAGGAAACCAAGCCAAAAGAAGCAATTTTGGGAAAAAGACAACAGAAGATCTGGCGTTACACCTCCCAAAAAGGTAAATACAGGCACAACCAGTTCAGGCAATCAAGGTTATACTAACCCCAGAGGTAACACCATTCCAACTTGCCCTACTTGTGGAAGGGCTCATTGGAGGCAATGCCATCGAAACACGGGAGCATACTTTAAATGCAGTCGAGTTGGCCACTTGCTGAGGGAGTGTCCAAAGCTAACCAATCCTACAGCTAGCCCCTCTGGCCTAGTCAGAAAACCTGCAGGACCTAGAAAAGGGAGGAAGGACCCAAAATGCCAAGGAAGGGCTTTTGCTTTGGTACCTAGAAAATCAGAAGTTACCGAAAGCATTGTGTCAGGTACACATTCTATCTGTGGTCATTTAGCTCATGTTCTCATTGAGTCCAGTTCAACTCATTCTTTTGTTACACCACACTTTGCTGCCAAGTTGGCATAAACACCCAAACCCTTAGGATATATATTGTCTGTGTCTTTTTTTTCTGGTAATTCCGTTTGTAGTACTAATGTGTACAAATCTTGTGCTATATCCCTAAAAGGTAAAACTTTATACGTAGACTTGATTTCCCTCCGCATTGGTCACTTTGATATCATCCTCGGAATGGATTGCCTGATTACCAACCACGTCTCTATTGATTGCAAAACCAAAAAGGTCTCCTTCTAGTTACCAAACCAACTCGAGCTTGTCTTTGATGGGACTGGAGTTTCTATCCCTCCATGTGTCATATCCTCCATGACAGCCCAATGACTTCTAAGAAAGGGTTGTTATAGTTATATCTATTATGTGATCGATACACAAAAAGAGGTCCCCACTGTTGATACAATCCCCATGGTTAAAGAATTCCCAGATGTCTTACCCAAAGACCTATCTGGTACCCCAGTTGATCGGGAAATCAAATTTACCATTAAAACCCAACCTGGTACACAATCTAGACAAAGGTTTCATTCGACCTAGTACTTCACCCTAGGGAGCTCCAGTACTATTTGTAAAGAAAAACGATGGCACGATAAGATTATGCATTAATTACTGGGAGTTAAACAAAGTCACCATCAAGAATCGGTACCCTCTGCCACGAATCAATGACTTGTTTAATCAACTTCAAGGCACCCAAGTATTCTAAAAAATTGACTTGCATTCTGGCTACCATCAATTAAAAGTCAAAACGGAAAGCATCGAAAAGACTGCTTTTAGAACCCGTTATGGGCACTATGAGTTTCTCATCATGCCATTTGGAGTCATAAATGCTCCAGCGGTCTTCATGGATGTCACGACCCAAACCCGTCCCTATAGGTTTAGCGACGTAACTGGCTAGTAATCTTGAGATTACCAAAGGCCTCTAAACAGAACAACAAAATATAAGGGGTTGCGGAAGCCAATATACAAAATACAATGTCCATAGAGCTGTGCAGACATACATGGGACAGAAAAATTTAAGTCTTATATATATATGTATAATGTCAAACTTCCATACATCAAGCAGCACCATACAGATAGCATTTTAAGGGACTTAGCCCACTGTACAAATGGACAAAAACAAAAACATCCTTTACATGATTCACAAAACTTGATTTCTTAGACAAGAACCTCCTTGGGAGGCACGGTGGCTGGCTGATCCAAAACTCTTCAGGCAGCAGCTTAAGTTTGGTCATGCGCCTACTCACCTATATACATAATATAAATAGTGAGCGAAAGTCCAGTGAATAATAACAGAGTAAAAGGTTAAATGAATGATGTCCATCACAAATTCAGAAGTCAAAGTTTATATCAGAAATAGATTCTTATACATATTCAGATTTGTAAACAGTTATATATGGTACGTCCATTAGCTAACAGATCAGATTGGTCATAAAGACCCATATGCATAGTTGGTATCGACAACCACAAAGGTCCACATCTTGTGCACAAGTAGCCATGGTATTGTTGCTCCCAAGTAAGGGCCACGTGAACATAGGCCTCAGTATTGTTACCCCCGGGCAAGGGCCACATGAACCTAAGCCACGGTATTGTTATCCCTGGGTGACGGCTACGTGCATATTGGCCAGGATATTGTTACCTCTGGGCAAGGGCCACGTGAACTAAGGATACCACAAATACATTTCAGAAAAATGGACATTTATTCATGATTCATAAAATAGCATTTCAGAAAATAGATCATATCATATCAGTTAGAAAATACTTATAGTCAAACATAGCTTTACAGAGTTGTTACTCACAAAGGGCTCCACTTGCAGAACAGACAAAGCAGACGAATCAAATAACTTGTGACGCATAACCTACATAAACATAATAGACACACACATTGGAACATACACCCGGATAGTACTTAGCTTGTTTTATTTCGTTATTAGTGTGTTTCTAAGTCTTACCTTCATCATTGTGTCTTAATCATGGCCTAGGAATGCCTAGGATGCGATGAGAATGCCAAAATGCACTTTGAAACACTTAAAAAACTTTGCTGAAATCAGGGTTGTGACGCCCCAAAATTTGAGGACATCATAATAAGGTCTAAAACTTAAAATCAATTTTCTTAATTAAAAATCCTCATCAATGTTGCCACCAAATTTACCATCATCCATTAATTTACAACACGGAAACTAAAAGTTCTTAAATTACAACTCCAATCAAACTTAAACTTTGTCTTAGTACACAAATATAAAAAAAAACTAGAGAAAAACTAGAAAACTCAAAAAAAAAATGGTTCATGGAGTTTTGGCACGCTTCAAGCTAACCAGGGTTGAATGTTGCCTTCCCATACCTCGATGTTTCCTTCTGTTTCTTCGGTACCTGGCATGAAATGCCAGGGCAATGGGAATGCCAATGAGCGACGAGCTCAATAAGATACTATAACCCAAAAATACCCACCCCGATAATAATACTCACAAGTAATAAATATTGTGTAATAACAGAATAATAAGCAGCATTTAATAAGCATAACAGAAATGCCAACAATTAAAATAATAACAATAGATAGATAAATAAATAAATAAATAAAAAACGGAGATAGTGATTCATCATAAGGAAAATGCACACTTTTCTTTAAAGTCACATAGATTTAGTTTATCAGATAAGTTAAAGTAACTCCCCGCGGAGCACTATTTCCACTCAACCTGCTAAACAATGGCCACGGGCAATTCTGACTCCCCTTGGTCAAATATTCAAATGTTACTTACTGTAACTACCAATGATGCCCATGCACCAGGGTTACGTACCCGAGTCGTGACATCACGGTCTGCCCAAAGGGAACGGTCTATGTTGTGACACCCGCCCACCAAACCTTATATCGCCTACACCGATAAGAGCCGAAATACCTTCCTGTGCCATGTTAGGGTTCGCAACTCACTTGCGCAAGATTCTAAACCGGGCTCACCGCATCACTTTTAAATTTTAATGTATTTGTTCGATTCCGTGTCCCTTTACTTTGTCCAATTCACATTTTGATGCATGTACGAGTTTTAGTTTGAAAACTACAGTGACATAATGTTTATATAGCACAACACAATCGTGTATGACAACCAAAATAAATATGATAAAATGTCTTAGGAATTATCACCAAATCCTTAGGAATTTACACACTACTTCTTTCAGCATTGTAATGGTAAAAAAAAAAATATGAAACCCATACCAAACGATGTTCAACCATTACGATATTTTAACTGGTGCTAGTTCATTGAGTTAGGAAAATATTCCGTAGGCAGAAAAATATCATTCTTATAAAAAAGGCTAAAAAATAAAGGCACTTTTGGATTACTGTAATTCAATTGACAAGTGAGGTCTTTTTTCGAAAAAATTATTGATTGGTTATGGATATCACGTGATCATATTTCAAGTCAATCACAAATCTTCATATTTTCTTATATTTCTTAATCGTTTAATACAAAATTATAAATTCAATTCTCTCCATCAATCACAATATATGTAGTATAGCATCACGTGACACTTTTCCTAAACCAACCAATAACTTCTCTTTTTTTCTTATACCCATTTGAATAGCCTAATTATTAGTAAACTTCATTTTAACCCATTGATTCAATGAATACATTACCATAACGCCCTAACGTAATCAATGAATTCAGTTGCATAGTAATTTTGTGGTAGATTTGTGTTTGTATCATTTTAATTTTATAATTTTTAATTTTAAATTTATAATTTTGTCTTAATTTGTTAGATAATTACAACACTTCTTTTTTTTTTTTTTTAAATGAAAGATATGTACATAAGTGGTATATATCACATTTTAAAGGACAAAGTTATAAAACACACTCATTTAGTGAGTAATTTCAATTAATTCAGTGATAATTTTTCGTCAAAAACGCTAACAGCATTATCAGTTGGACCAAATTAACATAAAATTAAAAATTAAGAATAAACTTAGCCAATTGAAATTGTGAGGATTAAAATGATATAATAGATAAAATATAAAAAACCATCAATATAATTTAGAGGAGGGATGCACCAAATAAATCCAAATTAATAACTTATGCACTGTTTAGTCCTAAAAGTTTTCTTATAGACTGAAAGGTCCCATTACAATGTTAATAACATCAGATACAATGTTAGTAACATCAAAGTCATGTTACAAACATTAGATTTCAAACATCTAATGTTCATCAAATTTCAATAATGTTTGAAAATATAGGATGAAAAAACATCTAATGTTCATCAGATTTCAATAAATTTTGAAATTATAGAATGAAATATCAGATCATTTACATCATTACATCATGCTGATGTAAAAATGGGACTAAATGGAGCATAAGAAAACTTTTAGGACTAAATGGTTCAACGTTTCAAAACTAGGACTTATGGGTAAATTTTCCTATAATTTATTTATTTTTTATTAGAAAATAACGATACTTAATATATTGTATTTATAACAATAAGTTGTTCAATAAGTACAACACTAATGCTAAAAGGAATTGAAAAAAAACCACCACACAAAAACGAGAATACAATACCAGCAGCCTCCCCCACCCCACATGACACCACACCACAAATTTTTTTAAAACTTTATTTGTTTTACCTTCAATTTTATTAAGGCTAAACAACTTGATTTGTTTGTCATATCTTGTTGAAATTAAGTTTGTTGGACTGGCAACGATGGACAAATCAAGTTTGTTCAATTTTAGTCGGCTGAATAAAGAAAAATTAGTGAAATTAATCGTACTCTACCTTATTCCGAATAGTCTTAAAAATGTTTAGTTACCAAAAGTTGAAAAATCTTAACTTGTTCAGAGATTCAGTATCGAATGGAGTTTCGAGTCAATTTTTTTGCAAATAAAATGAAACTACATCAAAATGATAGAAAACCACATTCAAATATCTCTAAACCATCAAAATATTATTTATAATTTATTTACAATTGTCATATATACATTTTAATTATCTTATTTATTATTTATTTATTTTTATACTCTTTATGGTACATTATAAAGGATGGAGACAGGGGAAGAAGGTGGTAGTGGTTGGTGGAGAAGATTGTAGGGAAACTATTTATTAAATTAGCGAATTGTGTGTTTAAAATAAATATAATGAATAAAATATTGATTGCAATATTAAACTAAAAGTTTGAAAATAATTTTCACAAAATTATTTCTGAAAATCCAAATAAACAAAGAAATTCTTGTTCAAGTATAAACACGAATAAGAATATAAAATTGCATATTAAAATGAATTAAAACAAAAAACAAACTTACAAATGTAGATAACTCAAATGCAGAAATAAGGAAAAAGTCGAGACGTGTGTTGGACACACTTTCTTTAAGATCGTTACATACTCGCTACGATGCTTGAGAACTGTTGATATCGATCTCCTAGGATGCAACGATTATACCTCAATAACGTAGCACTATGAAATTGAGTTTGGCAAACAAACTGAGTTGAACTCTCTCTCCCTCTCTCTCTCACACGTAAAACACAGCAAGAAAATATGTAAAATAATGCAAGGAAATGATTGCGAAAAACTGAATGAATGAATTGCTGGAGAGGGATTGAATTTATAGGTTTCATGGTGACTGTTCAGATAGGTTGACAACCCTTCGAAACTGGTGCGAATTTGAAAACCACTAGAGTGAGGAGAAGGGAAGAGACACACTGGTTCAGATTTGAATTTTTCAAATTTGAATTTTCCTGCAAAAAAAAATTGAACTGAATCTGTTCTAGAAATTCAAATTTTCTCATAAGAAATTTGAAAAAAAATTGAAACGAATTTTGTCAAAAAAATTAAAGTTAAGACTCAATACATACCACACACCCAACCCGACTTAGCTGAATGGTGGCGCACGTGTGGTTTTGAGTTTAAAGCTTGATTGGTCCATAATTACCCTTCCACAAAATTTGGGTTCCCTCAAGGGCCCTCTCAAGTGTGCCAACTTAGAATTTATATACTCATATAAACTTTCTCCTTATTTGAATATAGAACAACACATTTTGAGCAAACCCACATTTGTGTCTTCAACTTCTAACTCCATGAATCGAAAATGACATCAACTTTCTATTCACTCAGAAATGTTTTTGACAAACCAAATTTGACGTGTGACTCACTATGTGGCAAGAAACATGTCATCACTTAAACTCACCTCAAAAAATGTGTGGATCCTACTTTAATTTAGGCTCAAAGATAGCCAACCTCAAGCTTATAAGAACCAAATTTCCAATAGAAGAAAGTATGGTGACTAGGTGGCCATAGTTGGTGTTGGAAAAGGGCGGTGGCAAGTGATACGAAGGAGGAGGAAAGAGTGTAAAGAGAGATTATAGGGTTAAGATTGTAATAAAAAAAAATTAAAATTGTAGTGTAGAAATTTTTTTAAAAAAATTCATCTACAATAAAGTGATAAAGAAATAATTAGATCTCATATGATTGAGTTTGTTATAAATTAAAAATTAATTTATAATCATCTTTTTAGGAATTTCATTTTTTTTCATAAATTATGTATGCCTAATATATTATGATAATAATATGAAAATTATTATGGAAAAGACGACGCAATTCAAATCCCGTTGACTTATTAAATAAATAATAATTTTATTTTATTTTATTTTATTATTATTTTTGGGTTTCACATGGGTTAATTTGATTAATCATTTCTCTTCTGGATGGCACTGTGGTCCAAAGTCCAACCAAGCTTCAATGCAAAGACTGCCATATATTCACAGCTATGGAAATATTATTAATGCAGTTGATGATGCAATATAAAGTTGGACCAACTATATGCTGATTTGTAACCAATAAATGAAAGATCGACCCATCTATTTTGAGCAATCAAATGGTTACTGATATCTGGTCTTTCTCCCAAATCTCAACATCACACCTGATTTATGGGTGATAAATGTTTTGTACAAATTGGGTAATTAAACAAAATAAATAAATTCATATTTAATAAAATAAATTTTAGAACATAAACATGATGAACAGAAATACATATCAAATAGAAAACTGATAAAGAAGCAAATCGAAGCCTGTGTGATATTACAGTCTCCTTAAAACAGATTAGCCGCCTCACTCTGAGTGCTAGAGGTATGTCGACTTCTGTCTCCCAGGATACGACGATTTAGACCGACTAACGCAAAGTACCTTCTGTTAGCTTTGGCGAACTCGACAATGACAGCACTCTCTGAATACAGGAAAAAAATTATAGAAGCAAACAAACTGACTATATAATTCTGAAAGGCAAAAATCTGTGTTGACCCGGTCCAGGCGGGCGGGTGACACATATACACGTCTCTATTTATACACCATAAAGGATAGAGGAGGAGCCTCCAGCCATGAAAGCTAGCAACCAATGCCCATTACTCCTACAAAACTGCGGGAATAATGCACAAAATTGATGGGGATTCAATGTGTGAGTTACACACACTATACACCTATGTGTATATACATATCTATAGTAGATCTAGCCCAAAAAGATTAGGTTGGTGGATCACCAATCTGACCCAGCCCAAACCTGATCCATTCTTCATTGTGTGAGTTACACACATTATACACCTGTGTGTATATACATATCTGTAGACTGACCTGTCCCAAAAAGATTAGGTTGGTGGACCACCAATCCGGCCCAAACCTAACCTATTTTAGCAAGCCTCAAGATCTAAGATCCACCACCCACAGATCACGGCCCCGACCCCGACTCGATTCGAGCGGCATGCGCGCGTGTGGCAATTTTTCCATAATCAACTTGAACCATAATTTTGATCCAAGCCCATCTTTGAAACATTCATACTTCCATTCCTTCAAAAAATTTGGATGCCTCAAAGGGCTCATGCTCTTATTAAAATTTTGAGGTTTAAATACCTATCAAAACTTTTTTCTATAATCAATGTGACATTGGTAGTTATACACAATTTTCAATATCTCATTCATGAGGCCAACTTTGTAAGACAATTTCTCGTTCAATTCTTAATGTTTTTTGGTCATTCTTTTTGTGGTGTGAAGACCTTGTTACAAAGAATCTAAACCCATTTAATCCTATCTCAACCAATGGTTGGGACCTATCCGTCATATCATTTGCATACATACATACATACATACATACATTTTTGTTCTATTGGGGAACTAGTCCTCGGGGGCCCTGCCTGCATCGTGACACCCGAACCAGACCCCACTTTTGTTGATGAGGACGTTTGGGACATTGGGCTCTGACTTTCCCTCCTTCCATTTAGGCTTCGAAATGATTCTCCAACTTCAGAATTCCATAGCCTGAGGAAGTAATCACAGTCAGTTTTCACAGTTTGTGATGGGCTGAGAAGTGAGTTCATTGAGAGCCGTGCTTCAGCCTCAACCCGGGCGCTCTCCCATTGTGCCATATGGCGAGTTGATGGGGGCTCGGGCTTTGTGTTGATTGAATTAGAAGCGGAGGGTGGCTTGGAGGCCTGCAGGTTGAGGCCGCTGATGCAGAAGAAGCGCTTCTTGAGATTGGAGTTCCAGAAGTTTTTAACCTCATTGTCTGTTCTTCCCGGTAGATGGGAAGCAATGGCAGCCCACCTGAAAATTTCCGCGGTCAGTCAGCAAGAAAACAAAAATTGCCCAAGGTTTGCCAAAAATCCATGAGCCAATAAAGGACACAAACATAATTTTCACCCATGACAGCAAATTTGTAATTTTTCACTTATGATTTATCTATCTTAAAGTACAAATTCTTAAGCATTCAAAACAAAAAAAAGACTCCACAATTCTACTAGGAAGTGATTTGAAAAAGTAGTAAGCAACATCCTTAAACTCAACTGTTTAAGTGATCAAAAATTGATAGATGAAAATTGAGAAAAATAGATTACTTGTTACCGAGCATGCCGTGGAGCTGGATGATTCTGTTCTCTTCTTCAGGAGCGAATGGACCCCTTATAATGTCAGGGACCCATGCCATGGATGAAGAAAAGATTGAATCTCTCGAGATGTCTCAAGTTGCCTTGGAAGAACTAATGATCAAGAAAGAGGAAGAGCTCAAGTGTGCTATGGCTACCATTAGTCTTTGGAACAAAGGATCAAAGACTTTGGAGGATATCATTGGGTCTCAACAAATGTGTCGTGACAAGAGTGGCATTGGCTTTGGTGATAACAAAGAGCAAAAACAGAGTGCATCTACATCTCATGATACAAGAACTCAAGGAAAGGGAGAACAAAAAATTCAACATAAAGATAGACTTCTCAAACTTCCTAGAGTTGGTAAGGTAAAAGAAAAGAAGGTACACCCTGTTTTTATTTGTCATCATTGTGGTATGCATGGTCATATTCGCCCTTATTGTTATAAGTTGCATGGGAGAGTGTCTCATAGAGATGGAAGAAATTCCAACATCTCATGGGGTAGGAGACACTTCATTGATAGAAAGTTGGAAACCAAGTCGAGACAGGTTCCCATTGAGAGCAAAGGGAACCACAATTCAAGACATCACCCAAGAACCGCAATTCTTACAACTTTGTTCATACTAAAGCGGTTTGGGTAAGAAAACTTGACTTGTGTTAATTTGTTTATTAGTTTTAGTTTTTGGGTTTCTGTGTGTTTTTTGTTTCTTTTTGAGTCATTTAATGTGTGCATGTTCGTTTTCTGTCTTGTTTTGTTTAGAAAAAAGGGGGGAGGAAAATCCAAAAAAATTTTCTTAGTATGGTTTTGCAAGCTTGAAATTTTTGAGTGGTCCTTGGTGCATATTGGAATTGATGAGAATATCCATTACATATTACCATGTGTGTACTTTCTGTGGTCATTACTCATTTTGGAGTGTGTGTTTTTTGATTAGTATGTCTCATTCTGTACACATTCTTAGATTAGCAAATTTTGGAGTCTTCCATCTTAGTGATCATTTTTTTTCTATGGACTTCTGGCATTGTATCTTTTGCTTTTCTAGAGGAATTGACCTATACTAGCATATCATGGGTGATGTTGAGTCTCTTAACCACCTTTCATCTTTTTGCATCTCCATGGCTTTCCCCTCTATTCTTTGTAGTCCAAGCATGAGGAAAAGGCTACCTCAGAGTCACCAACCAGGCCATCCTTATTATATCCATGCTTCTCTGGTTCGGTTTTCATACTCTTGAGCGTGTCAGCCGCCAATGAGTGTGCAAAAGAAAGAAAAAAAAAATGTGCAAAAGAAAGAAAAGAAAAAAAAAATGTGTAAAAGAAAGAAAAGAAAAAAAATGTGAAAAAAAAAAAAGACTCATTGATTAAGGGGGAGCATCCGTCTTTACTTATCAAATACCCCTTGATTCCTAGTGGTTTGACTTTTCTTAGTTGTGCTTAGATTCTCTTGTCGGAGGTCCATCTATCAGATCACTACTAGGATTTGAATCTCGTGTTTGTCGAACTCCAAGAGTCACACACACACTTTTCTCATGTTGGTCCACCGAAGGCGACAGCTCTTTCCGCAGCGCAGGAGACCTAATTAACAATCACAATTTCATGCTTTAAATTTATAGACTTTAAATTCAGAATTTCATGTTGAAATTGAATCCTACATTATCAAAACAACCCCAATATCAATAGAAGTCGTAAACAGAGATGAAGCAGGGATGCCGGAATGAAGCAAAACTGCATCATTTTGGGTGTGTTTAGTTTTAAAAAACATTTAAGTCTCATTTGGCAACTCGTTATTTTAGTTTAAAAATTAAAAAGTTACTAAAAAAACTAAAAAATCAATAATTTATATTAAAAAGTCAAAAATTTTCTTTTTTCTTTACTTTTTACATATCTTTTTCGTAAAAATTAAAAAATTATTCTAAATATACTAATTTTTTTTATTTCATATTTTAACTAAAATATAAATAAAATTACTAAAATAACCTGATCTCAAATAAGGCCTAGTACCATTGTGCGAAATTTCAAATATAGACCATTGGATTATATCATTTGCAAATGTGTCGATGGTGTGATAAAATCATGATAAAAAATCATGACGGAGGACCCTTACCCAAGGGTTACTCGAGTGGCAAATTAAGTGGTGATAAGCATTATTTTAGAAATGTAGATCACCAATTTGAATATCATGAAGCAATTGACCCATTGGGTGACTCTCTGATAAATTATTTAATGGAACGGATATGTCACGTGATCGAGATGACGTGGTATACTCTTTCATTCCTTCTATTCATTAATTGTCATGTGTTAAAAGTGGAACCGAAAATTGATACGACAGAATACTCAACGCTTCTAGCCAAGCATAAAGTGACTTATCGAGTTTTACTTTTACCACATGACAATCAATTAGGAGAAGGGGTATACAACGTTATCTCAAGCGGATGGTTACAATAAATAATTTCTCCCTAAACTTATACCCGGTAATTATCAGGCATGAGCAGAAGGGAGACTATTTGGGATAAAATTTTACATTTAAACATCATCCGTAATGAGATTTGTTACGTAATGAGATTTTAACCTTATGATACCATTAGTCACTGATATATCGATTAATATTGTTTATTACACTCCAATATTAGCCGATATATGATTGAAAAAGTAGTTAGCAACATCCTTAAACTCAACTGTTTAAGTGATCAAAAATTGATAGATGAAAATCGAGAAAAATAGATTTACCGAGCATGCCGTGGAGCTGGATGATTCTGTTCTCTTCTTCAGGAGTGAATGGACCCCTTATAATGTCAGGGCGAAGATAGTTGGTCCACCGAAGGCGACAGCTCTTTCCACAGCGAAGGAGAACTAATTAACAATCACACTTTCATGCTTTAAATTTATGGACTTTAAATTCAAAATTTCATGTTGAAATTTGAGTCCTACATTATCAAAACAACCCCAATACCAATAAAAGTCCCAAACAGAGATGAAACAGGGATGCTGGGATGAAGCAAAACTGCATCATTTTGGGTGTGTTTAGTTTTAAAAAACATTTAAGTCTCGTTTGGCAATTCACTATTTTAGCCTAAAAGTAAAAAAATCATTAAAAAAAAAAAGCCAACAACTTATACTAAAATATCAAAAATTCTCTTTTCTCTCTACTTTTTGCACATCTTTTCATAAAAAACTAAAAAGATATTCTAAACATGGGTGTGTTTGGTTTGTGTTTGTAAAGTAGTTTTTGAGATAAAAAGTACGAAAACTTGTTTGGTTTGCCTTTTTTCAGAAATTGTTTTGGAAAATTATTTTGAGAAGAGAGTTTTAAAAAAAGTGATTGATTTGATGTGTATGAGAGAGAGTGATTTTGGAAAGTAGGTAACCAAATAAAATTTTGAGATTTTTTTTTGAAAAATTTGTTTGGTTTGATTACTCTTGAAAATTTGTCTGTAGAGAATTTTTTCCAAAATTTTTTTTTAAAAACAAATCAAACAAGGTAATTTTTTTACCTCATATTTTAACAAAAAAATTAAAAAATAATTAAAATAACATGATCTCAAATGAAGACTAGCACCATTGTGCGAAATTTCAAATATAGACCATTGAATTATATCATTTGCAAATGTGTCAATGCTGTGATAAAATCATGAAAAAAAATCATGATGGAGGACCCTTACCCAAGGGTTACTCCAGTGGCAAATTAAGTGGTGATAAACATTATTTTAGAAATGTAGATCACCAATTTGAATATCATGAAGCGATTGACACATTGAGCGACTCCTCTGATAATTAATTTAAGGGTGAATTATATTAATAGTCTTTATAGTTTGGTGCTTGTGTCACTTTAGTCCCTGACTTTTCAATTGTAACACATTTGACCTTGAATTTTAAATCTTGTAATAAGGATAATTGAAAATATCATTAGATTTTTCAAGGGTAAAATCGTCAATTTGATCAAATATAAACTAATTTGATAAAAATAAATGTCAAACAAATATTTTTAAATTTTTAGAAATTATTTCTACTCACTAAAAAAATTATGTAAAATTGATAAATCTTGTAGACATTTATTTTTTTTTTTACCAAATTAATTTTTATTATGTGTTTGGATGATAATCATGTAAAATTAATTAAAAAAAATTAATCATGTAATTTTTATAATTTTTATCATTTTATCATTGGTGGATAAAAATAATTTTTTAAAAATTAAAAATATTTTTTTGACATTTATTTTTGTCAAATTAGTTTATGTTTTATTAAATTGACTATTTTGCCCTTGAAATTAAACAATTGTATCTTCAATTGTTCTTATTTGAAACAAAATTCAAAATTCAGGGTCAAATGTGTCACAATTGAAAAGTCAGGGACCCAAGGGACACGAGTCCCAAATTATAGGGACTATTTGTGTAATTTGCCCTTAATTTAATGTAACGAATATATCACATGACCTAGATAACGTAGTATTCTTTCATTCCTTCTATTCATTAATTGTCATGGTTAAAAGTGAAATCGAAAATTGATATGACCGAATACTCAACACGTCTAACCAAGCATAAAATGACTTATCAAGTTTCACTTTTATCACATGACAATTAATTAGGGAAAGATGTATACCACGTAATCTCAACCATGTGGTTACAATAAATAATTTCTACCTAAACTTATACCCGGTAGTTACCAGGTATGAGTGGTTACAATAAATAATTTCTACCTAAACTTATACCCGGTAGTTATCAGGTATGAGTGGAAGGGAGACTATTTGGGATAAAATTTTACATTTAAATATCGTCAATAATGAGATTTTAACTTTATAATACATATATCCATAATATTGTTTATTACACACCAATATTAGCCTATATACGATTGCATCACTATGTTTAGTTTATTGAAATAAAATTGAATCATCATTCTTTACCGTCATGCTACATTTACAGAAGATGTCAAACACAAAATATTGCATATGTACTTACGATCATTTTTGCTTACATCTTTGCATTTTTTGTCCAGATCCTTTTATGTACATAGATTATTTTTTATATTTCTTAAGAAGCCTTCTATTAGAAGTTAAATTGTCCATCAATTTGGTTCAAAATTATATGAATGTTGTTGTCCCATCATTTTTCTCTTTAATTTTCTTCCGTAGTTATATGCATCTTTCAAATGGGTATGAGAAAAAAAGAAAAGTTATTGGTTGGTTTAGGGATAGTGTCACGTGATGCTATACTACATATATTGTGATTGATGGAGGAAATTGAATTTATAATTTTGTATTAAATGATTAAGAAATATAAGAAAATATGAAGATTTGTGATTGACCTGAGATATGGTTATGTGATACCCACAACCAATCAATAATTTTTTCGAAAAAAGACCTCACCTATCAGTTGAATTACAGTAATCCAAAAGTGCCTTTATTTTTTAGCCCTTTTTTATAAGAATGATATTTTTCTCCCTACGTATTTTGTCCTAATGGCCTAATTTGAGAATTTAGTTAAAAGTTATTGACTTTTAGTCTAGGTGATATCAATTTTTTACTTTTTTTTAAAAAATCGAAAAATTAATTTTAAATCAACTTCTTAAAACAACCCATATCCCTCTATCGACCTTTGCAAATTTTTTCACACCCGACGACGAAATAGGACTGGATTTTTTTCCCCCAACCCCGTACCTAGTCTTTTTTTAATAAAATTTTGAGAATTTTCAAAGCATATTTGGTATAAGAAAAATGCTACACGTAAATTAATTTCTTATTTATTTTATTGAATAATTTTTGTGAAAAATTTTATTATATACACCTTTATATCATATGCACTTTTAATTATGTCATTTTATATTTTAATTATGACTAATTTTCTTTTATGATATTATTTTGAGATATTCGATTATGACTTTTGTGCCTTTTTTATTATTTATTTTTTTTTACTTAGGACTTAAAAATATAAAATTATGTCATTTTTTTTTAATAATTATAAAGCCTAATTATTAGTAAACTTCATTTTAACCCATTGATTCAATGAATACATTACCATAACGCTAACCAATGAATTCAGTTACATAGTAATCTTGTGGTAGATTTGTGTTTGTATCATTTTAATTTTTATAATTTTAATTAGTTTAATTTTAATTTTAAATTGATAATTTTGTCTTAATTTGGTTAGATTAATTACAACTCTTCGTTTTTTTTTTTGTTTTTTTTTTCAAAAGAAAAATATGTACATAAGTGGTGTATATCACATTTTGAAGGACAAAATTATAAACACACTTAATTTAGTGAGTTAACTTCAATCAATTCAGTGATAATTTTTTGACAAAAAGACTAACGGCATTATCAGTTGGATCAAATTGACATAAAATTAAAAATTAAGAGTTAAACTTGAGCCAATTGAAATTGTGAGGATTAAAATGATATAATAGATAAAATATAAAAACCATCAGTATAATTTATTTATTTTTTATTAGAAAAGAATGATACTTTAATATATTGCATTTATAACAATCAGTTGTTCAATAAGTACAACACTAATGCCAAAAGGAATAAAAAAAAACCACCACACAAAAAGCAGAAAACAATACCAGCAGCCCTCCCCACCCCCACATGACACCACACCATCAATTTTTTATAACTTTATTTGTTTTACCTTCAAATTTGATTCAGATAATTAAAGCTAAACAAACTTGATTTGTTTTGTCATATCTTGTTGAAATTAAGTTTGTTCGACTGGCAACGATGGACAGATCAAGTTTATTCAATTTTAGTCGGCCAAATAAAGAAAAATTAGTGAAATTAATTGTACTCGACGTTATTCCGAATAATCTTAAAGATGTTCAGTCACCAAAAGTTGAAAAATCTTAACTTGTTCAAAGTTTCAGTATCGAATGGAGTTTCGAGTCAATTTTTTTGCAAATAAAATGAAACTACTCCAAAATGATAGAAAATCACATTCAAATATCTCTAAACCATCAAAATATTATTTATAATTTATTTACAATTGTCATATATACATTTTAATTTTCTTATTTATTTTTGGACTCTTTATGATACATTATAAAGGAATGGAGACGGGGAAGAAGGTGATAGTAGTTGTGGAGAAGATGTAGGGAAACTATTTATTAAATTAGCGAATTGTGTGTTTAAAATAAATATAATGAATAAAATATTGATTGAAATATTAAACTAAAAGTTTGAAAATAATTTTCACAAATTATTTTTGAAAATCCAAATAAACAAAGAAATTCTTGTTCAAGTATAAAACACGAACAAGAATATAAAACTGCATATTAAAATGAATTAAAAACAAAAAACAAACTTACAAAATGTAGATAACTCAAATGCAGAAATAAGGAAAAAGTCGAGGCTTGTGTTGGAGATACTTTCTTTAAGATCGTTACATACTCGCTACGATGCTTGAGAACTATTGATATCAATCTCCTAGGATGCAACAACTATACCTCAGTAACACAGCACTATGAAATTGAGTCTAGCAAACAAACTGAGTTGAACTCTTTCTCTCACATGCAAAACAGAGCAAGAAAATATGTAGAAGAATGCAAGGAAATGATTGCGAAAAATTGAATGAATGAATTGCTGGAGAGGGATTGAATTTATAGGTTTCATGGTGACTGTTCAGATGGGTTGACAACCCTTCAAAACTGGTGCGAATTTGAAAACTACTGGAGTGAAGAGAAGTGACCGGAGAAGGGAAGAGACACACTGGTTCAGATTTGAAATTTTCAAATTCGAATTTTCCTGCAAAAAAAATTGAACTGAATCTGTTCTGGAAATTCAAATTTTCCTGTAAGAAATTTGAAAAAAAAATCAAACGAATTTTGTCAAAAAAATTGAAGTTAGGACTCAACTCATACCACGCACCCAACCCCGACTTAGCCGAATGGTGGCGCATGTGTGGATTTTGAGCTTAAAGTTTGCTTGTTCTATAACTCCCCCTTTCACAAAACTTGGGTTCCTCCAAAGGTCCTCTCAAGTGTGCCAACTTAGAATTTATATACTCGTATCAACTTTCTCCTTATTTGAATGTAGAACAACACATTTTGAGCAAACCCACATTTGTTTCTTCAACTTCTAATTCCATGAAATCAAAAATGACATTAACTTTCCACTCACTCAAAAATGTTTTTGACGAACCGAATTTGAGGTGTGACTCACTGTGGCAAGAAACACGTCATTACTTGAACTCACCTCAAAAAATATGTGGATCCTACTTTAATTTAGGCTTAAAGATAGCCAACATTAAGCTTATTAGAACCAAATTTCCAACAGAAGAAAGTATGGTGACTAGGTGGCCATAGTTGGTGTTGGAAAAGGGTGGTGGCAAGTGATACGAAGGAGGAAGAAAGAGTGTAAAGAGAGATTATAGGGTTAGATTATAATAAAAAAAAAATTAAAATTGTAGTGTAGAAAAAAAAAATTTTAATTCATCTAAAATAAAGTGATAAAGAAATAATTAGATCTCACATGATTGAGTTTGTTATAAATTAAAAATTAATTTATTATCATCTTTTTAAGAATTTCAATTTTTTTCATAAATTATGTATGCCTAATATATTATGATAATAATATGAAAATGATTATGGAAAAGACGACACAATTCAAATCCCGTTGACTTATAAAAAAAAAAATTAAATTAAAATTTTTTTTTTTTTTGGGTTTCACATGGGTTAATTTGATTAATCATGGCACTGTGGTCCAAAGTCCAACCAAGTTTAATGCAAAGACTGCCATATATTCACAGATATGGAAAAGTTATTAATGCAGTTGATGATGCAATATAAAGTTGGACCAACTATATGCTGATTTGTAACCAATAAATGAAAGATCGACCCATCTATTTTGAGCAATCAAATGGTTACTGATATCTGGTCTTTCTCCCAAATCTCAACATCACACCTGAATCATGGGTGATAAATGTTTTGTACAAATTGTGTAATTAAACAAAATAAATAAATTTATATTTAATAAAATAAATTTCAGAACATAAATATGATGAACTAAAATACATATCAAATAGAAAACTGATAAAGAAGTAAATCAAAACCTATGTGATATCACAGTCTCCTTAAAACAAATTAGCCGCCTCACCGTGAGTCCTGGAGGTATATCGACTTCTGTCTCCCAGGATATGACGGTTTAGACCAACTAACGCAACGCAGAAGCACTTTCTGTTAGCTTTGGCGAACCCGACAATGGTAGCACTCTCTCAACATAGGAAGAATATTATAGGAGCAAACAAAGTGACTGTATAATTCTGGAAGACAAAAATCTGTATTGACCTGGTCCGGGCGGGCGGGTGACATGCGTACGCGTCTCTATTTATACACCATGAGGGAGAGAGGAGGAGCCTCCAATCATGAAGGCTAACAACCAATGCCCATTACTCTTGCAAAACTGCTGGAGTAATGCACAAAATTGATGGGAATTCAATGTGTGAGTTACACACACTATATACTTGTGTGTATATACATATATGTAGTAGACCTAGCCCAAAAAGATTAGGTTGGTGGACCACCAATCCGACCCAGCCCAAACCTATATTCTTCAATGTGTGAATGACACACACTATACACCTGTGTGTATATACATATCTGTAGCAGACCTGGCCCAAAAAGATTAGGTTGGTAGACCACCAATCCGGCCCAAAACTAACCCATTCCAACAAGCCTCTAGATCCAAGATCCACGACCCACGGATCATGGACCACAGAGCCGAACCCGGACCCGGTCCGGTCCGAGCGGCGCGCACGTGTGTGACAATTTTTCCATAACCAACTTGAACCATAATTTTGACCCAAGCCCATCTTTGAAACATTCATAACTCATTTCCTTCGGAAAATTTAGATGTCTCAAAGGGCCCTTATCAAAATCTTGAGGTTTAAATACCTATTAAAGTTTTTCTCTACAATCAATGTGGGATT
Organism: Camellia japonica; assembly: GCA_030407325.1. Lineage (NCBI taxonomy): Eukaryota > Viridiplantae > Streptophyta > Magnoliopsida > Ericales > Theaceae > Camellia > Camellia japonica. The sequence continues at coordinate 152,902,567 of JAPPVO010000032.1, read as the reverse complement.
AGTAGCTATACATAATTCTCAATACCTTATTCATGAGGCCAACTTTATGAGACAATTTCTCATTCAATTTTTAATGTTTTTTGGTCATTCTTTTTAGAATAATGCTATATGCACCAATTGGTATACTAACTAGTGTACTAATTGATGATGTAGCATAATTTAATAGGTTTTTGGTATTTGTAATGTAATTAATAAGTGGGGTCAATAATAATGTCATAACTAGTGTTGGTACACTAATTAGTACACTAATTGGTGCATGTAGTACCACCGTTCTTTTGGTGGTGTGAAGACCTTGTTACAAAGAATTTAAACCCATTTAATCCCATCTCAACCAATGGTTGGGACCTACTTTAATTTCACATTAAAGTCACTATAAAACTATTTTTTCCAACAATCCCCCACATGCATAAAAATTGACCGAATTAAGAAAACGGACAACGTTTACAACAAAGACTCAGAGAGAGAGCACACAGTGTCATAGCCTGATCTCGCCCCTAAGGATTAAGGTCATAACCGGCCAGTAATCAAGGGATTACCTACGGCCTCAAACAAAATCAGACATATTTTATAATAATAATAATGGGCCCGAATGGAAGCAGACTCAAAAATTTTGTCCGATGAGCTATGCTTACATGGTAAAACAAACATTCCATAATAACTCACACATATAGACAAAATTAACATCTTATATGTCCAGGAACTTTCAAACATACAGTCAGCCAAACAAAAAGCTTATGTACATGGTGATCCAACATATTCACCAAGGTAACAAAGAGAAAACAAAAGAAACAAAACAAGTCTCATGCGTGAGACGTTCGGGCTGACTCTACAAAAACTTGACTTCTCTCATGTCTTTCACTGAGGCTGGGATTGAACATCTCTTTGCTCACCTACACACATATAAATGAGAGTGAGCGATAGCCTAGTGAATAATATCAAAATAAATGAGCTACTTGAATAAAATTCACAGCAAACATATCAAACAGCCATAGGCCCATTTAAGTTCCCATCTAATACATCAAACGACCTCAGGCCCAAATACATCAAATGGCCTCGAGTCCAATTCATTCTTATCAAACGGTCTCGGGCCCAATTCGTTCGTGTCAAACGGCCTTCGGCCCAATCATTTATGTCAAACAGCCTTTGGCCTATCATTCATTTCCATATTCGTATTCATATGTGTGTCATACCCATGATCATAATCACATTTGTATTCAATTAGTCTTATGCAAAAGACTGACATTTAGACTATTCATCCATAATTCAAAATACAGATCCATAAGGCTCATACAGAAGTCACATTGTGGAAAATAATGTACTTGAACATATTTTTATTAAGATATTACTCACAGTGATCTGCCGGATGATTTGCCTTTGTGCTTAACCCTACACATTACATAACATATTGGGTCAGAAACGATTCAATCCGTTCTTAATTTATTTGCTTCTCTTAGGTGTAATAACCCTCACCACTGTTTACTGATAAGCTACCGATTACTGCTAAACTGAGACTGATTATGATAAGTAATTGAACTGATTAAAATACTGGACTGACTGACTGAAATCTGGAACTGAATTGATTGAGTATGTTAGTTAAATTGCATTTCTATCTGTTTAATTGCCAAATTATCTGTTCACGTTTTATCCTTTAAACTACAAATTGAAGGCCTTATCGGCGGCCGAATCTGAAATCGATTGATATTCTGTATTAATTAATTTTATGTGATTTTATGGTGTAATTATCTGAAAATGATTTGGATGATTAAATTAGATTAAAATAAGTAATTTCAAAGAGTTGGCTTAATTACCATATTGCCATTGTGAGTGGACCACCTAGGCAACACATGTTTGAGCCTTATACACTTAGATACAACTTTTCTCAGGCTATTTTAGTTTCCTAGCCGAACCTTAGAGAGAGAGAGACTAGAGATTAAGTTTTCATCTACATTACTTGGGACTTGAGAAATTGAAGGATAATTGCAATTGAGCCTCATACCTTTAATTCAAGACTTAGGTAAGGAATTAACCTCTCATTGTTGTGTTTAATTGTTCTTGCATGTTATGAGTTATAAGATTAGAGCAAGATTTATCATTATGTTGAATTGGGCTTATCTCTGCATGCATGGTTTATTTGAGTTTTGATGTTTTCATGGCTAAAGTGTACATGCATGTCAATTTTTTAATGCCATGATTTCACCATGTTTTTGAAGAATTGACTCATTAACATGAAAATTTGAAGCCTTGACTAGTTGATTACTCTGCATGTAAATTTACTCATGTTCTTGAATTTTTTAAATATGTTTAATGGACTTCCTTTGGGGCTTGATTTCTACAATTGACTTTGAACATGTTATACATTGAGTTTTAAGAGTTTTCTGAAAATTAGCCCAAGGATTGATTTGATACATTAATTGATTTTTGACTTGGAGTTCAAATCTGGAATTCCAGATTTTGTCCCGCTCGAGCGGAAAGTGCGCTCGAGCGGGAAATTCGTGCTCCCAGACTTCACTGTTTAAGTCCGCTCGAGCGTATTGACGCTCGAGCGGACGTGCTAGCTCGAGCGTGTGACGCATCGAGCTCGAGCATCCAGACTGCTTTCAGTCCGCTCAGCGGGTAAGTGACGCTCGAGCGGGACCTTGTGCATGTCGCTCGAGCGGAGAACTTCGCTCGAGCGGGACTACTGTTTTTCTGAAAATTCTGAAACTGTTTTAGTGCATCTTTGCATCCTCATTCATCTAGGCATTCTTAGGCCTAGTTTAAGGCATCTTAATGAGGATTATAGATGTAGAACACACCGAGGCAAATTAGGGATTAAGTTATTATCTTTCCCAACTGTTAGCTAGTGTGTGTTCAATCTGTTAACTGTGTAGGGTTGGCGACGGAGACGCTCTAGCTTACTGTAGCCCAGACTCTGTGAGTAACAACTGTGTAAAGATATCGTTCAAAAATGATTATCTTCTGAACAATTGAACTGTACTATTTCTGAATTGTTACTGTTAACTGAATGAATGTATGTCCTATATTCTGAACTATATTGTGGCATCCTTGCACCTACTGTTTACTGTTACTGTTACAGAGAGATCTCTGTCGGTTCCCTTGTTGGAACCACTAC